>CM038675.1:72879751-73419751 GCA_021605145.1 Aegilops bicornis
TGGACGCTTTCTACCCAAAGGCCATATAATGCCTGGAAACGTGTACTAGTCGGAAAAAATCCTCCATGTACTTAAGATGCCCTATGAGAAGATAGATGCCTATGAGAATGGATGTGCCTTATTTGGGCTCCAGTATGCGGACTTGAACTATTGTCCCATTTGCAAGTCTTCCAGGTACGTTGAGGTAGACAACGGTATGGGTGAGAAGAGTCAGACAAAAATCCCCATTAACGTTCTTCGGTATATGCCAATCATACCAAGACTTCAACGTCTATTCATGGTCGAAGAGACGGCCAGACAGATGACATGGCACAAATTGGGAAAAAGAACCGAACGGGATGCAGATGGGAATCTGATGATGGTACACACATCGGATGGTGTTGGATGGAAACACTTCGATGCATTGAATTATGAAAAGCGGCAGATCCAAGGAATCCTCGAGTAGCCATCAGCACGGATGGGTTCAATGTGTTTGGTATGATGGCAGCCCAATACAGTTGTTGGCCTGTATTTGTCATTCCACTCAATCTCCCCCCCGGACAAATTATGCAAAGAAAGAACATTTTCCTGACGTTGATAATTCCGGGGCCCAACTATCCAGGGAAGAATATGAATGTGTACATGCAGCCGCTTAAGGATGAACTGCAAGAAGCTTGGGATAATGGGATCAAGACATACGACGCCACTACAAAAAAAACATCCTAATGCGTGTGGTACATGTACTGATGCATGACTTGCCACGTATGCGCTTATTCGTTGGCTGGTGTGTGCATGGAAGGTTCCCTGCCCCACATGCAAGGAAGCTCTTGAGTTTAAATGCGGCTGCAGCGGTGGCAAGTTTTCTTGCTTCGACATGCATAGACAGTTCCTGGATCCTCACCATAAGTTCGTAAAAGACAAGAAGAACTTCATCAAAGGTAGAGATGTCAAAAACTCTGCACCACCTGCTGATGTGCCAATGCACCTGGATCGCTTAAACGCCTCTTGAGCCAGATCCAGAGCGTCCAGGGTATTTCAAGGGGTATAATATGGAACACGCCTGGACCCACAAGATATGCTTGTGGGATCTGCCGTACTTCAAAGGCCTCCTTTGCCCACACAACATTGACGTGATGCACACCGAAAAGAATGTCGGCGAGGCCCTCTTTGGTACATTGTTCGGCATAGAGGGGAAAACGAAGGATAATCCTAAGGCCAGAGTCAATCAGGAGGCTCTATGTGATAGACCGCTACAAAACATGAAACAACCAAAAGGAAAGAAGAATCGCGAAGCCAAAGGCATGGTTCAATCTTGGAAGGCGGTTATGAGGGAAATACTCATGTGGGTGAAAAAGGAGTTGATGTTCCCGATGGGTATGCATCGAATCTAAAGAGGGAGCGAGCCTTGAAAAATTGAAAATATTTGGTCTCAAGAGTCATGATTGGCACATATGGCTTGAGCGGCTAATGCCGGTGATGTTGCGTGGCTTTATCCACGAGGATGAATGGCTAGTCTTGGCAGAGCTGAGCTATTTCTTCCGTGTTCTATGTGCGAAAGAATTATCGCTGGCTTGCTAGAAGAAATGGAAGAATTGGCGCCGAGTTGATCTCGCAAGTTGGAGAAGATCTTTCCACCGCATCTTTAATCCAATGCAGCATTTGAGTTTGCATCTCCGACCGAGGCACGATTGGGGTGGCCCGTGCAGAATCGTTGGTGCTACATGGCCCGAGAGGATGCGTAAGACGCTTCGAGCAAAATGTAAAAATAAACGTCGAATTGAAGCATCGATGGCCGAGGCATTCATTACTGAGAAGGCGGCAAACTTCGTGACAGCACACTACAAAGCCAAAAATCGTCATTTGCATAATCCGAAGCCTCGGTACAATTGGCGAGCCTAAAACGGTGGATCCAACCTAAGCCTATTCAAAGGGAAGCTCGCACCATCCGGTGCTTATACTCCCTTATTGTTGGATAACGACGAATGGCAGACCATTACGTTGTATATCTTGAACAATCTAACAGAAGTGCGGCCGTACATCAAGTAAGTTCTCGGTACATTGTTTCGCAACCTCTACTTCATTTGAACTGCTCTTATTCCCGGATATTTGATACAGTCGATACGTCGCCAAATTCTCGTATGGAGCGGTTATCCAGAAGGATTCTGTCGAAGAGTATGAGCTTCTAGCAATGCACGGAGGCGGCTATCCCGGTTTCATCTCTTGGTTCAAACAAACGGTAATTTCCATTAAACCATTTCATTTCTTCTTCTAATTTCTGGCTAATGCAACAATCCTTTCGTATTAAACTTGTAGGCCAGTTCAGAGTCTATGGACGCCGAATTGAGACAAGTCGCTAATGGTTTTGACTATAAGGTCCATTCATTTGACAAATACAACATCAACGGGTATCGCTTTGCACCTATGGCAAAAGAGCTATCTATGGCCGACCGAAAGTCTACAAATTGTTGTGTCTCTGCTATCGGCGAAGGAGATACCGAGTATTATGGAAGAGTTGAAGCAATTTATGAACTTCTATTCTATGGTGCAAACCCACCGAACGTTGTAGTCTTCAAATGTCATTGGTTCCAGCCGAAAGAGACTAGAAGGACTCATGAACATCTAGGGCTAGTCGAAATCAAACAAAGCACCCATTTGGATGTTCAAGATGTCTATATTACGGCTCAACAGGCAACCCAAGTTTTCTATCTACCGTGGGCCTACCAAAGTGATCCAAATCTCGAAGGTTGGGATGTCGTTTATGAAGTGCCGCCACGTGTTAGACCACCTCCCCCAATGAAGAGGATTATGAACCTCACATTAATCCAGACACATATGAAGGAGAATTGTTCCAAGAAACACGTCTTTCCAAAAAACGTTTCAAGAACCGCTCACCTCAGAACATTCAAGTAGACAGCGGCAGTGAATCCGAGCCTGAGCAGGAACAAGAAGAGCCGGAACAAGAAGATGTTACTGCTGCGGATGACCTGTCAATGCTTGACCGATTACATGCAGGAGGCCTTCCAGACGTTGATGAATTTATTGATGATGATGATGATGAGCACGTCATTACTTATAGTGATGAGGATGATGCATTTGTTGACCCCGAAGAATATATAGACGATGATGATGCATTTATTAATGATGACGATGAAGATTAATATTATAGTTCATGTGGGGTATTCCATTATTATTATATACATATATATTATTAACTAGTTCAAGTTTTAACCTAGCTAGCTCAAAAATGACCTATTTAACATAGGATAGCTCTAAAATGAGCTATACTTAGCATTTAGTCCTCCAAAATGAATTTGTATGCTTAACTAGCTCAAAAATGACATAACAACCTTAATTAGCTCAAAATGACCTATTTAACCTAGGATAGTTCTAAAATGAGCTATACTTAGCATTTATTCCTCTAAAATGAATTTATATACATATTATTATTCATGTCAGGTATTCATTTTTTATGTTGTACTAATTTTGTTTACTCTTTGTCATTCCAGGTGTTGACAGATGGTGGGTGCGGGTCGAGAGCGCTCCGGGGCTCCTACCTCGGCGCGTGGTGGGAGGGGTAGTTCCATTCCCCCCCATAGCCTCCGGAGAGCGCTAGATCTCAGTTTGCATAGTCCAGCGACGGTCGCTTCTTCTTCGGCCGGGAGAGGTCGGGGGGTAAGAAGAAGGAGAAGGCTGCTAGAGGTGGACGTGGCGGCGGGAGAGGTAGGAAGGCTGCTACGCCTTCCTCGCCGCCACCCCCAGCTGAGTCACCCGACCACAGGACTGCTCCGTCTGAGATCGAGCCATCTGAGGTGGACCCGTCTCGGACTCCACCCCATGAGCCTCCGGCCGACGAGCCTATAGCATACGCGCCTACGGTCGACGAGCCTCGGGCCGACGACGAGCCTCGGGCCGCCGAGCCTCAGGCCACCGAGTCTTCGCCCCACGAGACTCCGGAGCTCAGACGGGGTCACGCTGAGTCGGAGCCGAGCCCATGGGAGGACTGGACGGAGTCGAGTGCACATGGTTGTGTTCAGGCTGGAGACTACAGTTTTGATAGCTATATAGCGAGGGTGAGTGGGTTGAGGGGTGCAAAGTCTACCAGCGTGGCCGTACAAAGCTCCCGCCCACCCCGGCGACCCCCGACCAGAGGTGGTTGATTGCGCCTAACAGGGAGAAGTAAGTGCATTTACTCTTTTTTAACCTTTTGCCTTAACGTTTCTTCGAATATCTAATGCATTGGCCTTGTCATACTGCAGTTCTTGGACACACGAAGATCGTGTCCGCAGGCCCAACACTGTCCTTGGTGTGATTTGTCGCCAGTGCTTCCCGGGGTGGGTCACGTTGCCCGGTGAGGGCCGGGTTCCAGAGCTAGGAATGACCTGGGAGCACTACTTGGCTGCCCCGGCCCCGCCGGAGCATAGGGTCGGCGATGTCGAAAGTACACGGTGGCCGACATTGTGATCGCCACGTTTTGGGTAATTTCTCCTTTGCCATTTACATTCTGTTTTCTTCTTTGATTGCATACCTTCTACATGTGTTTTCTTGTTTGATTGTAGACCTTCTAATCCGTGTTTTCTTGTTTGATTGCAGACCTTCTATAGGTGTGCTGAGGGACAGGAGGAGGCTGCGGCTCAGGTTATCGACGCCGAGTGCAGGCGCCTGCTTGGAAACTTTCGGCACGAGGCTCGGACGCAGGCTGTTCGAGACTACTTAGCACATACTTGTATTAGGAGGAGAAAAAAGAAGTTCCGGAACAAGTATCTGAGTAAGGAGAAGTACATGAAGGTAATTACCTATTCTTAAGTCCTTGTACTTAGTTTCCTTGATTTGATTCGTAGGCGTAGCGCTCAAATTTCTCTTGCTTAACTTAGGTGCCCCCGAGATGGTGTGCGGACAAGATGGACTGCTGGGAGGCGTTGGTGGATGAGTGGTGCTCTCTCCAATGGCGCGTCGCCCACAACATTGCAAAGGAGAAGTGTCTCAAAATGAAAGGTGTGGCACACCATCTAGGCAGCGTCAACCTACATGGGTACGGGAAAACTGGGTATGTGTGGTTTGCTTCATGATTCATGCAAATTCATTCTTTGTGCTAGCTTGAGTCCTTAACTAATACTCTGTTCCTCTCTTTTAGTCAAAACACAACAAGGCTCCAGTGCCAGAGTTGTTCGACCTCTATGGCATGTCCAATATTGCACCGTACAAGAAGGCCAAGGCATTCTCTGAGTTTGACCTCGAAAATGCAAAGAACTTCAGCAACGAGGCCTCCCACCACAAGATGGTGCAGTACGTTAAGCAGGGAAAGGCGAGGAAAGGGCCGGACTTTAACCCGAGACGTCCTCTTGATCTAGAGCTAGTGATGATATCTGGTGGCGGAAGGTCCCATGGCTCGTTAGCCATGGGTAATGGACTGATACGTTGTAGTAGCACTCTCCGGCAGATCAAGAAGCGCCAGACCAGCTCTGATCCTGAGATACCGCCTCATTTACAACCAGTGGAAATCGAATTCCAGGTTCGTTATACGGACTCAGTAGCCTTTCCTCCATTACATTGTGTTTGCGGCCATCGATGATTACAATGCTAACGAGTGGTGTTGCAGGCTGCTATTGAGGCAGAGAGAGCGAAGACCCAGGCTGCTTTTGAGGCGAGGGACCGGCAGTTGACGGAAAGGGACCGGCAGGCGGCGGAGAGGGAGAGGGAGAATGAGGAGAGGACGGCTAGGTTGTTGGAGGAGGAGTGGAACCAGAACGACTCAGCTAACTGAGCCATGTACGAGCTCTTCATGGTAAGTTTCTTCTGCGTATTAGCTAAATCGTGCACGCAATGTTCCTTTCATTAGTAACTAATAAGACTAACTCGTCAAAACCAAATGTGCAGTCCATGTGCGAGAAGAACGGCCAGACCGCTCCGTCGATGCCAGTCATTGCTCCGGCGGGCACGGTGAGTTTCATTTGAACGGTATTAGTTACTAGTCTTCACATTTGAATTGCATCATGCTAACGATACATTGGAAATAATCTTTGGTGCAGTGTAACTCCCGACAAGCATCGACCGATCCTTCTCCGTCTGCCACTGGCGCGACCGGTCCTACACCTACACCTACACCTACACCTCCGTGATGACGGTAAGTTTCCCAAGTGTTTTGCTTAATAGAGTTTTGTTGTGATGCCATGTTGTATCTACACATATCGTGCATAATGTGTGTATGTTTGAAATGCATTGTATGTGTGGGATTCGACACCTAGTCGTGTGCCTTTGGGAGCCTTCCATACAGGTGCTTCCTAGTGCTTCCACTGAGCCATCGTAGTTCGCTACTGCTCCGGAACACATGGAGTGACCGGCATGTGTTCTTCTTTGCTATCAGGTCTGCATCCCTCACGGGAAATGTCATGCGGTGTATCACCGAAGTCCTTGTAGCTTGCTACGACTTGGTTGCACTCGCTGATGACCGACACGTGCATTACTGGGTCATGTATGTCTGTCCCTGTACGTTTGTGCCACCTTGGTTCTGTGACTAGTCATGTCGGCCCGGGTTCTCTGCCATATGGATACTAGCGACATAATCATATACTTAGAATTTTTTCCTCCAAAATGACTCAATATGCTTAGCTAGCACAAAAATGACATAATAAGCTTAATTAGCTCCAGAATGACATATTTAACCTATGATAGCTCTAAAATGACCTATACTTAGCATTTTTCCTCCAAAATGACGTAATATGCTTAGCTAGCTTAAAAATGACATATTTAACCTAGGATAGCTCTAAAATGACCTATACTTAGCATCTTTTCCTCCAAAATGACTTAATATGCTTAGCTAGCTCTAAAATGACATAATATGCTTAAGAAATGACATAGTTTAGCTCCTAAATGACTTAATATGCTTAGCTAGCTCCAGAATGACATAATAACCTTACTTAGCTCCAAAATGACCTATTTAACCTAGGCTAGTGCTAAAATGACCTATACTTAGCATTTTTTTCCTCCAAAATGACTCAATATGCTTAGCTAGCTCAAAAATTACATAATAAGCTTAATTAGCTGCAAAATGACCTATTTAACCTAGGATAGCTCTAAAATGACCTATACTTAGCATTTTTCCTCCAAAATGACTTAATATGCTTAGCTAGCTTCAAAATGACCTATTTAACCTAGGATAGCTATAAAATGACCTATACTTAGCATATTTTCCTCCAAAATGACTTAATATGCTTAGCTAACTCTAAAATGACATAATATGCTTAAGAAATGACATATTTAGGTCCTAAATGATTTCATATGCTTAGCTAGCTCCAAAATGACATAATAACCTTACTTAGCTCTAAAATGACCTATACTTAGCATCTTTCCTCCAAAATGACTTAATATGCTTAACTAGCTCTAGAGTGACATAATATGCTTAATTAACTCCAAAATGACCTATTTAACCTAGGATAGCTCTAAAATGACCTATACTTAGCATTTTTCCTCCAAAATGACTTAATATGCTTAGCTAGCTTCAAAATGACCTATTTAACCTAGGATAGCTCTAAAATGACCTATACTTAGTATCTTTTCCTCCAAAATGACTTAATATGCTTACCTAACTCTAAAATGACATAATATGCTTAAGAAATGACATATTTTATGTCCTAAATGACTTCATATGCTTAGCTAGCTCCAAAATGACATAATAACCTTACTTAGCTCCAAAATGACCTATTTAACCTAAGCTAGCTCTAAAATGACCTATACTTAGCATATTTTTCCTCCTAAATGACTCAGTATGCTTAGCTAGCTCAAAATGACATAATAAGCTTAATTAGCTCCAAAATGACCTATTTAACCTAGGATAGCTCTAAAATGATCTATAATTAGCATTTTTTTCCTCCAAAATGACTTAATATGCTTAGCTAGCTTAAAAATGACCTATTTAACCTAGGTTAGCTCTAAAATGACCTATACTTAGCATATTTTCCTCCAAAATGACTTAATATGCCTAACTAGCTCTAAAATGACATAATATGCTTAAGAAATGACATATTTTAGCTCCTAAATGACTTCATATGCTTAGCTAGCTCCAAAATGACATAATAACCTTACTTAGCTCAAAATGACCTATTTAACCTAGGATAGCTCTAAAATGACCTATACTTAGCATTTTTTCCTCCACAATGACTCAATATGCTTAGCTAGCTCAAAAATTACATAATAAGCTTAATTAGCTCCAAAATGCCATATTTAACCTAGGATAGCTCTAAAATGACCTATACTTAGCATTTTTCCTCCAAAATGACGTAATATGCTTAGCTAGGTTAAAAATGACATATTTAACCTAGGATAGCTCTAAAATGACCTATACTTAGCATCTTTTCCTCCAAAATGACTTAATATACTTAGCTAGCTCTAAAATGGCATAATATGCTTATGAAATGACATATTTTAGGTCCTAAATGACTTCATATGCTTAGCTAGCTCCAAAATGACATAATAACCTTACTTAGCTCCAAAATAACCTATTTAACCTAGGCTAGTGCTAGAATGACATATACTTAGAATTTTTTTCCTCCAAAATGACTCAATATGCTTAGCTAGCTAAAAATTACATAATAAGCTTAATTAGCTCCAAAATGACCTATTTAACCTAGGATAGCTCTAAAATGACCTATACTTAGCATTTTTTTCCTCCAAAATGACTCAATATACTTAGCTAGCTCAAAAATTACATAATAAGCTTAATTAGCTCCAAAATGACATAATATGCTTAACTAGCTCTAAAATGACATAATATGCTTAAGAAATGACATAGTTTAGCTCCTAAATGACTTCATATGCTTAGCTAGCTCCAAAATGACATAATAACCTTACTTAGCTCCAAAATGACCTATTTAACCTAGCATAGCTCTAAAATGACCTATACTTAGCATTTTTTCCTCCAAAATGACTCAATATGCGATATCTGGTCCTCTCTCCATCCATCTTCTTCGGCGTTCTCTAAATCTACCACCCTATACCCATCTCACATGGGTCCTCATGATGGATCAACTTTGGATCTGGATTTCTCCAAAGGTGTGGCTTTTGCGGAGGAGGTTTTCAGATCTTGTGGGAAAACCATTCATCCCTCGGATGACACGAGCCATTTTATTATGGTTGTGTCCTTCAGCAGACACAGATTTCGCCTTGATGTGGATTCGGTGGCTGCGGCTTTGGAATGTGCAACTGGAGGATCTGCAATTGATCTATCTGTGCAACTCATTGCGGACAAGGTATTCTCATTTATGGTATCATGCAAACGTGTTGGCATTTTTATTCTTCATTTGCGATCTTTCGCGTGTCCGCAATTCAAATGCTACTTTCATCTGTGGGGTAATGGCGGCCCTAATTGGAAACGTGAGTTTCTTATTTGGAAGAAAGAGTGTGATGCCGAATGGATTATCATTAGCCCTTCTAAAAAGCGTGCTGCTATGGGTTTACTAGCTATGCATAAGCCTCCTTCCAAATCTGCTTTACGTACGAGCTCTAGGCCTCCGAAGAAGATTTCATTTGCCACTTTCCAACAATATGATGTTTGCAAGGGATACTCTTTTCCTGCTTCGCCAGGTCTTGTAGAGGCGGTTTCAGATGCTGGGTATACGGTGCTACCTCGCGAGAGAGACATCGTTCCTCCGCCGCCGGCGACTGAACTCCGATGGACGGTGGCAGAACCACCCATTATTTTCGGAACAGTCAACGTCCACGCTACTTCCTTGGCTGGTATTTCTGGGATTAATCCATCTACTTGGACGTGAATCTGCATGTGCATGGGATGGAACGGGCCAGTCCGGTGGTGGCCCATGTGACCGCTTTCAAATTCAGCTTTAATTCCCAGCCCTGTGAGGTTTCTCCGGTCCGGTATGTGTCGGCCCAAGCTGCTTCTGAATCTCAATCGGCACCTCCACCTGTTATTGGAAATGAGGAGTTTATTAATCCTGGGACATCGGAATCACCTGTTGATTATGATGGATTTAATGATTTAGTGGATGACATGGTTTTCAAAGTTTGAAAATGTCAAAATTGTTTGTCAATGAAGCATTTATCCAGCGCGTGCACCAGCAGGGTTAGGTGCCGTAGATGCTTTCGGTTGGGACACAGGGCAAAGGGCTGTTCCGATTCTAGCCTATCTCCCTCTTACAGGTGGGTCCCGCGGTCCAAATCCCCCGTATCTAACCAACAAGAGGTTTTTGGAGCGGGACTCCTCGCTTTCTCCCATAGCTAGACCGGAGGGGTCTATGCCACCCCTCAAGCCCGCCGCCTGGCCCATCCCACCATTGCCAGTTGAGCCACCGCCCACAACGCCTCTGCCGCCCTCCACCTCGCCTCCGGCTTTGGATCACCCCTCCCCAGCTCCGGCAATGGCCAACTTTCCGCTGGACCCGATGGATTTCCTCCCGCATGGATTCGATATCATCGATGGAGGGGAGCTACGCTTGCCTCGCACTTTCTTTGCGCCGGCGGTGGCTCCGGATCGACAGCATGAGGAGTATGCCGTCGCCATTGTCGAGCCGGCTCCCCTACCTGAAGAAGTCGCCATCTACTGTGAATCGTCGTTGATTTTGTCGTCAATACTCTACAGAGAGCTGTGTTGGATGCCCAGCCGTGGATCCAAGGGGTTGGTTTGTTTCGACTAAGCAGTGCTCTGGCCCGCCAAGCATTAGTTGATCATCCTCCTTTCAATTTGGGCAACGATAGATTTGTCAGGTTTATTCCGCATGACGAGGGTATTAACTACAGAGCTGCTCAAGGTTTTCGAAGAGGATGGGTTATGTTGCTAGGAGTTCCTTTGGATTATAGGCTCTCTCAATATCTTGCAGATGTTATTAGTACTTTTGGCCGGTTCCACCATTGGCATCAGGATGATCCAATGATGGTCCGATCCTTGGTCTATGTGTCTTTTCCTGCACCATCTATGGTCCCCAGATCAGTGACATACAGAGAATTTGCTGACTTTGGAGGGGTTCGGATTTCTTGGACTGCTCCAGCTTTATATTCTGTCTCACAGACTTTTGGCTGATATCCTACCAACGATGAGGATCCAATGCCCTTCAATGGCAATCCCCACCTCTCCATGGCAACATGCAGTTTAACAATCACAATTGGGTTTTACCTGAGTTCCTGAGTCGGGTTGGAACGATGTGCCTGCACCCAATGAACATCCACGTAATGACCCTCCACAAGTTCATGAAGTGGGTAAGAATGATAATGATGAGGAAATTCAGTCTCAAGACTCAATTGAGATTCAGTTGTAAGACGAATCAGTTAACAAAGTAATCGGTGCTGCTGAATTTGCGCTTCTCCAAAGACCCAATGGGACCGCAGCAGCCTCCTTTAATGATCGGACAAGTGCTAATCGCTTTTGGGCCTGTCCTCCTCAGAATGCAATGGAAGCGCTGCTTGAGAAGGTATTGCCGCTTTTTGGGATCTCTGATATCCCAAAGGTTGTCTTTCGGTCTCATCTTGGTGCCCTTTTGAACAATCAGTCCTGGACGACTATTTTTACCACTCCAGCTCCAAAATTGCAGCTCCTGCCTGCACTTGTTTCTGTGACTCAGTTTAAGGAAATGACACCTGTTAAACGGCCTGTAGCTCGAGCTCTTTGTTTTGACGATATTGATGAGCCTGTTGCTGAAACATTTGAGTTTACGGCTGTTCCTAAAGTTACTCTGAAGCGTGGAAGAAAGCCCAAAGCCTCTAAAGTCATTGTGGAATCTGAGGTCAGGCGCAGTGCTCGCCTCAGTGCGATGCGTGATGGCTACCGTCAGGTAGTTATTGGGACACCTCCTAGGAAGCCACACACGGGGAAGAAGCGCAAAACTGCACCTTCCAAGCCTGACGATGATTCTGCAAAGGCCTCCTCCGACGCACCATAGTTGATCTTCAGCCGAATTGGTGCTCGCCTTCGCTTTGCAATCAAGAAAATCACGACGGACAAGCTTGCAGCTAATCCTTCCCGCTCCAACAACAGTGCAAGTTCCGATGATTAGTTTAATCATCCAGGGTTTAGGTCCATGGCGTACCATAATCGCCTTTTTTCTGTTATTATCTGTTTGGAACTTTGCAGTTTACAGCTGTCTAGTGGGTGGTAGGCCACTGTGTGGCTTACTTTTACTATGTCCTCTTTTGGTATGTAATGAATCAAACCTCGTTTAGAGATTGGAAAGTACTCTGGAATGTTAGGGTCTGAATTCAAGCGCGACATTGCGGTTAGGCAAAAGATCAATGAAAGTGGATGCTCGTTATTTGCCTCCAAGAAACCAAATGCATGCATATTGATCATCGCTTCATTAGAAAATTTCTGTCCACGGCGTTTTGATAACTTTGTTTATGTACCATCGGTCGGTGCATCCGCCGGTATGGTGGTCATATGGAATTCATCTCTCTTCATAGGCATCTTAATTGAGGCTAAACCATCCGCATTATTGTGAAGTTTCAATCTAAACATACATCTGAGTCTTGGTTTCTTGTCTCAATTTATGGTCCGTGTCAAGGACCGGCGCGTGATGTTTTTGTGCAATGGTTATATAATCTGGATATCCAACTCGAGGACAATTGGCTGCTTTTAGGTGACTTTAACTTTATGCGTTCGATTGAGAATCGAAATCAGCCAGGTGGTGATGTGAATGATATCTTTTTGTTTAATGAAGTAATTGGTCATTTGGGTCTTGTTGAACTGCCAATCAAGGGTCACAAGACACATGGTCTAATATGCAAACCACACCTCGCCGAACAAATTGATTGGTTTTTTACATCTGTCTCTTGGACACATGATCACCCCAACACAATGGTTATTCCGCTTGCACGCACTGCCTCTGATCACGTCCCGTGTGTGGTTTCAATTGCCACTTGTATACCCAAGGCAAAGGTTTTTCGCTTTGAAAACTATTGGGTTGATTTGCCTGGCTTTATGGATTGTGTATCTGAGGTTTGGAATAGCCCTGTGGATAAATCTTCAACTGCCTTAATCATTTCTGCTAAATTCAAATCTCTTCGTTATGCTCTTAAGAAATGGCATCTTAACCTATCCACAAATAAGGCGCCATTGCTGATTGCAACAAAGTAATTGTTTTTTTGGATAATATTGAGGAATTTAGGCCCTTGAGTTGGCCGGAGTTCAACTTTCGGAAGATTGTCAAATTACATCTTGAAGATATCCTGCACTGGCAGTTCATTTATTGGAAGCAACGTTGCACGATCGTAAATATCAAAGTTGGTGAGGAGAATTCAAAATTCTTCCATGCAATGGCAACTGAAAGATATAGGATAAACACTATCTCTTCGATCAAATCTGAGGATGGGGACGTGGTTACTGATCATCAACAGTTAACTGGGATGTTTTGGTCTGATTTCAATCAAAGAATGGGCCAAGCAAAAGGTATACAAATGGGTTTTGACCTTGACACATTAATTGCTCGTATAGATGGGCTGGAGAACTTATCCTTGCCTTTCACGGATTCCGAGGTGGATACGGTGATTAAGAACATGCCTTCTGACCGGGCTCCGGGCCCCGATGGGTTTACGGGTCTTTTCCTCAAGAAATGTTGGAATATTTTGAAGCCAGATTTTATGAAGCTGGTCAGGGAGTTTTATGAAGGAAAGTGCAACCTGGAGTGTCTGAATACATCTCTCATTACACTCATTCCAAAAAAGTTGAGCCCGGAATATGTTGGTGATTTTAGACCCATATCGTTGACAAACACTTGTCTCAAGTTTTAACTAAACTTTTGGCAAATCGTTTGCAGGGTGTGATTCTAAAATGTATTCATCGCAATCAATATGGGTTTCTTCGGTGTAGATCCATTCAAGATTGCCTTGCATGGTGTTTTGAATATATACATTAGTGTAAGGCATCCAAAAGACCTATAATCCTTCTCAAATTAGACTTCACGAAGGCGTTTGATACCATCGAGCATGATCTGATTCTCAGGATTCTGAAATGCAAGGGCTTTGATGATCGTTGGACAGGTTGGATCGATAGCATCTTGTCCTCTGGTTCCTCTTCGTCCTCTTAAATGGTGTGCCGGTAATCACTTTGTCTCTGCTCGGTGTGCGACAAGGAGACCCATTATCCCCTTTGTTATTTGTGATTGCGGTGGATTTATTGTAGTCCGTGGTTAATGAGATGTGTGCAAGGAACATTCTCACACTGCCCATACCAACCTCTTCACGGGATTATCCGATTGTTCAATACGCTGATGACACATTAATTGTCCTTCCTGCGGTGGACGACCAGCTCATCGCTTTTAAGGAGATGCTTGAGACCTTTGCTAAGTCAACGGGTTTGAGGGTTAATTTTAGTAGATCATCATTGATTCCAATGAATATGTCTGATGAGGAGGGTCAACGTGTGGCGGCTTTGCTTGGATGTGATGTTGGTTCCATGCCATTTACTTACCTGGGATTGCCAATGGGTACTACTCGGCCCACAATCTATGACTTGCTCCCCTTAGTGGACCGCATAGAGAGAAGATTATCTGCCTCATCCTGTCTGTTGAATCAGGGTAGCCGGTTGCAGCTCTTGAAATCGGTTTTATGTTCCATGCCAATATACTTCTTATGCACCCTTTCATTACCCCAAGGAATTTTGAAGCAGATAGAACGTATCATGCGGCAATGTCTGTGGCGAGGCAACTCTGACACACCAAGACAATCATTGGCAGCTTGGGAGTTAGTATGTCGGCCCAAGAACCAGGGAGGGCTCGGGGTTCTAGACCTTGGCAAGCAAAATGAGGCCTTGTTGATCAAGCACCTCTTCAAATTTTATAACAAGTTGGATGTGCCCTGGGTTTCACTTATCTGGGACACATATTATGTCGATGTTCGCCCCAAGTAACGCAGTTGTGGTTCCTTTTGGTGGCGTGGACGTGATGAAACTCTATGACAAATTTTGTAAGTTGGCCGTCCCTCATGTTCGCCTCCGGGACTCGGTGGTTTTCTCGCTGGATCGGTGGCAACTTAATAACGAGGTGGTTATCATGCAACAACGCTTCCCGAGGCTTCATTCTTTGTCATTGATGACACGCTTACCATTAAGAATGTGATGGAGCTGCTCGTCCCGATCGATAATTTCCACTTTCTCGCTATCGCTGAAGCTTTTGAGGAATTCAATCAACTTCAGACTATAATGCCTCCGATAAACTTGCATGAGGGAGTTAGTGATGTCTCGAAATGGCCTTCAAAACCGGAGACTATCAATCCAGATCTACTATTTGTCTTGTTTTTTCGGGTTGTGGTCACCCTCTTTTCGGTGGATCTCGAAATGTGCTTGCACTCTCAAGCTCAAGGTGTTTGGCTGGCTTCTTTTGATGGATCGTCTGAACACTAGGGAAATGATGCAGACGACATTGGATTATCCAGGATGATACTTGTGCCATTTTCTTCTCGTGTTTGCATGAAGATAGAGCTCATCTCTTTTTGCTTGCAACTTTAGCCAACGGTTCCGGAATTATTTGGGCATTTCATGGAATGTTCAACCTAACTGCATTACTTTTGAAATGGCTTGTGAGGCCAGGAGGGAATTTGGTCAACCGCTTTTCACCGAGGTAGTCTTTACGGCCACCGGAATATTTGGACCCAAAGGAATGGAAGGATCTTTCAAATGAGTTGCCCACTTTCGAGCTTGGAGGAGGAATTTTATTCATGATATTTCTCTCTTAGCTCATAGAATCAAGTGCAAATATAGAGATAGACTAACTGATTGGATAGATTCTTTACACTAATCACTCCCTGTAAGTAGCCTTTTCTTCTTTTGTTACCCTTTGTAATTTTGTACTGAACCCATATTGTTTTAATAAAGGACTGTGAGGATGTTGCCTTGCAGTACATAGTCAAAAAAAATATGCTTAGCTAGCTCAAAAATGACATAATAAGCTTAATTAGCTCCAGAATGACATATTTAACCTAGGATAGCTCTAAAATGACCTATACTTAGCATTTTTCCTCCAAAATGACGTAATATGCTTAGCTAGCTTAAAAATGACATATTTAACCTAGGATAGCTCTAAAATGACCTATACTTAGCATCTTTTCCTCCAAAATGACTTAATATGCTTAGCTAGCTCTAAAATGACATAATATGCTTAAGAAATGACATATTTTAGGTCCTAAATGACTTCATATGCTTAGCTAGCTCCAAAATGACATAATAACCTTACTTAGCTCCAAAATGACATATTTAACCTAGGCTAGTGCTAAAATGACCTATACTTAGCATTTTTTCCTCCAAAATGACTCAATATGCTTAGCTAGCTCAAAAATTACATAATAAGCTTAATTAGCTCCAAAATGACCTATTTAACCTAGCATAGCTCTAAAATGACCTATACTTAGCATTTTTTCCTCCAAAATGACCTAATATGCTTAGCTAGCTTCAAAATGACCTATTTAACCTAGGATGGCTCTAAAATGACCTATACTTAGCATATTTTCCTCCAAAATTGCTTAATATGCTTAACTAGCTCTAAAATGACATAATATGCTTAAGAAATGACATAGTTTAGCTCCTAAATGACTTCACGTGCTTAGCTAGCTCCAAAATGACATAATAACCTTACTTAGCTCTAAAATGACCTATTTAACCTAGGCTAGCTCTAAAATGACCTATACTCAGGAGTTTTTCCTCAAAAATGACTCAATATGCTTAGCTAGCTCAAAAATTACATAATAAGCTTAATTAACTTCAAAATGACCTATTTAACCTAGGATAGCTCAAAAATTACCTATACTTAGCATTTTTCCTCCAAAATGACTTAATATGCTTAGCTAGCTTCAAAATGACCTATACTTAGTATCTTTTCCTCCAAAATGATTTCATATGCTTAGCTAACTCTAAAATGACATAATATGCTTAAGAAATGACATATTTTACGTCCTAAATGACTTCATATGCTTAGCTAGCTCCAAAATGACATAATAACCTTACTTAGCTCCAAAATGACCTATTTAACCTAGGCTAGCTCTAAAATGACCTATACTTAGCATATTTTTCCTCCTAAATGACTCAGTATGCTTAGCTAGCTCAAAATGACATAATAAGCTTAATTAGCTCCAAAATGACCTATTTAACCTAGGATAGCTTTAAAATGATCTATAATTAGCATTTTTTTCCTCGAAAATGACTTAATATGCTTAGCTAGCTTAAAAATGACCAATTTAACCTAGGATAGCTCTAAAATGACCTATACTTAGCATCTTTTCCTCAAAAATGACTTGATATGCTTAACTAGCTCTAAAATGACATAATATGCTTAAGAAATGACATAATTTAGCTCCTAAATGACTTCATATGCTTAGCTAGCTCCAAAATGACATAATAACCTTACTTAGCTCCAAAATGACCTATTTAACCTAGGATAGCTCTAAAATGACCTATACTTAGTATTTTTTCCTCCCCAATGACTCAATATGCTTAGCTAGCTAAAAAATTACATACTAAGCTTAATTAGCTCCAAAATGCCATATTTAACCTAGGATAGATCTAAAATGACCTATACTTAGCATTTTTCCTCCAAAATGACGTAATATGCTTAGCTAGCTTAAAAATGACATATTTAACCTAGGATAGCTCTAAAATGACCTATACTTAGCATCATTTCCTCCAAAATGACTTAATATACTTAGCTAGCTCTAAAATGGCAGAATATGCTTATGAAATGACATATTTTAGGTCCTAAATGACTTCATATGCTTAGCTAGCTCCAAAATGACATAATAACCTTACTTAGCTCCAAAATAACCTATTTAACCTAGGCTAGTGCTAGAATGATATATACTGAGAATTTTTTTCCTCCAAAATGACTCAATATGCTTAGCTAGCTCAAAAATTACATAATAAGCTTAATTAGCTCCAAAATGACTTATTTAACCTAGGATAGCTCTAAAATGACCTATACTTAGCATTTTTTTCCTCCAAAATGACTCAATATACTTAGCTAGCTCAAAAATTACAAAATAAGCTTAATTAGCTCCAAAATGACCTATTTAACCTAGGATAGCTCTAAAATGACCTATACTTAGCATTTTCCTCCAAAATGACTTAATATGCTTAGCTAGCTTCAAAATGACCTATTTAACCTAGGATAGCTCTAAAATGACCTATACTTAGCATCTTTTCCTCCAAAATTACTTAATATGCTTAACTAGCTCTAAAATGACATAATATGCTTAAGAAATGACATAGTTTAGCTCCTAAATGACTTCATATGCTTAGCTAGCTCCAAAATGACATAATAACCTTACTTAGCTCCAAAATGACCTATTTAACCTAGCATAGCTCTAAAATGACCTATACTTAGCATTTTTTCCTCCAAAATGACTCAATATGCTTAGCTAGCTCAAAAATGACATAGTAAGCTTAATTAGCTCCAGAATGACATATTTAACCTAGGATAGCTCTAAAATGACCTATACTTAGCATTTTCCTCCAAAATGACGTAATATGCTTAGCTAGTTTAAAAATGACATATTTAACCTAGGATAGCTCTAAAATGACCTATACTTAGCATCTTTTCCTCCAAAATGACTTAATATGCTTAGCTAGC
Organism: Aegilops bicornis; assembly: GCA_021605145.1. NCBI lineage: Eukaryota > Viridiplantae > Streptophyta > Magnoliopsida > Poales > Poaceae > Aegilops > Aegilops bicornis. The sequence goes on from CM038675.1 coordinate 72,898,279, forward strand.
TCTAAAATGACATAATATGCTTAAGAAATGACATATTTTAGGTCCTAGATGACTTCGTATGCTTAGCTAGCTCCAAAATGACATAATAACCTTACTTAGCTCCAAAATGACCTATTTAACCTAGGCTAGTGCTAAAATGACCTATACTTAGCATTTTTTTCCTCCAAAATGACTCAATATGCTTAGCTAGCTCAAAAATTACATAATAAGCTTAATTAGCTCCAAAATGACCTATTTAACCTAGGATAGCTCGAAAATGACCTATAATTAGCATTTTTTCCTCCAAAATGACTTAATATGCTTAGTTAGCTTCAAAATGACCTATTTAACTTAGGATAGCTCTAAAATGACCTATACTTAGCATCTTTTCCTCCAAAATGACTTAATATACTTAGCTAGCTCTAAAATGGCATAATATGCTTATGAAATGACATAGTTTAGCTCCTAAATGACTTCACATGCTTAGCTAGCTCCAAAATGACATAATAACCTTACTTAGCTCTAAAATGACCTATTTAACCTAGGCTAGCTCTAAAATGACCTATACTTAGCATTTTTTTCCTCAAAAATGACTCAATATGCTTAGCTAGCTCGAAAATTACATAATAAGCTTAATTAACTTCAAAATGGCCTATTTAATCTAGGATAGCTCTAAAATGACCTATACTTAGCATTTTTCCTCCAAAATGACTTAATATGCTTAGCTAGCTTAAAAATGACCTATTTAACCTAGGATAGCTCTAAAATGACCTATACTTAGTATCTTTTCCTCCAAAATGACTTAATATGCTTAGCTAACTCTAAAATGACATAATATGCTTAAGAAATGACATATTTTATGTCCTGAATGACTACATATGCTTAGCTAGCTCCAAAATGACATAATAACCTTACTTAGCTCCAAAATGACCTATTTAACCTAGGCTAGCTCTAAAATGAGCTATACTTAGCATATTTTTCCTCCTAAATGACTCAGTATGCTTAGCTAGCTCAAAATGACATAATAAGCTTAATTAGCTCCAAAATGACCTATTTAACCTAGGATAGCTCTAAAATGATCTATAATTAGCATTTTTTTCCTCGAAAATGACTTAATATGCTTAGCTAGCTTAAAAATGACCTATTTAACCTAGGAGCTAAAAAATGACCTATACTTAGCATTTTTCCTCCAAAATGACTTAATATGCTTAGCTACCTTCAAAATGACCTATTTAACCTAGGATAGCTCTAAAATGACCTATACTTAGCATCTTTCCTCCAAAATTACTTAATATGCTTAACTAGCTCTAAAATGACATAATATGCTTAAGAAATGACATAGTTTAGCTCCTAAATGACTTCATATGCTTAGCTAGCTCCAAAATGACATAATAACCTTACTTAGCTCCAAAATGACCTATTTAACCTAGCATAGCTCTAAAATGACCTATACTTACCATTTTTTCCTCCAAAATGACTCAATATGCTTAGCTAGCTCAAAAATGACATAATAAGCTTAATTAGCTCCAGAATGACATATTTAACCTAGGATAGCTCTAAAATGACCTATACTTACCATTTTTCCTCCAAAATGACGTAATATGCTTAGCTAGCTTAAAAATGACATATTTAACCTAGGATAGCTCTAAAATGACCTATACTTAGCATCTTTTCCTCCAAAATGACTTAATATGCTTAGCTAGCTCTAAAATGACATAATATGCTTAAGAAATGACATATTTTAGGTCCTAAATGACTTCATATGCTTAGCTAGCTCCAAAATGACATAATAACCTTACTTAGCTCCAAAATGACCTATTTAACCTAGGCTAGTGCTAAAATGACCTATACTTAGCATTTTTTCCTCCAATATGACTCAATATGCTTAGCTAGCTCAAAATTACATAATAAGCTTAATTAGCTCCAAAATGACCTATTTAACCTAGGATAGCTCTAAAATGACCTATACTTAGCATTTTTTCCTCCAAAATGACCTAATATGCTTAGCTAGCTTCAAAATGACCTATTTAACTTAGGATGGCTCTAAAATGACCTATACTTAGCATCTTTTCCTCCAAAATGGCTTAATATGCTTAACTAGCTCTAAAATGACATAATATGCTTAAGAAATGGCATAGTTTAGCTCCTAAATGACTTCACATGCTTAGCTAGCTCCAAAATGACATAATAACCTTACTTAGCTCTAAAATGACCTATTTAACCTAGGCTAGCTCTAAAATGACCTATACTTAGCATTTTTTTTCCTCAAAAATGACTCAATATGCTTAGCTAGCTCAAAAATTACATAATAAGCTTAATTAACTTCAAAATGACCTATTTAACCTAGGATAGCTCTAAAATGACCTATACTTAGCATTTTTCCTCCAAAATGACTTAATATGCTTAGCTAGCTTCAAAATGACCTATTTAACCTAGGATAGCTCTAAAATGACCTATACTTAGTATCTTTTCCTCCAAAATGACTTAATATGCTTAGCTAACTCTAAAATGACATAATATGCTTAGGAAATGACATATTTTATGTCCTAAATGACTTCATATGCTTAGCTAGCTCCAAAATGACATAATAACCTTACTTAGGTCCAAAATGACCTATTTAACCTAGGCTAGCTCTAAAATGACCTATACTTAGCATATTATTCCTCCTAAATGACTCAGTATGCTTAGCTAGCTCAAAATGACATAATAAGCTTAATTAGCTCCAAAATGACCTATTTAACCTAGGATAGCTCTAAAATGATCTATAATTAGCATTTTTTTCCTCGAAAATGACTTAATATGCTTAGCTAGCTTAAAAATGACCTATTTAACCTAGGATAGCTTTAAAATGACCTATACTTAGCATCTTTCCTCAAAAATGACTTAATATGCTTAACTAGCTCTAAAATGACATAATATGCTTAAGAAATGACATATTTTAGCTCCTAAATGACTTCATATGCTTAGCTAGCTCCAAAATGACATAATAACCTTACTTAGCTCCAAAATGACCTATTTAACCTAGGATAGCTCTAAAATGACCTATACTTAGCATTTTTTCCTCCGCAATGACTCAATATGCTTAGCTAGCTAAAAAATTACATAATAAGCTTAATTAGCTCCAAAATGCCATATTTAACCTAGGATAGATCTAAAATGACCTATACTTAGCATTTTTCGTCCAAAATGATGTAATATGCTTAGCTAGCTTAAAAATAACATATTTAACCTCGGATAGCTCTAAAATGACCTATACTTAGCATCTTTTCTTCCAAAATGACTTAATATACTTAGCTAGCTCTAAAATAGCATAATATGCTTATGAAATGACATATTTTAGGTCCTAAATGACTTCATATGCTTAGCTAGCTCCAAAATGACATAATAACCTTACTTAGCTCCAAAATAACCTATTTAACCTAGGCTAGTGCTAGAATGACATATACTGAGATTTTTTTTCCTCCAAAATGACTCAATATGCTTAGCTAGCTCAAAAATTACATAATAAGCTTAACTTAGCATTTTTTTCCTCCAAAATGACTCAATATGCTTAGCTAGCTCCAAAATGACATAATAAGCTTAATTAGCTCCAAAATGACCTATTTAACCTAGGCTAGTGCTAAAATCACCAATACTTAGCATTTTTTTCATCCAAAATGACTCAATATGCTTAGCTAGCTCAAAAATTACATAATAAGCTTAATTAGCTCCGAAATGACCTATTTAACCTAGGATAGCGCGAAAATGACCTATAATTAGCATTTTTTCCTCCAAAATGACTTAATATGCTTAGTTAGCTTCAAAATGACCTATTTAACCTAGGATAGCTCTAAAATGACCTATACTTAGCATCTTTTCCTCCAAAATGACTTAATATGCTTAACTAGCTCTAAAATGACATAATATGCTTAAGAAATGACATAGTTTAGCTCCTAAATGACTTCACATGCTTAGCTAGCTCCAAAATGACATAATAACCTTACTTAGCTCTAAAATGACCTATTTAACCTAGGCTAGCTCTAAAATAACCTATACTTAGCATTTTTCCTCCAAAATGACTCAATATGCTTAGCTAGCTCAAAAATTACATAATCAGCTTAATTAGCTCCAAAATGACCTATTTAACCTAGGATAGCTGTAAAATGACCTATACTTAGCATTTTTCCTCCAAAATGACTTAATATGCTTAGCTAGCTTCAAAATGACCTATTTAACCTAGCATAACTCTAAAATGACCTATACTTAGCATCTTTTCCTCCAAAATGACTTAATATGCTTAGCTAACTCTAAAATGACATAATATGCTTAAGAAATGACATATTTTATGTCCTAAATGACTTCATATGCTTAGCTAGCTCAAAAATTACATAATAAGCTTAATTAGCTCCAAAATGACCTATTTAACCTAGGATAGCTCTAAAATGACCTATACTTATCATTTTTTCGCCTAAATGACTCAATATGCTTAGCTAGCTCAAAATGACATAATAAGCTTAATTAGCTCCAAAATGACCTATTTAACCTAGCATAGCTCTAAAATGATCTATAATTAGCAGTTTTTCCTGCAAAATGACGTAATATGCTTAGCTAGCTTAAAAATGACATATTTAACCTAGGATAGCTCTAAAATGACCTATACTTAGCATCGTTTCCTCCAAAATGACTTAATATGCTTAACTAGCCCTAAAATGACATAATATGCTCAAGAAATGACATAGTTTAGCTCCTAAATAACTTCACATGCTTAGCTAGCTCCAAAATGACATAATAACCTTACTTAGCTCTAAAATGACCTATTTAACCTAGGCTAGCTCTAAAATGACCTATACTTAGCATTTTTCCTCCAAAATGACTCAATATGCTTAGTAGCTCAAAAATGACATAAGAAGCTTAATTAGCTCCAAAATGACCTATTTAACCTAGGATAGCTCTAAAATGATCTATAATTAGCATTTTTTTTCCTCCAAAATGACTTAATATGCTTAGCTAGCTTAAAAATGACCTATTTAACTTGGATAGCTCTAAAATCACCTACACTTAGCATCTTTTCCTCCAAAATGACTTAATATGCTTAGCTAACTCTAAAATGACATAGTATGTTTAAGAAATGACATATTTTATGTCCTAAATGACTTCATATGCCTAGCTAGCTCCAAAACGACATAATAACCTTACTTAGCTCCAAAATGACCTATTTAACCTAGGCTAGCCCTAAAATGACATATACTTAGCATTTTTTCCTACTAAATGACTCAAAATGCTTAGCTAGCTCAGAATGACATAATAAGCTTAATTAGCTCCAAAATGACCTATTTAACCTAGGATAACTCTAAAATGATCTATAATTAGCAATGTTTTCCTCCAAAATGACTTAATATGCTTAGCTAGCTTAAAATGACCTATTTAACCTAGGATAGCTCTAAAATGACCTATACTTAGCATCTTTTCCTCCAAAATGACTTAATATGCTTAACTAGCTCTAAAATGACATAATATGCTTAAGAAATGACATATTTTAGCTCCTAAATGACTTTATATGCTTAGCTAGCTCCAAAATGACATAATAACCTTACTTAGCTCCAAAATGACCTATTTAACCTAGGATAGCTCTAAAATGACCTATACTTAGCATTTTTCCTCCACAATGACTCAATATGCTTAGCTAGCTCAAAAATCACATAATAAGCTTAATTAGCTCCAAAATGACATATTTAACCTAGGATAGATCTAAAATGACCTATACTTAGCATTTTTCGTCCAAAATGACGTAATATGCTTAGCTAGCTTAAAAATAACATATTTAACCTGATAGCTCTAAAATGACCTATACTTAGCATCTTTTCCTCCAAAATGACTTAATATACTTAGCTAGCTCTAAAATGGCATAATATGCTTATGAAATGACATATTTTAGGTCCTAAATGACTTCATATGCTTAGCTAGCTCCAAAATGACATAATAACCTTACTTAGCTCCAAAATAACCTATTTAACCTAGGCTAGTGCTATAATGACATATACTTAGCATTTTTTCCTCCAAAATGACTCAATATGCTTAGCTAGCTCAAAAATTACATAATAAGCTTAACTTAGCATTTTTTTTCCTCCAAAATGACTCAATATGCTTAGCTAGCTCAAAAATTACATAATAAGCTTAATTAGCTCCAAAATGACCTATTTAACCTAGGATAGCTCTAAAATCACAAATACTTAGCATTTTTTTCCTCCAAAATGACTCAATATGCTTAGCTAGCTCAAAAATTACATAATAAGCTTAATTAGCTCTAAAATGACCTATTTAACCTAGGATAGCTCTAATATGACCTATACTTAGCATTTTTCCTCCAAAATGACTTAATATGCTTAGCTACCTTCAAAATGACCTATTTAACCTAGGATAGCTCTAAAATGACCTATACTTAGCATCTTTTCCTCCAAAATGACTTAATATGCTTAACTAGCTCTAAAATGACATAATATGCTTAAGAAATGACATAGTTTAGCTCCTAAATGACTTCACATGCTTAGCTAGCTCCAAAATGACATAATAACCTTACTTAGCTCTAAAATGACCTATTTAACCTAGGCTAGCTCTAAAATAACCTATACTTAGCATTTTTTCCTCCAAAATGACTCAATATGCTTAGCTAGCTCAAAAATTACATAATCAACTTAATTAGCTCCAAAATGACATATTTAACCTAGGATAGCTGTAAAATGACCTATCATTTTTCCTCCAAAATGACTTAATATGCTTAGCTAGCTTCAAAATGACCTATTTAACCTAGCATAGCTCTAAAATGACCTATACTTAGCATCTTTTCCTCCAAAATGACTTAATATGCTTAACTAGCTCTAAAATGACATAATATGCTTAAGAAATGACATATTTTATGTCCTAAATGACTTCATATGCTTAGCTAGCTCAAAAATTACATAATAAGCTTAATTAGCTCCAAAATGACCTATTTAACCTAGGATAGCTCTAAAATCACCAATACTTAGCATTTTTTTCCTCCAAAATGACTCAATATGCTTAGCTAGCTCAAAAATTACATAATAAGCTTAATTAGCTCCAAAATGACCTATTTAACCTAGGATAGCTCTAGTATGACCTATACTTAGCATTTTTCCTCCAAAATGACTTAATATGCTTAGCTACCTTCAAAATTACCTATTTAACCTAGGATAGCTCTAAAATGACCTATACTTAGCATCTTTCCTCCAAAATTACTTAATATGCTTAACTAGCTCTAAATTGACATAATATGCTTAAGAAATGACATAGTTTAGCTCCTAAATGACTTCATATGCTTAGCTAGCTCCAAAATGACATAATAACCTTACTTAGCTCCAAAATGACCTATTTAACCTAGCATAGCTCTAAAATGACCTATACTTACCATTTTTTCCTCCAAAATGACTCAATATGCTTAGCTAGCTCAAAAATGACATAATAAGCTTAATTAGCTCCAGAATGACATATTTAACCTAGGATAGCTCTAAAATGACCTATACTTACCATTTTTCGTCCAAAATGACGTAATATGCTTAGCTAGCTTAAAAATAACATATTTAACCTCGGATAGCTCTAAAATGACCTATACTTAGCATCTTTTCCTCCAAAATGACTTAATATACTTAGCTAGCTCTAAAATGGCATAATATGCTTATGAAATGACATATTTTAGGTCCTAAATGACTTCATATGCTTAGCTAGCTCCAAAATGACATAATAACCTTACTTAGCTCCAAAATGACCTATTTAACCTAGGCTAGTGCTATAATGACATATACTTAGCATTTTTTCCTCCAATATGACTCAATATGCTTAGCTAGCTCAAAAATTACATAATAAGCTTAATTAGCTCCAAAATGACCTATTTAACCTAGGATAGCTCTAAAATGACTCAATATGCTTAGCTAGCTCAAAAATTACATAATAAGCTTAATTAGCTCCAAAATGACCTATTTAACCTAGGATAGCTCTAAAATCACCAATACTTAGCATTTTTTTCCTCCAAAATGACTTAATATGCTTAGCTAACTCTAAAATGACATAATATGCTTAGGAAATGACATATTTTATGTCCTAAATGACTTCATATGCTTAGCTAGCTCCAAAATGACATAATAACCTTACTTAGGTCCAAAATGACCTATTTAACCTAGGCTAGCTCTAAAATGACCTATACTTAGCATATTATTCCTCCTAAATGACTCAGTATGCTTAGCTAGCTCAAAATGACATAATAAGCTTAATTAGCTCCAAAATGACCTATTTAACCTAGGATAGCTCTAAAATGATCTATAATTAGCATTTTTTTCCTCGAAAATGACTTAATATGCTTAGCTAGCTTAAAATGACCTATTTAACCTAGGATAGCTTTAAAATGACCTATACTTAGCATCTTTTCCTCAAAAATGACTTAATATGCTTAACTAGCTCTAAAATGACATAATATGCTTAAGAAATGACATATTTTAGCTCCTAAATGACTTCATATGCTTAGCTAGCTCCAAAATGACATAATAACCTTACTTAGCTCCAAAATGACCTATTTAACCTAGGATAGCTCTAAAATGACCTATACTTAGCATTTTTCCTCCACAATGACTCAATATGCTTAGCTAGCTAAAAAATTACATAATAAGCTTAATTAGCTCCAAAATGCCATATTTAACCTAGGATAGCTCTAAAATGACCTATACTTAGCATTTTTTCCTCCACAATGACTCAATATGCTTAGCTAGCTCAAAAATCACATAATAAGCTTAATTAGCTCCAAAATGACATATTTAACCTAGGATAGATCTAAAATGACCTATACTTAGCATTTTTCGTCCAAAATGATGTAATATGCTTAGCTAGCTTAAAAATAACATATTTAACCTCGGATAGCTCTAAAATGACCTATACTTAGCATCTTTTCTTCCAAAATGACTTAATATACTTAGCTAGCTCTAAAATAGCATAATATGCTTATGAAATGACATATTTTAGGTCCTAAATGACTTCATATGCTTAGCTAGCTCCAAAATGACATAATAACCTTACTTAGCTCCAAAATAACCTATTTAACCTAGGCTAGTGCTAGAATGATATATACTGAGAATTTTTTTCCTCCAAAATGACTCAATATGCTTAGCTAGCTCAAAAATTACATAATAAGCTTAACTTAGCATTTTTTTCCTCCAAAATGACTCAATATGCTTAGCTAGCTCCAAAATTACATAATAAGCTTAATTAGCTCCAAAATGACCTATTTAACCTAGGCTAGTGCTAAAATCACCAATACTTAGCATTTTTTCATCCAAAATGACTCAATATGCTTAGCTAGCTCAAAATTACATAATAAGCTTAATTAGCTCCGAAATGACCTATTTAACCTAGGATAGCGCGAAAATGACCTATAATTAGCATTTTTTCCTCCAAAATGACTTAATATGCTTAGTTAGCTTCAAAATGACCTATTTAACCTAGGATAGCTCTAAAATGACCTATACTTAGCATCTTTTCCTCCAAAATGACTTAATATGCTTAACTAGCTCTAAAATGACATAATATGCTTAAGAAATGACATAGTTTAGCTCCTAAATGACTTCACATGCTTAGCTAGCTCCAAAATGACATAATAACCTTACTTAGCTCTAAAATGACCTATTTAACCTAGCATAACTCTAAAATGACCTATACTTAGCATCTTTTCCTCCAAAATGACTTAATATACTTAGCTAACTCTAAAATGACATAATATGCTTAAGAAATGACATATTTTATGTCCTAAATGACTTCATATGCTTAGCTAGCTCAAAAATTACATAATAAGCTTAATTAGCTCCAAAATGACCTATTTAACCTAGGATAGCTCTAAAATGACCTATACTTATCATTTTTTCGCCTAAATGACTCAATATGCTTAGCTAGCTCAAAATGACATAATAAGCTTAATTAGCTCCAAAATGACCTATTTAACCTAGCATAGCTCTAAAATGATCTATAATTAGCAGTTTTTCCTCCAAAATGACGTAATATGCTTAGCTAGCTTAAAAATGACATATTTAACCTAGGATAGCTCTAAAATGACCTATACTTAGCATCGTTTCCTCCAAAATGACTTAATATGCTTAACTAGCCCTAAAATGACATAATATGCTCAAGAAATGACATAGTTTAGCTCCTAAATAACTTCACATGCTTAGCTAGCTCCAAAATGACATAATAACCTTACTTAGCTCTAAAATGACCTATTTAACCTAGGCTAGCTCTAAAATGACCTATACTTAGCATTTTTTTCCTCCAAAATGACTCAATATGCTTAGTAGCTCAAAAATGACATAAGAAGCTTAATTAGCTCCAAAATGACCTATTTAACCTAGGATAGCTCTAAAATGATCTATAATTAGCATTTTTTTCCTCCAAAATGACTTAATATGCTTAGCTAGCTTAAAAATGACCTATTTAACCTAGGATAGCTCTAAAATCACCTACACTTAGCATCTTTTCCTCCAAAATGACTTAATATGCTTAGCTAACTCTAAAATGACATAGTATGTTTAAGAAATGACATATTTTATGTCCTAAATGACTTCATATGCCTAGCTAGCTCCAAAACGACATAATAACCTTACTTAGCTCCAAAATGACCTATTTAACCTAGGCTAGCCCTAAAATGACATATACTTAGCATTTTTTCCTCCTAAATGACTCAATATGCTTAGCTAGCTCAGAATGACATAATAAGCTTAATTAGCTCCAAAATGACCTATTTAACCTAGGATAACTCTAAAATGATCTATAATTAGCAATGTTTTCCTCCAAAATGACTTAATATGCTTAGCTAGCTTAAAATGACCTATTTAACCTAGGATAGCTCTAAAATGACCTATACTTAGCATCTTTTCCTCCAAAATGACTTAATATGCTTAACTAGCTCTAAAATGACATAATATGCTTAAGAAATGACATATTTTAGCTCCTAAATGACTTTATATGCTTAGCTAGCTCCAAAATGACATAATAACCTTACTTAGCTCCAAAATGACCTATTTAACCTAGGATAGCTCTAAAATGACCTATACTTAGCATTTTTTCCTCCACAATGACTCAATATGCTTAGCTAGCTCAAAAATGACATATTTAACCTAGGATAGATCTAAAATGACCTATACTTAGCATTTTTCGTCCAAAATGACGTAATATGCTTAGCTAGCTTAAAAATAACATATTTAACCTCGGATAGCTCTAAAATGACCTATACTTAGCATCTTTTCCTCCAAAATGACTTAATATACTTAGCTAGCTCTAAAATGGCATAATATGCTTATGAAATGACATATTTTAGGTCCTAAATGACTTCATATGCTTAGCTAGCTCCAAAATGACATAATAACCTTACTTAGCTCCAAAATAACCTATTTAACCTAGGCTAGTGCTATAATGACATATACTACGAATTTTTTTCCTCCAAAATGACTCAATATGCTTAGCTAGCTCAAAAATTACATAATAAGCTTAACTTAGCATTTTTTTCCTCCAAAATGACTCAATATGCTTAGCTAGCTCAAAAATTACATAATAAGCTTAATTAGCTCCACAATGACCTATTTAACCTAGGATAGCTCTAAAATCACCAATACTTAGCATTTTTTCCTCCAAAATGACTCAATATGCTTAGCTAGTTCAAAAATTACATAATAAGCTTAATTAGCTCCAAAATGACCTATTTAACCTAGGATAGCTCTAATATGACCTATACTTAGCATTTTTCCTCCAAAATGACTTAATATGCTTAGCTACCTTCAAAATGACCTATTTAACCTAGGATAGCTCTAAAATGACCTATACTTAGCATCTTTTCCTCCAAAATGACTTAATATGCTTAACTAGCTCTAAAATGACATAATATGCTTAAGAAATGACATAGTTTAGCTCCTAAATGACTTCACATGCTTAGCTAGCTCCAAAATGACATAATAACCTTACTTAGCTCTAAAATGACCTATTTAACCTAGGCTAGCTCTAAAATAACCTATACTTAGCATTTTTTCCTCCAAAATGACTCAATATGCTTAGCTAGCTCAAAAATTACATAATCAACTTAATTAGCTCCAAAATGACCTATTTAACCTAGGATAGCTGTAAAATGACCTATCATTTTTCCTCCAAAATGACTTAATATGCTTAGCTAGCTTCAAAATGACCTATTTAACCTAGCATAGCTCTAAAATGACCTATACTTAGCATCTTTTCCTCCAAAATGACTTAATATGCTTAACTAGCTCTAAAATGACATAATATGCTTAAGAAATGACATATTTTATGTCCTAAATGACTTCATATGCTTAGCTAGCTCAAAAATTACATAATAAGCTTAATTAGCTCCAAAATGACCTATTTAACCTAGGATAGCTCTAAAATCACCAATACTTAGCATTTTTTTCCTCCAAAATGACTCAATATGCTTAGCTAGTTCAAAAATTACATAATAAGCTTAATTAGCTCCAAAATGACATATTTAACCTAGGATAGCTCTAAATGACCTATACTTAGCTTTTTTCCTCCAAAATGACGTAATATGCTTAGCTAGCTTCAAAATGACCTATTTAACCTAGGATAGCTCTAAAATGACCTATACTTAGCATCTTTTCCTCCAAAATTACTTAATATGCTTAACTAGCTCTAAAATGACATAATATGCTTAAGAAATGACATAGTTTAGCTCCTAAATGACTTCATATGCTTAGCTAGCTCCAAAATGACATAATAACCTTACTTAGCTCCAAAATGACCTATTTAACCTAGCATAGCTCTAAAATGACCTATACTTACCATTTTTTCCTCCAAAATGACTCAATATGCTTAGCTAGCTCAAAATGACATAATAAGCTTAATTAGCTCCAAAATGACATATTTAACCTAGGATAGCTCTAAAATGACCTATACTTACCATTTTTCCTCCAAAATGACTTAATATGCTTAGCTAGCTTAAAATGACATATTTAACCTAGGATAGCTCTAAAATGACCTATACTTAGCATCTTTTCCTCCAAAATGACTTAATATGCTTAGCTAGCTCTAAAATGACATAATATGCTTAAGAAATGACATATTTTAGGTCCTAAATGACTTCATATGCTTAGCTAGCTCCAAAATGACATAATAACCTTACTTAGCTCCAAAATGACCTATTTAACCTAGGCTAGTGCTAAAATGACCTATACTTAGCATTTTTTCCTCCAATATGACTTAATTTGCTTAGCTAGCTCAAAATTACATAATAAGCTTAATTAGCTCCAAAATGACCTATTTAACCTAGGATAGCTCTAAAATGACCTATACTTAGCATTTTTTCCTCCAAAATGACCTAATATGCTTAGCTAGCTTCAAAATGACCTATTTAACCTAGGATGGCTCTAAAATGACCTATACTTAGCATCTTTTCCTCCAAAATGGCTTAATATGCTTAACTAGCTCTAAAATGACATAATATGCTTAAGAAATGGCATAGTTTAGCTCCTAAATGACTTCACATGCTTAGCTAGCTCCAAAATGACATAATAACCTTACTTAGCTCCAAAATGACCTATTTAACCTAGGCTAGCTCTAAAATGACCTATACTTAGCATTTTTTTCCTCCGAAATGACTCAATATGCTTAGCTAGCTCAAAAATTATATAATAAGCTTAATTAACTTCAAAATGACCTATTTAACCTAGGATAGCTCTAAAATGACCTATACTTAGCATTTTTCCTCCAAAATGACTTAATATGCTTAGCTAGCTTCAAAATGACCTATTTAACCTAGGATAGCTCTAAAATGACCTATACTTAGTATCTTTTCCTCCAAAATGACTTAATATGCTTAGCTAACTCTAAAATGACATAATATGCTTAAGAAATGACATATTTTATGTCCTAAATGACTTCATATGCTTAGCTAGCTCCAAAATGACATAATAACCTTACTTAGGTCCAAAATGACCTATTTAACCTAGGCTAGCTCTAAAATGACCTATACTTAGCATATTATTCCTCCTAAATGACTCAGTATGCTTAGCTAGCTCAAAATGACATAATAAGCTTAATTAGCTCCAAAATGACCTATTTAACCTAGGATAGCTCTAAAATGATCTATAATTAGCATTTTTTTCCTCGAAAATGACTTAATATGCTTAGCTAGCTTAAAATGACCTATTTAACCTAGGATAGCTTTAAAATGACCTATACTTAGCATCTTTTCCTCCAAAATGACTTAATATGCTTAACTAGCTCTAAAATGACATAATATGCTTAAGAAATGACATATTTTAGCTCCTAAATGACTTCATATGCTTAGCTAGCTCCAAAATGACATAATAACCTTACTTAGCTCCAAAATGACCTATTTAACCTAGGATAGCTCTAAAATGACCTATACTTAGCATTTTTCCTCCACAATGACTCAATATGCTTAGCTAGCTAAAAATTACATAATAAGCTTAATTAGCTCCAAAATGCCATATTTAACCTAGGATAGCTCTAAAATGACCTATACTTAGCATTTTTCCTCCACAATGACTCAATATGCTTAGCTAGCTCAAAATCACATAATAAGCTTACTTAGCTCCAAAATGACCTATTTAACCTAGGATAGCTCTAAAATGACCTATACTTAGCATTTTTCCTCCAAAATGACTTAATATGCTTAGCTAGCTTAAAAATGACAAATTTAACCTAGGATAGCTCCAAAATGACCTATACTTAGCATCTTTTCCTCCAGAATGACTTAATATACTTAGATAGCTCTAAAATGATATAATATGCTTAAGAAATGACATATTTTAGGTCCTAAATGACTTCATATGCTTAGCTAGCTCCAAAATGACATAATAACCTTACTTAGCTCCAAAATAACCTATTTAACCTAGGCTAGTGCTAGAATGATATATACTGAGAATTTTTTCCTCCAAAATGACTCAATATGCTTAGCTAGCTCAAAAATTACATAATAAGCTTAACTTAGCATTTTTTTCCTCCAAAATGACTCAATATGCTTAGCTAGCTCAAAAATTACATAATAAGCTTAATTAGCT
Organism: Aegilops bicornis; assembly: GCA_021605145.1. Taxonomy (NCBI): domain Eukaryota; kingdom Viridiplantae; phylum Streptophyta; class Magnoliopsida; order Poales; family Poaceae; genus Aegilops; species Aegilops bicornis. The sequence continues at coordinate 72,913,332 of CM038675.1, forward strand.
CCAAAATGACCTATTTAACCTAGGATAGCTCTAAAATCACCAATACTTAGCATTTTTTTCCTCCAAAATGACTCAATATGCTTAGCTAGCTCAAAAATTACATAATAAGCTTAATTAGCTCCAAAATGACCTATTTAACCTAGGATAGCTCTAGTATGACCTATACTTAGCATTTTTCCTCCAAAATGACTTAATATGCTTAGCTACCTTCAAAATGACCTATTTAACCTAGGATAGCTCTAAAATGACCTATACTTAGCATCTTTTCCTCCAAAATGACTTAATATGCTTAACTAGCTCTAAAATGACATAATATGCTTAAGAAATGACATAGTTTAGCTCCTAAATGACTTCACATGCTTAGCTAGCTCCAAAATGACATAATAACCTTACTTAGCTCTAAAATGACCTATTTAACCTAGGCTAGCTCTAAAATAACCTATACTTAGCATTTTTTCCTCCAAAATGACTCAATATGCTTAGCTAGCTCAAAAATTACATAATCAACTTAATTAGCTCCAAAATGACCTATTTAACCTAGGATAGCTCTAAAATGACCTATACTTAGCATTTTTCCTCCAAAATGACTTAATATGCTTAGCTAGCTTCAAAATGACCTATTTAACCTAGGATAGCTCTAAAATGACCTATACTTAGCATCTTTTCCTCCAAAATGACTTAATATGCTTAACTAGCTCTAAAATGACATAATATGCTTAAGAAATGACATATTTTATGTCCTAAATGACTTCATATGCTTAGCTAGCTCAAAAATTACATAATAACCTTAATTAGCTCCAAAATGACCTATTTAACCTAGGATAGGTCTAAAATGACCAATACTTATCATTTTTTCCTACAAAATGACTCAATATGCTTAGCTAGCTCAAAAATTACATAATAATCTTAATTAGCTCCAAAATGACCTATTTAACCTAGGATAGCTCTAAAATGACCTATACTTAGCATTTTTCCTCCAAAATGACTTAATATGCTTAGCTAGCTTCAAAATGACCTATTTAACCTAGGATAGCTCTAAAATGACCTATACTTAGCATCTTTCCTCCAAAATGACTTAATATGCTTAACTAGCTCTAAAATGACATAATATGCTTAAGAAATGACATAGTTTAGCTCCTAAATGACTTCATATGCTTAACTAGCAACAAAATGACATAATAACCTTACATAGCTCCAAAATGACCTATTTAACCTAGGATAGCTCTAAAATGACCTATACTTAGCATTTTTTCATCCAAAATCACTCAATATGCTTAGCTAGCTCAAAATGACATAATAAGCTTAATTAGCTCCAAAATGACATATTTAACCTAGGATAGCTCTAAAATGACCTATACTTACCATTTTTCCTCCAAAATGACTTAATATGCTTAGCTAGCTTAAAATGACATATTTAACCTAGGATAGCTCTAAAATGACCTATACTTAGCATCTTTTCCTCCAAAATGACTTAATATGCTTAGCTAGCTCTAAAATGACATAATATGCTTAAGAAATGACATATTTTAGGTCCTAAATGACTTCATATGCTTAGCTAGCTCCAAAATGACATAATAACCTTACTTAGCTCCAAAATGACCTATTTAACCTAGGCTAGTGCTAAAATGACCTATACTTAGCATTTTTTCCTCCAATATGACTCAATATGCTTAGCTAGCTCAAAAATTACATAATAAGCTTAATTAGCTCCAAAATGACCTATTTAACCTAGGATAGCTCTAAAATGACCTATACTTAGCATTTTTTCCTCCAAAATGACTTAATATGCTTAGCTAGCTTCAAAATGACCTATTTAACCTAGGATAGCTCTAAAATGACCTATACTTAGCATCTTTTCCTCCAAAATGACTTAATATGCTTAACTAGCTCTAAAATGACATAATATGCTTAAGAAATGGCATAGTTTAGCTCCTAAATGACTTCACATGCTTAGCTAGCTCCAAAATGACATAATAACCTTACTTAGCTCTAAAATGACCTATTTAACCTAGGCTAGCTCTAAAATGACCTATACTCAGCATTTTTTCCTCAAAAATGACTCAATATGCTTAGCTAGCTCAAAAATTACATAATAAGCTTAATTAGCTCCAAAATGACCTATTTAACCTAGGATAGCTCTAAAATGACCTATACTTAGCATTTTTCCTCCAAAATGACTTAATATGCTTAGCTAGCTTCAAAATGACCTATTTAACCTAGGATAGCTCTAAAATGACCTATACTTAGCATCTTTTCCTCCAAAATGACTTAATATGCTTAGCTAACTCTAAAATGACATAATATGCTTAAGAAATGACATATTTTATGTCCTAAATGACTTCATATGCTTAGCTAGCTCCAAAATGACATAATAACCTTACTTAGCTCCAAAATGACCTATTTAACCTAGGCTAGCTCTAAAATGACCTATACTTAGCATATTATTCCTCCTAAATGACTCAGTATGCTTAGCTAGCTCAAAATGACATAATAAGCTTAATTAGCTCCAAAATGACCTATTTAACCTAGGATAGCTCTAAAATGATCTATAATTAGCATTTTTTTCCTCCAAAATGACTTAATATGCTTAGCTAGCTTAAAATGACCTATATAACCTAGGATAGCTCTAAAATGACCTATACTTAGCATCTTTTCCTCAAAATGACTTAATATGCTTAACTAGCTCTAAAATGACATAATATGCTTAAGAAATGACATATTTTAGCTCCTAAATGACTTCATATGCTTAGCTAGCTCCAAAATGACATAATAACCTTACTTAGCTCCAAAATGACCTATTTAACCTAGGATAGCTCTAAAATGACCTATACTTAGCATTTTTTCCTCCACAATGACTCAATATGCTTAGCTAGCTAAAAAATTACATAATAAGCTTAATTAGCTCCAAAATGCCATATTTAACCTAGGATAGCTCTAAAATGACCTATACTTAGCATCTTTTCCTCCACAATGACTTAATATGCTTAGCTAACTCTAAAATCACATAATAAGCTTAATTAGCTCCAAAATGACATATTTAACCTAGGATAGATCTAAAATGACCTATACTTAGCATTTTTCGTCCAAAATGACGTAATATGCTTAGCTAGCTTAAAAATAACATATTTAACCTCGGATAGCTCTAAAATGACCTATACTTAGCATCTTTACTCCAAAATGACTTATTATGCTTATCTAGCTCTAAAATGTCATAATATGCTTATGAACTGATATATGTTAGGTCCTAAATGACTTCATATGCTTAGCTAGCTCCAAAATGACATAATAACCTTACTTAGCTCCAAAATGACCTATTTAACCTAGGCTAGTGCTATAATGACATATACTACGAATTTTTTTCCTCCAATATGACTCAATATGCTTAGCTAGCTCAAAAATTACATAATAAGCTTAACTTAGCATTTTTTTCCTCCAAAATGACTCAATATGCTTAGCTAGCTCAAAAATTATATAATAAGCTTAATTAGCTCCAAAATGACCTATTTAACCTAGGATAGCTCTAAAATGACCTATACTTAGCATTTTTTCCTCCAAAATGACTCAATATGCTTAGCTAGCTCAAAAATTACATAATAAGCTTAATTAGCTCCAAAATGACCTATTTAACCTAGGATAGCTCTAAAATGACCTATACTTAGCATTTTTCCTCCAAAATGACTTAATATGCTTAGCTAGCTTCAAAATGACCTATTTAACCTAGGATAGCTCTAAAATGACCTATACTTAGCATCTTTTCCTCCAAAATGACTTAATATGCTTAACTAGCTCTAAAATGACATAATATGCTTAAGAAATGACATAGTTTAGCTCCTAAATGACTTCACATGCTTAGCTAGCTCCAAAATGACATAATAACCTTACTTAGCTCTAAAATGACCTATTTAACCTAGGCTAGCTCTAAAATAACCTATACTTAGCATTTTTTCCTCCAAAATGACTCAATATGCTTAGCTAGCTCAAAAATTACATAATCAACTTAATTAGCTCCAAAATGACCTATTTAACCTAGGATAGCTGTAAAATGACCTATACTTAGCATTTTTCCTCCAAAATGACTTAATATGCTTAGCTAGCTTCAAAATGACCTATTTAACCTAGGATAGCTCTAAAATCACCTACACTTAGCATCTTTTCCTCCAAAATGACTTAATATGCTTAACTAGCTCTAAAATGACATAATATGCTTAAGAAATGACATATTTTATGTCCTAAATGACTTCATATGCATAGCTAGCTCCAAAATGAAATAATAAACTTAATTAGCTCCAAAATGACCTATTTAACCAAGGATAGCTCTAAAATGACCAAAACTTAGCATATTTTCCTCCAAAATGACTCAATATGCTTAGCTAGCTCAAAAATTACATAATAAGCTTAATTAGCTCCAAAATGACCTATTTAACCTAGGATAGCTCTAAAATGACCTATACTTAGCATTTTTCCTCCAAAATGACTTAATATGCTTAGCTAGCTTCAAAATGACCTATTTAACCTAGGATAGCTCTAAAATGACCTATACTTAGCATCTTTCCTCCAAAATGACTTAATATGCTTAACTAGCTCTAAAATGACATAATATGCTTAAGAAATGACATATTTTAGCTCCTAAATGACTTCATATGCTTAGCTAGCTCCAAAATGACATAATAACCTTACTTAGCTCCAAAATGACCTATTTAACCTAGGATAGCTCTAAAATGACCTATACTTAGCATTTTTTCCTCCGCAATGACTCAATATGCTTAGCTAGCTCAAAATGACATAATAAGCTTAATTAGCTCCAAAATGACCTATTTAACCTCGGATAGCTCTAAAATGACCTATACTTAGCATTTTTCCTCCAAAATGACTTAATATGCTTAGCTAGCTTAAAATGACATATTTAACCTAGGATAGCTCTAAAATGACATATACTTAGCATCTTTTCCTCCAAAATGACTTAATATGCTTAGCTAGCTCTAAAATGACATAATATGCTTAAGAAATGACATATTTTAGGTCCTAAATGACTTCATATGCTTAGCTAGCTCCAAAATGACATAATAACCTTACTTAGCTCCAAAATGACCTATTTAACCTAGGCTAGTGCTAAAATGACCTATACTTAGCATTTTTTCCTCCAATATGACTCAATATGCTTAGCTAGCTCAAAAATTACATAATAAGCTTAATTAGCTCCAAAATGACCTATTTAACCTAGGATAGCTCTAAAATGACCTATACTTAGCATTTTTTCCTCCAAAATGACTTAATATGCTTAGCTAGCTTCAAAATGACCTATTTAACCTAGGATAGCTCTAAAATGACCTATACTTAGCATCTTTTCCTCCAAAATGACTTAATATGCTTAACTAGCTCTAAAATGACATAATATGCTTAAGAAATGACATAGTTTAGCTCCTAAATGACTTCACATGCTTAGCTAGCTCCAAAATGACATAATAACCTTACTTAGCTCTAAAATGACCTATTTAACCTAGGCTAGCTCTAAAATGACCTATACTTAGCATTTTTTTTCCTCAAAAATGACTCAATATGCTTAGCTAGCTCAGAAATTACATAATAAGCTTAATTAGCTCCAAAATGACCTATTTAACCTAGGATAGCTCTAAAATGACCTATACTTAGCATTTTTCCTCCAAAATGACTTAATATGCTTAGCTAGCTTCAAAATGACCTATTTAACCTAGGATAGCTCTAAAATGACCTATACTTAGCATCTTTTCCTCCAAAATGACTTAATATGCTTAGCTAACTCTAAAATGACATAATATGCTTAAGAAATGACATATTTTAGGTCCTAAATGACTTCATATGCTTAGCTAGCTCCAAAATGACATAATAACCTTACTTAGCTCCAAAATGACCTATTTAACCTAGGCTAGCTCTAAAATGACCTATACTTAGCATTTATTCCTCCTAAATGACTCAATATGCTTAGCTAGCTCAAAATGACATAATAAGCTTAATTAGCTCCAAAATGACCTATTTAACATAGGATAGCTCTAAAATGACCTATACTTAGCATTTTTTCCTACAAAATGACTTAATATGCTTAGCTAGCTTAAAATGACCTATTTAACCTAGGATAGCTCTAAAATGACCTATACTTAGCATCTTTTCCTCCAAAATGACTTAATATGCTTAACTAGCTCTAAAATGACATAATATGCTTAAGAAATGAGATAATTTAGGTCATAAATGACTTGATATGATTAGCTAGCTCCAATTTGACATAATAACCTTACTTTGCTCGAAAATGACCTATTTAACCTAGGATAGCTCTAAAATGACCTATACTTAGCATTTTTTCCTCCTAAATGACTCAATATGCCTAGCTAGCTCAAAAATGACATAATAAGCTTAATTAGCTCCAAAATGACCTATTTAACCTAGGATAGCTCTAAAATGACCTATACTTAGCATTTTTTTCTCCAAAATAATTTAATATGCTTAGCTAGCTTAAAAATGACATATTTAACCTAGGATAGCTCTAAAATGACCTATACTTAGCATCTTTCCTCCAAAATGACTTAATATGCTTAACTAGCTCTAAAATGACATAATATGGTTAAGAAATGACATATTTTAGGTCCTAAATGACTTCATATGCTTAGCTAGCTCCAAAATGACATAATAACCTTACTTAGCTCCAAAATGACCTATTTAACCTAGGCTAGTGCTAGAATGACATATACTTAGCATTTTTTCCTCCAAAATGACTCAATATGCTTAGCTAGCTCAAAATTACATAATAAGCTTAACTTAGCATTTTTCCTCCAAAATGACTTAATATGCTTAGCTAGTTCAAAAATTACATAATAAGCTTAATTAGCTCCAAAATGACCTATTTAACCTAGGATAGCTCTAAAATGACCTATACTTAGCATTTTTTCCTACAAAATGACTTAATATGCTTAGCTAGCTAATAAATTTCTTAATTAGCCTAATTAGCTAGATAATGAGCTATTTAACCTAGGATAGCTCTAAAATGACCTATACTTAGCATTTTTCCTCCAAAATGACTTAATATGCTTAGCTAGCTTCAAAATGACCTATTTAACCTAGGATAGCTCTAAAATGACCTATACTTAGCATCTTTTCCTCCAAAATGACTTAATATGCTTAACTAGCTCTAAAATGACATAATATGCTTAAGAAATGACATAGTTTAGCTCCTAAATGACTTCACATGCTTAGCTAGCTCCAAAATGACATAATAACCTTACTTAGCTCTAAAATGACCTATTTAACCTAGGCTAGCTCTATAATAACCTATACTTAGCATTTTTCCTCCAAAATGACTCAATATGCTTAGCTAGCTCAAAATTACATAATAAGCTTAATTAGCTCAAAATGACCTATCTAACCTAGGATAGCTCTAAAATGACCTATACTTAGCATTTTTCCTCCAAAATGACTTAATATGCTTAGCTAGCTTCAAATGACCTATTTAACCTAGGATAGCTCTAAAATGACCTATACTTAGCATCTTTTCCTCCAAAATGACTTAATATGCTTAGCTAACTCTAAAATGACATAATATGCTTAAGAAATGACATATTTTATGTCCTATATGACTTCATATGCTTAGCTAGCTCAAAATGACATAATAACCTTACTTAGCTCCAAAATGACCTATTTAACCTAGGATAGCTCTAAAATGACCTATACTTAGCATATTTTTCTCCTAAATGACTGAATATGCTTAGCTAGCTCAAAATGACATAAAAAGCTTAATTAGCTCCAAAATGACCTATTTAACCTAGCATAGCTCTAAAATGATCTATAATTAGCAGTTTTTCCTCCAAAATGACTTAATATGCTTAGCTAGCTTAAAAATGACATATTTAACCTAGGATAGCTCTAAAATGACCTATACTTAGCATCGTTTCCTCCAAAATGACTTAATATGCTTAACTAGCCCTAAAATGACATAATATGCTCAAGAAATGACATAGTTTAGCTCCTAAATGACTTCACATGCTTAGCTAGCTCCAAAATGACATAATATCCTTACTTAGCTCTAAAATGACCTATTTAACCTAGGCTAGCTCTAAAATGACCTATACTTAGCATTTTTTCCTCCAAAATGACTCAATATGCTTAGCTAGCTCAAAAATGACATAATAAGCTTAATTAGCTCCAAAATGACCTATTTAACCTAGGATAGCTCTAAAATGATCTATAATTAGCATTTTTTCCTCCAAAATGACTTAATATGCTTAGCTAGCTTAAAATGACCTATTTAACCTAGGATAGCTCTAAAATGACCTATACTTAGCATCTTTTCCTCCAAAATGACTTAATATGCTTAGCTAACTCTAAAATGACATAATATTGTTAAGAAATGACATATTTTATGTCCTATATGACTTCATATGCTTAGCTAGCTCCAAAATGACATAATAACCTTACTTAGCTCCAAAATGACCTATTTAACCTAGGCTAGCTCTAAAATGACCTATACTTAGCATTTTTTCCTCCTAAATGACTCAATATGCCTAGCTAGCTCAAAATGACATAATAAGCTTAATTAGCTCCAAAATGACCTATTTAACCTAGGATAACTCTAAAATGACCTATACTTAGCAATGTTTTCCTCCAAAATGACTTAATATGCTTAGCTAGCTTAAAATGACCTATTTAACCTAGGATAGCTCTAAAATGACCTATACTTAGCATCTTTTCCTCCAAAATGACTTAATATGCTTAACTAGCTCTAAAATGACATAATATGCTTAAGAAATGACATATTTTAGCTCCTAAATGACTTTATATGCTTAGCTAGCTCCAAAATGACATAATAACCTTACTTAGCTCCAAAATGACCTATTTAACCTAGGATAGCTCTAAAATGACCTATACTTAGCATTTTTTCCTCCAAAATGACTCAATATGCTTAGCTAGCTCAAAAATCACATAATAAGTTTAATTAGCTCCAAAATGACCTATTTAACCTAGGCTAGCTCTAAAATGACATATACTTAGCATTTTTTCCTCCTAAATGACTCTATATGCTTAGCTAGCTTAAAATGACATATTTAACCTAGGATAGCTCTAAAATGACCTATACTTAGCATCTTTTCCTCCAAAATGACTTAATATGCTTAGCTAGCTCTAAAATGACATAATATGCTTAAGAAATGACATATTTTAGGTCCTAAATGACTTCATATGCTTAGCTAGCTCCAAAATGACATAATAACCTTACTTAGCTCCAAAATAACCTATTTAACCTAGGCTAGTGCTAGAATGATATATACTGAGAATTTTTTCCTCCAAAATGACTCAATATGCTTAGCTAGCTCAAAATTTACATAATAAGATTAAGTTAGCAATTTTTTCCTCCAAAATGACTCAATATGCTTAGCTAGCTCAAAAATTACATAATAAGCTTAATTAGCTCCACAATGACCTATTTAACCTAGGATAGCTCTAAAATGACCTATACTTAGCATTTTTTCCTCCAAAATGACTCAATATGCTTAGCTAGCTCAAAAATTACATAATAAGCTTAATTAGCTCCAAAATGACCTATTTAACCTAGGATAGCTCTAAAATGACCTATACTTAGCATTTTTCCTCCAAAATGACTTAATATGCTTAGCTAGCTTCAAAATGACCTATTTAACCTAGGATAGCTCTAAAATGACCTATACTTAGCATCTTTTCCTCCAAAATGACTTAATATGCTTAGCTAACTCTAAAATGACATAATATGCTTAAGAAATGACATATTTTCGGTCCTAAATGACTTCATATGCTTAGCTAGCTCCAAAATGACATAATAACCTTACTTAGCTCCAAAATAACCTATTTAACCTAGGCTAGCTCTAAAATGACCTATACTTAGCATATTATTCCTCCTAAATGACTCAGTATGCTTAGCTAGCTCAAAATGACATAATAAGCTTAATTAGCTCCAAAATGACCTATTTAACCTAGGATAGCTCTAAAATGACCTATACTTAGCATTTTTTCCTCCAAAATGACTTAATATGCTTAGCTAGCTTAAAATGACCTATTTAACCTAGGATAGCTTTAAAATGACCTATACTTAGCATCTTTTCCTCAAAATGACTTAATATGCTTAACTAGCTTTAAAATGACCTATACTTAGCATCTTTTCCTCCAAAATGACTTAATATGCTTAACTAGCTCTAAAATGACATAATATGCTTAAGAAATGACATAGTTTAGCTCCTAAATGACTTCACATGCTTAGCTAGCTCCAAAATGACATAATAACCTTACTTAGCTCTAAAATGACCTATTTAACCTAGGATAGCTCTAAAATGACCTATACTTAGCATTGTTTCCTCCAAAATGACTCAATATGCTTAGCTAGCTCAAAAATTACATAATAATCTTAATTAGCTCCAAAATGACCTATTTAACCTAGGATAGCTCTAAAATGACCTATACTTAGCATTTTTCCTCCAAAATGACTTAATATGCTTAGCTAGCTTCAAAATGACCTATTTAACCTAGGATAGCTCTAAAATGACCTATACTTAGCATCTTTTCCTCCAAAATGACTTAATATGCTTAGCTAACTCTAAAATGACATAATATGCTTAAGAAATGACATATTTTATGTCCTATATGACTTCATATGCTTAGCTAGCTCCAAAATGACATAATAACCTTACTTAGCTCCAAAATGACCTATTTAACCTAGGCTAGCTCTAAAATGACCTGTATTTAGCATTGTTTCCTCCAAAATGACTCAATATGCTTAGCTAGCTAAAAAATTACATAATAAGCTTAATTAGCTCCAAAATGACCTATTTAACCTAGGATAGCTCTAAAATGACCTATACTTAGCATTTTCCTCCAAAATGACTTAATATGCTTAGCTAGCTTAAAAATGACATATTTAACCTAGGATAGCTCTAAAATGACCTATACTTAGCATCGTTTCCTCCAAAATGACTTAATATGCTTAACTAGCCCTAAAATGACATAATATGCTCAAGAAATGACATAGTTTAGCTCCTAACTGACTTCACATGCTTAGCTAGCTCCAAAATGACATAATAACCTTACTTAGCTCTAAAATGACCTATTTAACCTAGGCTAGCTCTAAAATGACCTATACTTAGCATTTTTTCCTCCAAAATGACTCAATATGCTTAGCTAGCTCAAAAATTACATAATAAGCTTAATTAGCTCCAAAATGACCTATTTAACCTAGGATAGCTCTAAAATGACCTATACTTAGCATTTTTTCCTCCAAAATGACTTAATATGCTTAGCTAGCTTAAAAATGACCTATTTAACCTAGGATAGCTCTAAAATGACCTATACTTAGCATCTTTTCCTCCAAAATGACTTAATATGCTTAGCTAACTCTAAAATGACATAATATTGTTAAGAAATGACATATTTTATGTCCTATATGACTTCATATGCTTAGCTAGCTCCAAAATGACATAATAACCTTACTTAGCTCCAAAATGACCTATTTAACCTAGGCTAGCTCTAAAATGACCTATACTTAGCATTTTTTCCTCCTAAATGACTCAATATGCTTAGCTAGCTCAAAATGACATAATAAGCTTAATTAGCTCCAAAATGACCTATTTAACCTAGCATAGCTCTAAAATGACCTATAATTAGCAATTTTTCCTCCAAAATGACTTAATATGCTTAGCTAGCTTAAAATGACCTATTTAACCTAGGATAGCTCTAAAATGACCTATACTTAGCATCTTTTCCTCCAAAATGACTTAATATGCTTAACTAGCTCTAAAATGACATAATATGCTTAAGAAATGACATATTTTAGGTCCTAAATGACTTTATATGCTTAGCTATCTCCAAAATGACATAATAACCTTACTTAGCTCCAAAATGACCTATTTAACCTAGGATAGCTCTAAAATGACCTATACTTAGCATTTTTCCTCCAAAATGACTCAATATGCTTAGCTAGCTTCAAAATGACATAATAACCTTACTTAGCTCCAAAATGACCTATCTAACCTAGGATAGCTCTAAAATGACCTATACTTAGCATTTTTCCTCCAAAATGACTTAATATGCTTAGCTAGCTTAAAAATGACATATTTAACCTAGGATAGCTCCAAAATGACCTATACTTAGCATCGTTTCCTCCAAAATGACTTAATATGCTTAGCTAGATCTAAAATGATATAATATGCTTAAGAAATGACATATTTTAGGTCCTAAATGACTTCATATGCTTAGCTAGCTCCAAAATGACATAATAACCTTACTTAGCTCCAAAATGACCTATTTAACCTAGGCTAGTGCTAGAATGACCTATACTTAGCATTTTTTCCTCCAAAATGACTCAATATGCTTAGCTAGCTCAAAAATTACATAATAAGCTTAACTTAGCATTTTTTTTCCTCCAAAATGACTCAATATGCTTAGCTAGCTCAAAAATTACATAATAAGCTTAATTAGCTCCACAATGACCTATTTAACCTAGGATAGCTCTAAAATCACCAATACTTAGCATTTTTTTCCTCCAAAATGACTCAATATGCTTAGCTAGCTCAAAATTACATAATAAGCTTAATTAGCTCCAAAATGACCTATTTAACCTAGGATAGCTCTAAAATGACCTATACTTAGCATTTTTCCTCCAAAATGACTTAATATGCTTAGCTAGCTTCAAAATGACCTATTTAACCTAGGATAGCTCTAAAATGACCTATACTTAGCATCTTTTCCTCCAAAATGACTTAATATGCTTAGCTAACTCTAAAATGACATAATATGCTTAAGAAATGACATATTTTAGGTCCTAAATGACTTCATATGCTTAGCTAGCTCCAAAATGACATAATAACCTTACTTAGCTCCAAAATGACCTATTTAACCTAGGCTAGCTCTAAAATGACCTATACTTAGCATTTTTTTCCTCCTAAATGACTCAATATGCTTAGCTAGCTCAAAATGACATAATAAGCTTAATTAGCTCCAAAATGACCTATTTAACCTAGGATAGCTCTAAAATGATCTATAATTAGCATTTTTTTCCTCGAAAATGACTTAATATGCTTAGCTAGCTTAAAATGACTTATTTAACCTAGGATAGCTTTAAAATGACCTATACTTAGCATCTTTTCCTCAAAAATGACTTAATATGCTTAACTAGCTTTAAAATGACCTATACTTAGCATCTTTTCCTCCAAAATGACTTAATATGCTTAACTAGCTCTAAAATGACATAATATGCTTAAGAAATGACATAGTTTAGCTCCTAAATGACTTCACATGCTTAGCTAGCTCCAAAATGACATAATAACCTTACTTAGCTCTAAAATGACCTATTTAACCTAGGATAGCTCTAAAATGACCTATACTTAGCATTTTTTCCTCCAAAATGACTCAATATGCTTAGCTAGGTCAAAAATTACATAATAAGCTTAATTAGCTCCAAAATGACCTATTTAACCTAGGATAGCTCTAAAATGACCTATACTTAGCATTTTTTCCTCCAAAATGACTTAATATGCTTAGCTAGCTTCAAAATGACCTATTTAACCTAGGATAGCTCTAAAATGACCTATACTTAGCATCTTTTCCTCCAAAATGACTTAATATGCTTAGCTAACTCTAAAATGACATAATATGCTTAAGAAATGACATATTTTAGGTCCTAAATGACTTCATATGCTTAGCTAGCTCCAAAATGACATAATAACCTTACTTAGCTCCAAAATGACCTATTTAACCTAGGATAGCTCTAAAATGACCTATACATAGAATTTTTTCAACCTAAATGACACAATATGCTTAGCTAGCTCAAAATGACATAATAAGATTAATTAGCTCCAAAATGACCTATTTAACCTAGGATAGCTCTAAAATGACCTATACTTAGCATATTTTCCTCCAAAATGACTTAATATGCTTAACTAGCTTAAAACTGACATATTTAACCTAGGATAGCTCTAAAATGACCTATACTTAGCATCTTTTCCTCCAAAATTCCTTAATATGCTTAACTAGCTCTAAAATGACATAATATGCTTAAGAAATCACATAGTTTATCTCCTAAATGACTTCACATGCTTAGCTAGCTCCAAAATGACATAATAACCTTACTTAGCTTTAAAATGACCTATTTAACCTAGGATAGCTCAAAATGACCTATACTTAGCATTTTTTCCTCCAAAATGACTCAATATGCTTAGCTAGCTCAAAAATTACATAATAAGCTTAATTAGCTCCAAAATGACCTATTTAACCTAGGATAGCTCTAAAATGACCTATACTTAGCATTTTTTCCTCCAAAATGACTTAATATGCTTAGCTAGCTTAAAAATGACCTATTTAACCTAGGATAGCTCTAAAATGACCTATACTTAGCATCTTTTCCTCCAAAATGACTTAATATGCTTAGCTAACTCTAAAATGACATAATATTCTTAAGAAATGACATATTTTAGGTCCTATATGACTTCATATGCTTAACTAGCTCCAAAATGACATAATAACCTTACTTAGCTCCAAAATGACCTATTTAACCTAGGCTAGCTCTAAAATGACCTATACTTAGCATTTTTCCTCCTAAATGACTCAATATGCTTAGCTAGCTCAAAATGACATAATAAGCTTAATTAGCTCCAAAATGACCTATTTAACCTAGGATAGCTCTAAAATGACCTATACTTAGCAATGTTTTCCTCCAAAATGACTTAATATGCTTAGCTAGCTTAAAATGACCTATTTAACCTAGGATAGCTCTAAAATGACCTATACTTAGCATCTTTTCCTCCAAAATGACTTAATATGCTTAACTAGCTCTAAAATGACATAATATGCTTAAGAAATGACATATTTAGGTCCTAAATGACTTAATATGCTTTGCTAGCTCCAAAATGACATAATAACCTTACTTAGCTCCAAAATGACCTATTTAACCTAGGATAGCTCTAAAATGACCTATACTTAGCATTTTTCCTCCAAAATGACTTAATATGCTTAGCTAGCTTCAAAATGACCTATTTAACCTAGGATAGCTCTAAAATGACCTATACTTAGCATCTTTTCCTCCAAAATGACTTAATATGCTTAACTAGCTCTAAAATGACATAATATGCTTAAGAAATGACATATTTAGGTCCTAAATGACTTCACATACTTAGCTAGCTCCAAAATGAAATAATAACCTTACTTAGCTCCAAAATGACCTATTTAACCTAGGCTAGCTCTAAAATGACCTATACTTAGCATTGTTTCCTCCAAAATGACTCAATATGCTTAGCTAGCTCAAAAATTACATAATAATCTTAATTAGCTCCAAAATGACCTATTTAACCTAGGATAGCTCTAAAATGACCTATACTTAGCATTTTTCCTCCAAAATGACTTAATATGCTTAGCTAGCTTCAAAATGACCTATTTAACCTAGGATAGCTCTAAAATGACCTATACTTAGCATCTTTTCCTCCAAAATGACTTAATATGCTTAGCTAACTCTAAAATGACATAATATGCTTAAGAAATGACATATTTAGGTCCTAAATGACTTCATATGCTTAGCTAGCTCCAAAATGACATAATAACCTTACTTAGCTCCAAAATGACCTATTTAACCTAGGCTAGCTCTAAAATGACCTATACTTAGCATTTTTTTCCTCCGAAATGACTCAATATGCTTATAGCTCTAGCTAGCTCCAAAATGACCTATTTAACCTAGGCTAGCTCTAAAATGACCTATACTTAGCATTTTTTCCTCCGAAATGACTCAATATGCTTAGCTAGCTCAAAAATTATATAATAAGCTTAATTAGCTCCAAAATGACCTATTTAACCTAGGATAGCTCTAAAATGACCTATACTTAGCATTTTTTTCCTCCAAAATGACTCAATATGCTTAGCTAGCTCAAAAATTACATAATAAGCTTAATTAGCTCCAAAATGACCTATTTAACCTAGGATAGCTCTAAAATGACCTATACTTAGCATTTTTCCTCCAAAATGACTTAATATGCTTAGCTAGCTTCAAAATGACCTATTTAACCTAGGATAGCTCTAAAATGACCTATACTTAGCATCTTTTCCTCCAAAATGACTTAATATGCTTAGCTAACTCTAAAATGACATAATATGCTTAAGAAATGACATATTTTAGGTCCTAAATGACTTCATATGCTTAGCTAGCTCCAAAATGACATAATAACCTTACTTAGCTCCAAAATGACCTATTTAACCTAGGCTAGCTCTAAAATGACCTATACTTAGCATATTTTTCCTCCTAAATGACTCAGTATGCTTAGCTAGCTCAAAATGACATAATAAGCTTAATTAGCTCCAAAATGACCTATTTAACCTAGGATAGCTCTAAAATGACCTATACTTAGCATTTTTTCCTCCAAAATGACTTAATATGCTTAGCTAGCTTAAAATGACCTATTTAACCTAGGATAGCTTTAAAATGACCTATACTTAGCATCTTTTCCTCAAAATGACTTAATATGCTTAACTAGCTTTAAAATGACCTATACTTAGCATCTTTTCCTCCAAAATGACTTAATATGCTTAACTAGCTCTAAAATGACATAATATGCTTAAGAAATGACATAGTTTAGCTCCTAAATGACTTCACATGCTTAGCTAGCTCCAAAATGACATAATAACCTTACTTAGCTCTAAAATGACCTATTTAACCTAGGATAGCTCAAAATGACCTATACTTAGCATTTTTTCCTCCAAAATGACTCAATATGCTTAGCTAGCTCAAAATTACATAATAAGCTTAATTAGCTCCAAAATGACCTATTTAACCTAGGATAGCTCTAAAATGACCTATACTTAGCATTTTTCCTCCAAAATGACTTAATATGCTTAGCTAGCTTCAAAATGACCTATTTAACCTAGGATAGCTCTAAAATGACCTATACTTAGCATCTTTTCCTCCAAAATGACTTAATATGCTTAGCTAACTCTAAAATGACATAATATGCTTAAGAAATGACATATTTTAACTCCTAAATGACTTCATATGCTTAGCTAGCTTCAAAATGACATAATAACCTTACTTAGCTCCAAAATGACCTATCTAACCTAGGATAGCTCTAAAATGACCTAGACTTAGCATTTTTTTCTCCAAAATGACTCAAGAGGCTTAGCTAGCTCAAACATTACATAATAAGCTTGATGAGCTCTAAAATGACCAATTTAACCTAGGATAGCTCTAAAAGGACCTATACTTAGCATTTTTTCCTCCAAAATGACTTAATATGCTTAGCTAGCTTAAAATGACCTATTTAACCTAGGATAGCTCTAAAATGACCTATACTTAGCATCTTTTCCTCCAAAATGACTTAATATGCTTAACTAGCTCTAAAATGACATAATATGCTTAAGAAATGACATAGTTTAGCTCCTAAATGACTTCACATGCTTAGCTAGCTCCAAAATGACATAATAACCTTACTTAGCTCTAAAATGACCTATTTAACCTAGGATAGCTCTAAAATGACCTATACTTAGCATTGTTTTCCTCCAAAATGACTCAATATGCTTAGCTAGCTCAAAAATTACATAATAAGCTTAATTAGCTCCAAAATGACCTATTTAACCTAGGATAGCTCTAAAATGACATATACTTAGCATCTTTTCCTCCAAACTGACTTAATATGCTTAGCTAGCTTAAAATGACCTATTTAACCTAGGATAGCTCTAAAATGACCTATACTTAGCATCTTTTCCTCCAAAATGACTTAATATGCTTAGCTAACTCTAAAATGACATAATATGCTTAAGAAATGACATATTTTAGGTCCTATATGACTTCATATGCTTAGCTAGCTCCAAAATGACATAATAACCTTACTTAGCTCCAAAATGACCTATTTAACCTAGGCTAGCTCTAAAATGACCTATACTTAGCATTTTTTCCTCCTAAATGACTCAATATGCTTAGCTAGCTCAAAATGACATAATAAGCTTAATTAGCTCCAAAATGACCTATTTAACCTAGGATAGCTCTAAAATGACCTATACTTAGCAATGTTTTCCTCCAAAATGACTTAATATGCTTAGCTAGCTTAAAATGACCTATTTAACCTAGGATAGCTCTAAAATGACCTATACTTAGCATCTTTTCCTCCAAAATGACTTAATATGCTTAACTAGCTCTAAAATGACATAATATGCTTAAGAAATGACATATTTTAGGTCCTAAATGACTTTATATGCTTAGCTAGCTCCAAAATGACATAATAACCTTACTTAGCTCCAAAATGACCTATTTAACCTAGGATAGCTCTAAAATGACCTATACTTAGCATTTTTTCCTCCAAAATGACTTAATATGCTTAGCTAGCTTCAAAATGACCTATTTAACCTAGGATAGCTCTAAAATGACCTATACTTAGCATCTTTTCCTCCAAAATGACTTAATATGCTTAACTAGCTCTAAAATGACATAATATGCTTAAGAAATGATATATTTTAGGTCCTAAATGACTTCATATGCTTAGCTAGCTCCAAAATGACATAATAACCATACTTAGCTCTAAAAATGACATATTTGACCTAGGCTAGCTCTAAAATGACCTATACTTAGCATTTTTCCTCCAAAATGACTCAATATGCTTAGCTAGCTCAAAATTACATAATAAGCTTAATTAGCTCAAAATGACCTATTTAACCTAGGATAGCTCTAAAATGACCTATACTTAGCATTTTTCCTCCAAAATGACTTAATATGCTTAGCTAGCTTCAAAATGACCTATTTAACCTAGGATAGCTCTAAAATGACCTATACTTAGCATCTTTTCCTCCAAAATGACTTAATATGCTTAGCTAACTCTAAAATGACATAATATGCTTAAGAAATGACATATTTTAGGTCCTATATGACTTCATATGCTTAGCTAGCTCCAAAATGACATAATAACCTTACTTAGCTCCAAAATGACCTATTTAACCTAGGATAGCTCTAAAATGACCTATACTTAGCATTTTTTCTCCTAAATGACTCAATATGCTTAGCTAGCTAAAAAATTACATAATAAGCTTAACTAGCTCCAAAATGACCTATTTAACCTAGGATAGCTCTAAAATAACCTATACTTGGCATTTTTTCCTCCAAAATGAGTTAATATGCTTAGCTAGCTTAAAATGACATATTTAACCTAGGATAGCTCTAAAATGACCTATACTTAGCATCTTTTCCTCCAAAATGACTTAATATGCTTAACTAGCTCTAAAATGACATAATATGCTTAAGAAATGACATAGTTTAGGTCCTAAATGACTTCACATACTTAGCTAGCTCCAAAATGACATAATAACCTTACTTAGCTCTAAAATGACCTATTTAACCTAGGCTAGCTCTAAAATGACCTATACTTAGCATTTTTTCCTCCAAAATGACTCAATATGCTTAGCTAGCTCAAAAATTACATAATAAGCTTAATTAGCTCCAAAATGACCTATTTAACCTAGGATAGCTCTAAAATGACCTATACTTAGCATTTTTTCCTCCAAAATGACTTAATATGCTTAGCTAGCTTAAAATGACCTATTTAACCTAGGATAGCTCTAAAATGACCTATACTTAGCATCTTTTCCTCCAAAATTACTTAATATGCTTAGCTAACTCTAAAATGACATAATATACTTAAGAAATGACATATTTAACCTAGGATAGATCTAAAATGACCTATACTTAGATTTTTTTCCTCCAAAATGACATAATATGCTTAGCTAGCTTAAAAATGACCTATTTAACCTAGGATAGCTCTAAAATGACCTATACTTAGTATCTTTTCCTCCAAAATGACTTAATATGCTTAGCTAACTCTAAAATGACATAATAAGCTTAAGAAATGACCTATTTTAGGATAGCTCTAAATGACCTATACTTAGAATTTTTTCCTCCAAAATGACATAATAACCTTACTTAGCTCCAAAATGACCTATTTAACCTAGGATAGCTCTAAAATGACCTATACTTAGCATATTTTCCGCCAAAATGACTAAGTATGCTTAGCTAGCTCTAAAATGACATAATATGCTTAAGAAATGACATATTTTTTCCTAAATGACTTCATATGCTTAGCTAGCTCAAAATGACATAATAACCTTACTTAGCTCCAAATGACCTATTTAACCTAGGATAGCTCTAAAATGACCTATACTTAGCATTTTTTCCTCCAAAATGACTCAATATGCTTAGCTAGCTCAAAATTACATAATAAGCTTAATTAGCTCCAAAATGACCTATTTAACCTAGGATAGCTCTAAAATGACCTATACTTAGCATTTTTCCTCCAAAATGACTTAATATGCTTAGCTAGCTTCAAAATGACCTATTTAACCTAGGATAGCTCTAAAATGACCTATACTTAGCATCTTTTCCTCCAAAATGACTTAATATGCTTAACTAGCTGTAAAATGACATAATATGCTTAAGAAATGACATAGTTTAGGTCCTAAATGACTTCTCTTGCTTAGCTAGATCCAAATTGAAAAAATACCATTACTTCGCCCAAAATTGACATATTTAACCTAGGATAGCTCTAAAATGACCTATACTTAGCATTTTTCCTCCTAAATGACTCAATATGCTTAGCTAGCTCAAAAATTACATAATAAGCTTAATTAGCTCCAAAATGACCTATTTAACCTAGGATAGCTCTAAAATGACCTATACTTAGCATTTTTTCCTCCAAAATGACTTAATATGCTTAGCTAGCTTCAAAATGACCTATTTAACCTAGGATAGCTCTAAAATGACCTATACTTAGCATCTTTTCCTCCAAAATGACTTAATATGCTTAGCTAACTCTAAAATGACATAATATGCTTAAGAAATGACATATTTTAGGTCCTATATGACTTCATATGCTTAGCTAGCTCCAAAATGACATAATAACCTTACTTAGCTCCAAAATGACCTATTTAACCTAGGCTAGCTCTAAAATGACCTATACTTAGCATTTTTTCCTCCTAAATGACTCAATATGCCTAGCTAGCTCAAAATTACATAATAAGCTTAATTAGCTCCAAAATGACCTATTTAACCGAGGATAGCTCTAAAATGACCTATACTGAGCAATTTTTCCTCCAAATACACTTAATATGCTTAGCTAGCTTAAAATGACCTATTTAACCTAGGATAGCTCTAAAATGACCTATACTCAGCATCTTTCCTCCAAAATGACTTAATATGCTTAACTAGCTCTAAAATGACATAATATGGTTAAGAAATGATATAATTTAGGTCCTAAATGACTTCATATGCTTAGCTAGCTCCAAAATGACATAATAACCTTACTTAGCTCCAAAATGACCTATTTAACCTAGGATAGCTCTAAAATGACCTATACTTAGCATTGTTTCCTCCAAAATGACTCAATATGCTTAGCTAGCTCCAAAATGACATAATAACCTTACTTAGCTCCAAAATGACCTATTTAACCTAGGATAGCTCTAAAATGACCTATACTTAGCATCTTTCCTCCAAAATGACTTAATATGCTTAACTAGCTCCAAAATGACATATTTAACCTAGGATAGCTCCAAAATGACCTATACTTAGCATCTTTTCCTCCAAAATGACTTAATATGCTTAGCTAACTCTAAAATGACATAATATGATTAAGAAATGACATATTTAGGTCCTAAATGACTTCATATGCTTAGCTAGCTCCAAAATGACATAATAACCTTACTTAGCTCCAAAATGACCTATTTAACCTAGGATAGCTCTAAAATGACCTATACTTAGCATTTTTCCTCCAAAATGACTTAATATGCTTAACTAGCTCTAAAATGACATAATATGCTTAAGAAATGACATATTTAGGTCCTAAATGACTTCATATGCTTAGCTAGCTCCAAAATGACATAATAAATGACCTATTTAACCTAGGATAGCTCTAAAATGACCTATACTTAGCATTTTTTTCCTCCAAAATGACTCAATATGCTTAGCTAGCTGCAAAATTACATAATAAGCATAATTAGCTCCAAAATGACCTATATAACCTAGGATAGCTCTAAAATGACCTATACTTAGCATTTTTTCCTCCAAAATGACTTAATATGCTTAGCTAGCTTAAAAATGACCTATAAAACAAAGGATAGCTCAAAAATGACCTATACTTAGCATCTTTTACTCCAAAATGACTTAATATGCTTAGCTAACTCTAAAATGACATAATCTGCTGAAGACATGACATATTTTAGGTCCTAAATGACTTCATATGCTTAGCTAGGTCCGAAATGACATAATAACCTTACTTAGCTCCAAAATGACCTATTTAACCTAGGATAGCTCTAAAATGACCTATACTTAGCATTTTTTCCTCCAAAATGACTCAATATGCTTAGCTAGCTCAAAATTACATAATAAGCTTAATTAGCTCCAAAATGACCTATTTAACCTAGGATAGCTCTAAAATGACCTATACTTAGCATTTTTTCCTCCAAAATGACTCAATATATGCTTAGCTAGCTCAAATGACATAATAAGCTTAATTAGCTCCAAAATGACCTATTTAACCTAGGATAGCTCTAAAATGACCTATACTTAGCATCTTTCCTCCAAAATGACTTAATATGCTTAACTAGCTCTAGAGTGACATAATATGCTTAAGAAATGATATATTTTAGGTCCTAAATGACTTCATATGCTTAGCTAGCTCCAAAATGACATAATAACCTTACTTAGCTCTAAAAATGACCTATTTAACCTAGGATAGCTCTAAATGACCCATACTTAGCATTTTTTCCTCCAAAATGACTCAATATGCTTAGCTAGCTCAAAATTATATAATAAGCTTAATTAGCTCCAAAATGACCTATTTAACCTAGGCTAGCTCTAAAATGACCTATACTTAGCATTTTTTCCTCCAAAATGACTCAATATGCTTAGCTAGCTCAAAAATTACATAATAAGCTTAATTATCTCCAAAATGACCTATTTAACCTTGGATAGCTCTAAAATGACCTATACTTAGCATTTTTCCTCCAAAATGACTTAATATGCTTAGCTAGCTTAAAAATGACATATTTAACCTAGGATAGCTCTAAAATGACCTATACTTAGCATCGTTTCCTCCAAAATGACTTAATATGCTTAACTAGCCCTAAAATGACATAATATGCTCAAGAAATGACATAATAACCTTACTTAGCTCCAAAATGACCTATTTAACCTGGGCTAGTGCTAAAATGACCTATACTTAGCATTTTTTTCCTCCAAAATGACTCAATATGCTTAGCTAGCTCAGAAATTACATAATAAGCTTACTTAGCTCTAAAATGACCTATTTAACCTAGGATAGCTCTAAAATGACCTATACTTAGCATTTTTTTCCTCCAAAATGACTCAATATGCTTAGCTAGCTCAAAAATTACATAATAAGCTTCATTAGCTCCAAAATGACCTATTTAACCTAGGATATCTCTAAAATGACCTATACTTAGAATTTTTTCCTCCAAAATGACTTAATATGCCTAGCTAGCTTAAAAATGACCCACTTATCCTAGGATAGCTCTAAAATAACCTATACTTAGCATCTTTTCCTTCAAAATGACTTAATATGCTTAGCTAACTCTAAAATGACATAATATGCTTAAGAAATGACATATTTAGGTCCTAAATGACTTCATATGCTTAGCTAGCTCCAAAATGACATAATAACCTTACTTAGCTCTAAAAATGACCTATTTAACCTAGGATAGCTCTAAAATGACCCATACTTAGCATTGTTTTCCTCCAAAATGACTCAATATGCTTAGCTAGCACAAAAATTACATAATAAGCTTAGCTCCAAAATGACATATTTAACCTAGGATAGCTCTAAAATGACCTATACTTAGCATCTTTCCTCCAAAATGACTTAATATGCTTAACTAGCTCTAAAATGACATAATATGCTTAAGAAATGATATATTTTAGGTCCTAAATGACTTGATATGGTTAGCTAGCTCCAAAATGACATAATAACCTTACTTAGCTCCAAAATGACCTATTTAACCTAGGATAGCTCTAAAATGACCTATACTTAGCATCTTTCCTCCAAAATGACTTAATATGCTTAACTACCTCTAAAATGACATAATATGCATAAGAAATGACATATTTAGGTCCTAAATGACTTCATATGCTTAGCTAGCTCCAAAATGACATAATAACCTTACTTAGCTCCAAAATGACCTATTTAACCTAGGATAGCTCTAAAATGACCTATACTTAGCATTTTTTTCCTCCAAAATGACTCAATATGCTTAGCTAGCTCAAAAATTACATAATAAGCTTAATTAGCTCCAAAATGACCTATTTAACCTAGGATAGCTCTAAAATGACCTATACTTAGAATTTTTTCCTCCAAAATGACTTAATATGCCTAGCTAGCTTAAAAATGACCAATTTAACATTGGATAGCTCTAAAATGACCTATACTTAGCATATTTTCCTCCACAATGACTTAATATGCTTAACTAGCCCTAAAATGACATAATATGCTCAAGAAATGACATAATAACCTTACTTAGCTCCAAAATGACTTATTTAACCTGGGCTAGTGCTAAAATAACCTATACTTAGCATTTTTTTCCTCCAAAATGACTTCATATGCTTAGCTAGCTCAAAAATTACATAATAACCTTACTTAGCTCTAAAATGACCTATTTAACCTAGGATAGCTCAAAATGACCTATACTTAGCATTTTTTTCCTCCAAAATGACTCAATATGCTTAGCTAGCTCAAAAATTACATAATAAGCTTCATTAGCTCCAAAATGACCTATTTAACCTAGGATATCTCTAAAATGACCTATACTTAGAATTTTTTCCTCCAAAATGACTTAATATGCCTAGCTAGCTCAAAAATGACCTATTTAACCTAGGATAGCTCCAAAATGACCTATACTTAGCATCTTTTCCTCCAAAATGACTTAATATGCTTAGCTAACTCTAAAATGGCATAATATGCTTAAGAAATGACATATTTTAGGTCCTATATGACTTCATATGCTTAGCTAGCTCCAAAATTTCATAATAACCTTACTTAGCTCCAAAATGACCTATTTAACCTAGGCTAGCTCTAAAATGACCTATACTTAGCATTTTTCCCCCAAAATGACTCAATATGCTTAGCTAGCTCAAAAATTACATAATAAGCTTAATTAGCTCCAAAATGACCTATTTAACCTAGGATAGCTCTAAAATGACCTATACTTAGCATCTTTTCCTCCAAAATGACTTAATATGCTTAGCTAACTCTAAAATGACATAATATGATTAAGAAATGACATATTTTATCTGCTAAATGACTTCATATGCCTAGCTAGCTCCAAAATGACATAATAACCTTTACTTAGCTCCAAAATGACCTATTTAACCTAGGCTAGCTCTAAAATGACCTATACTTAGCATCTTTTCCTCCAAAATGACTTAATATGCTTAACTAGCTCTAAAATGACATAATATGCTTAAGAAATGACATATTTAGGTCCTAAATGACTTCATATGCTTAGCTAGCTCCAAAATGACATAATAACCTTACTTAGCTCCAAAATGACCTATTTAACCTAGGATAGCTCTAAAATGACCTATACTTAGCATTTTTTCCTCCAAAATGACTCAATATGCTTAGCTAGCTCAAAATTACATAATAAGCTTAATTAGCTCCAAAATTACCTATATAACCTAGGATAGCTCTAAAATGACCTATACTTAGCATTTTTCCTCCAAAATGACTTAATATGCTTAGCTAGCTTAAAATGACCTATTTAACCTAGGATAGCTCTAAAATAACCTATACTTAGCATCTTTTCCTCCAAAATGACTTAATATGCTTAGCTAACTCTAAAATGACATAATATGCTTAAGAAATGACATATTTTAGGTCCTAAATGACTTCATATGCTTAGCTAGCTCCAAAATGACATAATAACCTTACTTAGCTCCAAAATGACCTATTTAACCTAGGCTAGCTCTAAAATGACCTATACTTAGCATTTTTTCCTCCAAAATGACTCAATATGCTTAGCTAGCTCAAAAATTACATAATAACCTTAATTAGCTCCAAAATGACCTATTTAACCTAGGATAGCTCTAAAATGACCTATACTTAGCATATTTCCTCCAAAATGACTTAATATGCTTAGCTAGCTTCAAAATGACCTATTTAACCTAGGATAGCTCCAAAATGACCTATACTTAACATCTTTTCCTCCAAAATGACTTAATATGCTTAGCTAACTCTAAAATGACATAATATGCTTAAGAAATGACATATTTTAGGTCTTATATGACTTCATATGCTTAGCTAGCTCCAAAATGACCTATTTAACCTAGGATAGCTCTAAATTAACCTATACTTAGAATTTTTTCCTCCAAAATGACTTAATATGCTTAGCTAGCTCAAAATTACATAATAAGCTTAATTAGCTCCAAAATGACCTATTTAACCTAGGGTAGCTCTAAATTGACCTATACTTAGAATTTTTTCCTCCAAAATGACTTAATATGCTTAGCTAGCTTACAATGACCTTTTTAACCTAGGATAGCTCTAAAATGACCTATACTTAGCATATTTTCCTCCAAAATTACTTAATATGCTTAGGTAACTCTAAAATGACATAATATGCTTAAGAAATGACATATTTTAGGTCCTATATGACTTCATATGCTTAGCTAGCTCCAAAATGACATAATAACCTTACTTAGCTCCAAAATGACCTATTTAACCTAGGCTAGCTCTAAAATGACCTATACTTACCATTTTTTCCTCCGAAATGACTCAATATGCTTAGCTAGCTCAAAAATTATATAATAAGCTTAATTAGCTCCAAAATGACCTATTTAACCTAGGATAGCTCTAAAATGACCTATACTTAGCATTTTTTCCTCCAAAATGACTTAATATGCTTAGCTAGCTTCAAAATGACCTATTTAACCTAGGATAGCTCTAAAATGACCTATACTTAGCATCTTTTCCTCCAAAATGACTTAATATGCGTAACTAGCTCTAAAATGACATAATATGCTTAAGAAATGACATAGTTTAGGTCCTAAATGACTTCATATGCTTAGCTAGCTCCAAAATGACATAATAACCTTACTTAGCTCTAAAATGACCTATTTAACCTAGGATAGCTCTAAAATGACCTATACTTAGCATTTTTCCCCCAAAATGACTCAATATGCTTAGCTAGCTCAAAAATTACATAATAAGCTTAATTAGCTCCAAAATGACCTATTTAACCTAGGATAGCTCTAAAATGACCTATACTTAGCATTTTTTCCTCCAAAATGACTTAATATGCTTAGCTAGCTTAAAAATGACCTATTTAACCTAGGATAGCTCTAAAATGACCTATACTTAGCATCTTTTCCTCCAAAATGACTTAATATGCTTAGCTAACTCTAAAATGACATAATATGCTTAAGAAATGACATATTTTATGTCCTAAATGACTTCATATGCTTAGCTAGCTCCAAAATGACATAATAACCTTACTTAGCTCCAAAATGACCTATTTAACCTAGGATAGCTCTAAAATGACCTATATTTAGCATTTTTCCTCCTAAATGACTCA
Organism: Aegilops bicornis; assembly: GCA_021605145.1. Taxonomy (NCBI): domain Eukaryota; kingdom Viridiplantae; phylum Streptophyta; class Magnoliopsida; order Poales; family Poaceae; genus Aegilops; species Aegilops bicornis. Next base: position 72,940,908 of record CM038675.1, read on the forward strand.
ATATGCTTAGCTAGCTCAAAATTACATAATAAGCTTAATTAGCTCCAAATGACCTATTTAACCTAGGATAGCTCTAAATTGACCTATACTTAGAATTTGTTTCCTCCAAAATGACTTAATATGCTTAGCTAGCTTAAAAATGACCTATTTAACCTAGGATAGCTCTAAAATGACCTATACTTAGCATCTTTTCCTCCAAAATGAATTAATATGCTTAACTAACTCTAAAATGACATAATATGCTTAAGAAATGACATATTTAGGTCCTAAATGACTTCATATGCTTAGGTAGCTCCAAAATGACATAATAACCTTACTTAGCTCCAAAATGACCTATTTAACCTAGGATAGCTCTAAAATGACCTATACTTAGCATTTTTTCCTCCAAAATGACTCAATATGCTTAGCTAGCTCAAAAATTACATAATAAGCTTAATTAGCTCCAAAATGACCTATTTAACCTAGGATAGCTCTAAAATGACCTATACTTAGCATTTTTTCCTCCAAAATGACTTAATATGCTTAGCTAGCTTAAAAATGACATATTTAACCTAGGATAGCTCTAAAATGACCTATACTTAGCATCTTTTCCTCCAAAATGACTTAATATGCTTAGCTAGCTCTAAAATGACATAATATGCTTAAGAAATGACATATTTTAGGTCCTAAATGACTTCATATGCTTAGCTAGCTCCAAAATGACATAATAACCTTACTTAGCTCCAAAATGACCTATTTAACCTAGGATAGCTCTAAAATGACCTATACTTAGCATCTTTTCCTCCAAAATGACATAATATGCTTAGCTAGCTCAAAATGACATATTTAACCTAGCTCCAAATGACCTATTTAATCCAAAATGACTTAATATAGCTCTAAAATGACCTATACTTAGCATTTTTAGGTCCAAAATGACTTAATATGCTTAGCTAGCTAGACATAATAACTTAGCTCAAAATGACCTATTTAACCTAGGATAGCTCTAAAATGACCTATACTTAGCATTTTTTCCTCCAAAATGACTCAATATGCTTAGCTAGCTCAAAATTACATAATAAGCTTAATTAGCTCCAAAATGACCTATTTAACCTAGGATAGCTCTAAAATGACCTATACTTAGCATTTTTCCTCCAAAATGACTTAATATGCTTAGCTAGCTTAAAATGACCTATTTAACCTAGGATAGCTCTAAAATGACCTATACTTAGCATCTTTTCCTCCAAAATGACTTAATATGCTTAGCTAACTCTAAAATGACATAATATGCTTAAGAAATGACATATTTTAGGTCCTAAATGACTTCATATGCTTAGCTAGCTCCAAAATGACATAATAACCTTACTTAGCTCCAAAATGACCTATTTAACCTAGGATAGCTCTAAAATGACCTATACTTAGCATTTTTTCCTCCAAAATGACTCAATATGCTTAGCTAGCTCAAAATTACATAATAAGCTTAATTAGCTCCAAAATGACCTATTTAACCTAGGATAGCTCTAAAATGACCTATACTTAGCATTTTTTCTCCAAAATGACTCAATATGCTTAGCTAGCTCAAAAATGACATAATAAGCTTAATTAGCTCCAAAATGACCTATTTAACCTAGGATAGCTCTAAAATGACCTATACTTAGCATCTTTTCCTCCAAAATGACTTAATATGCTTAGCTAACTCTAAAATGACATAATATTGTTAAGAAATGACATATTTTATGTCCTATATGACTTCATATGCTTAGCTAGCTCCAAAATGAAATAATAACCTTACTTAGCTCCAAAATGACCTATTTAACCTAGGATAGCTCTAAAATGACCTATACTTGGAATTGTTTCGTCCAAATTGACTCAATAGGATTAGCTAGCTCAATAATTACATAATAAGCTTACTTAGCTCTAAAATGACCTATTGAACCTAGGATAGCTCTAAAATGACCTATACTTAGCATTTTTTTTCGCCTAAATGACTCAATATGCTTAGCTAGCTCAAAATGACATAATAAGCTTAATTAGCTCCAAAATGACCTATTTAACCTAGGATAGCTCTAAAATGATCTATAATTAGCATTTTTCCTCCAAAATGACTTAATATGCTTAGCTAGCTTAAAATGACCTATTTAACCTAGGATAGCTCTAAAATGACCTATAGTTAGCATCTTTTCCTCCAAAATTACTTAATATGCTTAACTAGCTCTAAAATGACATAATATGCTTAAGAAATGACATATTTAGGTCCTAAATGACTTCATATGCTTAGCTAGCTCCAAAATGACATAATAACCTTACTTAGCTCCAAAATGACCTATTTAACCTAGGCTAGCTCTAAAATGACCTATACTTAGCATTTTTTCCTCCAAAATGACTCAATATGCTTAGCTAGCTCAAAATTACATAATAAGCTTAATTAGCTCCAAAATGACCTATTTAACCTAGGATAGCTCTAAAATGACCTATACTTAGAATTTTTCCTCCAAAATGACTTAATATGCTTAGCTAGCTTAAAATGACCTATTTAACCTAGGATAGCTCTAAAATGACCTATACTTAGCATCTTTTCCTCCAAAATGACTTAATATGCTTAAGCTAGCTCTAAAATGACATAATATGCTTAAGAAATGACATATTTTAGGTCCTAAATGACTTCATATGCTTAGCTAGCTCCAAAATGACATAATAACCTTACTTAGCTCCAAAATGACCTATTTAACCTAGGATAGCTCTAAAATGACCTATACTTAGCATTTTTCCTCCTAAATGACTCAATATGCTTAGCTAGCTCAAAAATGACATAATAAGCTTAATTAGCTCCAAAATGACCTATTTAACCTAGGATAGCTCTAAAATGACCTATACTTAGCATTTTTTCCTCCAAAATGACTTAATATGCTTAGCTAGCTTCAAAATGACCTATTTAACCTAGGATAGCTCTAAAATGACCTATACTTAGCATCTTTTCCTCCAAAATTACTTAATATGCTTAGCTAACTCTAAAATGACATAATATGCTTAAGAAATGACATATTTTGGTCCTAAATGACTTCATATGCTTAGCTAGCTCCAAAATGACATAATAACCTTACTTAGCTCCAAAATGACCTATTTAACCTAGGATAGCGCTAAAATGACCTATACTTAGCATTTTTCCACCAAAATGACTCAATATGCTTAGCTAGCTCAAAATTACATAATAAGCTTAATTAGCTCCAAAATGACCTATTTAACCTAGGATAGCTCTAAAATGACCTATACTTAGCATTTTTTCCTCCAAAATGACTCAATATGCTTAGCTAATTACATAATAAGCAATTAGCTCCAAAATGACCTATTTAACCTAGGATAGCTCTAAATGACCTATACTTAGCATTTTTTCCTCCAAAATGACTTAATATGCTTAGCTAGCTTAAAATGACCTATTTATCCTAGGATAGCTCTAAAATGACCTATACTTAGCATCTTTTCCTCCAAAATGACTTAATATGCTTAGCTAACTCTAAAATGACATAATATGCTTAAGAAATGACATATTTTGGTCCTAAATGACTTCATATGCTTAGCTAGCTCCAAAATGACATAATAACCTTACTTAGCTCCAAAATGACCTATTTAACCTAGGATAGCTCTAAAATGACCTATACTTAGCATTTTTCCTCCAAAATGACTCAATATGCTTAGCTAGCTCAAAATTACATAATAAGCTTAATTAGCTCCAAAATGACCTATTTAACCTAGGATAGCTCTAAAATGACCTATACTTAGCATTTTTCCTCCAAAATGACTTAATATGCTTAGCTAGCTTCAAAATGACCTATTTAACCTAGGATAGCTCTAAAATGACCTATACTTAGCATCTTTTCCTCCAAAATGACTTAATATGCTTAGCTAACTCTAAAATGACATAATATGCTTAAGAAATGACATATTTTAGGTCCTAAATGACTTCATATGCTTAGCTAGCTCCAAAATGACATAATAACCTTACTTAGCTCCAAAATGACCTATTTAACCTAGGATAGCTCTAAAATGACCTATACTTAGCATCTTTTCCTCCAAAATGACTTCATATGCTTAGCTAGCTCCAAAATGACATAATAAGCTTAATTAGCTCCAAAATGACCTATTTAACGTAGGATAGCTCTAAAATGACCTATACTTAGCATTTTTTCCTCCAAAATGACTTAATATGCTTAGCTAGCTTCAAAATGACCTATTTAACCTAGGATAGCTCTAAAATGACCTATAGTTAGCATCTTTTCCTCCAAAATTACTTAATATGCTTAACTAGCTCTAAAATGACATAATATGCTTAAGAAATGACATATTTAGGTCCTAAATGACTTCATATGCTTAGCTAGCTCCAAAATGACATAATAAATGACCTATTTAACCTAGGATAGCTCTAAAATGACCTATACTTAGCATTTTTTCCTCCAAAATGACTCAATATGCTTAGCTAGCTCAAAAATTACATAATAAGCTTAATTAGCTCCAAAATGACCTATTTAACCTAGGATAGCTCTAAAATGACCTATACTTAGAATTTTTTCCTCCAAAATGACTTAATATGCCTAGCTAGCTTAAAAATGACCTATTTAAACTAGGATAGCTCTAAAATGACCTATACTTAGCATCTTTTCCTCCAAAATGACTTAATATGCTTAGCTAACTCTAAAATGACATAATATGCTTAAGAAATGACATATTTTAGGTCCTATATGACTTCATATGCTTAGCTAGCTCCAAAATGACATAATAACCTTACTTAGCTCCAAAATGACCTATTTAACCTAGGCTAGCTCTAAAATGACCTATACTTAGCAATTTTCCTCCTAAATGACTCAATATGCCTAGCTAGCTCAAAATGACTTAATATGCTTAGCTAACTCCAAAATGACCTATTTAACCTAGGATAGCTCTAAAATGACCTATACTTAGCATTTTTTTCTCCAAAATGATTTAATATGCTTAGCTAGCTTAAAATGACATATTTAACCTAGGATAGCTCTAAAATGACCTATACTTAGCATCTTTCCTCCAAAATGACTTAATATGCTTAACTAGCTCTAAAATGACATAATATGCTTAAGAAATGATATATTTTAGGTCCTAAATGACTTCATATGCTTAGCTAGCTCCAAAATGACATAATAACCTTACTTAGCTCCAAAATGACCTATTTAACCTAGGATAGCTCTAAAATGACCTATACTTAGCATTTTTCCTCCAAAATGACTTAATATGCTTAGCTAGCTTAAAATGACATATTTAACCTAGGATAGCTCCAAAATGACCTATACTTAGCATCGTTTCCTCCAAAATGACTTAATATGCTTAGCTAGCTCTAAAATGATATAATATGCTTAAGAAATGACATATTTTAGGTCCTAAATGACTTCATATGCTTAGCTAGCTCCAAAATGACATAATAACCTTACTTAGCTCCAAAATGACCTATTTAACCTAGGATAGCTCTAAAATGACCTATACGTAGCATTGTTTCCTCCAAAATGACTCAATATGCTTAGCTAGCTCAAAAATTACATAATAAGCTTAATTAGCTCCAAAATGACCTATTTAACCTAGGATAGCTCTAAAATGACCTATACTTAGCATTTTTCCTCCAAAATGACTTAATATGCTTAGCTAGCTTCAAAATGACCTATTTAACCTAGGATAGCTCTAAAATGACCTATACTTAGCATCTTTTCCTCCAAAATGACTTAATATGCTTAGCTAACTCTAAAATGACATAATATGCTTAAGAAATGACATATTTAGGTCCTAAATGACTTCATATGCTTAGCTAGCTCCAAAATGACATAATAACCTTACTTAGCTCCAAAATGACCTATTTAACCTAGGATAGCTCTAAAATGACCTATACTTAGCATTTTTTCCTCCAAAATGACTCAATATGCTTAGCTAGCTCAAAAATTACATAATAAGCTTAATTAGCTCCAAAATGACCTATTTAACCTAGGATAGCTCTAAAATGACCTATACTTAGCATTTTTCCTCCAAAATGACTTAATATGCTTAGCTAGCTTAAAAATGACCTATTTAACCTAGGATAGCTCTAAAATGACCTATACTTAGCATCTTTTCCTCCAAAATGACTTAATATGCTTAGCTAGCTCTAAAATGACATAATATGCTTAAGAAATGACATATTTTAGGTCCTAAATGACTTCATATGCTTAGCTAGCTCCAAAATGACATAATAACCTTACTTAGCTCCAAAATGACCTATTTAACCTAGGCTAGCTCTAAAATGACCTATACTTAGCATTTTTTCCTCCAAAATGACTCAATATGCTTAGCTAGCTCAAAAATTACATAATAAGCTTAATTAGCTCCAAAATGACCTATTTAACCTAGGATAGCTCTAAAATGACCTATACTTAGCATTTTTTCCTCCAAAATGACTTAATATGCTTAGCTAACTTCAAAATGACCTATTTAACCTAGGATAGCTCTAAAATGACCTATACTTAGCATCTTTTCCTCCAAAATGACTTAATATGCTTAGCTAACTCAAAAATGACATAATAAGCTTAATTAGCTCCAAAATGACCTATTTAACCTAGGATAGCTCTAAAATGACCTATACTTAGCATTTTTTCTCCAAAATGATTTAATATGCTTAGCTAGCTTAAAAATGACATATTTAACCTAGGATAGCTCTAAAATGACCTATACTTAGCATTTTTTCCTCCAAAATGACTCAATATGCTTAGCTAGCTCAAAAATTACATAATAAGCTTCATTAGCTCCAAAATGACCTATTTAACCTAGGATATCTCTAAAATGACCTATACTTAGAATTTTTTCCTCCAAAATGACTTAATATGCCTAGCTAGCTTAAAAATGACCTATTTAACCTAGGATAGCTCCAATATGACCTATACTTAGCATCTTTTCCTCCAAAATTACTTAATATGCTTAGCTAACTCTAAAATGACATAATATGCTTAAGAAATCACATATTTTAGGTCCTATATGACTTCATATGCTTAGCTAGCTGCAAAATGACATAATAACCTTACTTAGCTCTAAAATGACCTATTTGACCTAGGATAGCTCAAAATGACCTATACTTAGCATTTTTTCCTCCAAAATGACTCAATATGCTTAGCTAGCTCAAAATTACATAATAAGCTTAATTAGCTCCAAAATGACCTATTTAACCTAGGATAGCTCTAAAATGACCTATACTTAGCATTTTTTCCTCCAAAATGACTTAATATGCTTAGCTAGCTTAAAATGACCTATTTAACCTAGCATAGCTCTAAAATGACCTATACTTAGCATCTTTTCCTCCAAAATGACTTAATATGCTTAGCTAACTCTAAAATGACATAATATGCTTAAGAAATGACATATTTTACGTCCTAAATGACTTCATATGCTTAGCTAGCTCCAAAATGACATAATAACCTTACTTAGCTCCAAAATGACCTATTTAACATATGATAGCTCTAAAATGACCTATACTTAGCATTTTTTCCTCCAAAATGACTCAATATTCTTAGCTAGATCAAAATTACATAATAAGCTTAATTAGCTCCAAAATGACCTATTTAACCTAGGATAGCTCTAAAATGACCTATACTTAGCATTTTTTCCTCCAAAATGACTTAATATGCTTAGCTAGCTTAAAATGACCTATTTAACCTAGGATAGCTCTAAAATGACCTATACTTAGCATCTTTTCCTCCAAAATGACTTAATATGCTTAGCTAACTCTAAAATGACATAATATGCTTAAGAAATGACATATTTAGGTCCTAAATGACTTCATATGCTTAGCTAGCTCCAAAATGACATAATAGCCTTAGTTAGCTCTAAAATGACCTATTTAACCTAGGATAGCCCTCAAATGACCCATACTTAGCATTGTTTTCCTCCAAAATGATTCAATATGCTTAGCTAGCTCAAAAATTACATAATAAGCTTAATTAGCTCCAAAATGACCTATTTAACCTAGGATAGCTCTAAATTCACCTATACTTAGAATTTTTTCCTCCAAAATCACTTAATATGCTTAGCTAGCTTAAAATGACCTATTTAACCTAGGATAGCTCTAAAATGACCTATACTTAGCATCTTTTCCTCCAAAATTACTTAATATGCTTAGGTAACTCTAAAATGACATAATATGCTTAAGAAATGACATATTTAGGTCCTAAATGACTTCATATGCTTAACTAGCAACAAAATGACATAATACCCTTACTTAGCTCCAAAATGACCTATTTAACCTGGGCTAGCTCTAAAATGACCTATACTTAGCATTTTTTCCTCCAAAATGACTCAATATGCTTAGCTAGCTCAAAAATTACATAATAACCTTAATTAGCTCCAAAATGACCTATTTAACCTAGGATAGCTCTAAAATGACCTATACTTAGCATTTTTTTCTCCAAAATGATTTAATATGCTTAGCTAGCTTAAAAATGACATATTTAACCTAGGATAGCTCTAAAATGACCTATACTTAGCATCTTTCCTCCAAAATGACTTAATATGCTTAACTAGCTCTAAAATGACATAATATGCTTAAGAAATGATATATTTTAGGTCCTAAATGACTTCATATGCTTAGCTAGCTCCAAAATGACATAATAACCTTACTTAGCTCCAAAATGACCTATTTAACCTAGGATAGCTCTAAAATGACCTATACTTAGCATTTTTCCTCCAAAATGACTTAATATGCTTAGCTAGCTTTAAAATGACATATTTAACCTAGGATAGCTCCAAAATGACCTATACTTAGCATCTTTCCTCCAAAATGACTTAATATGCTTAGCTAGCTCTAAAATGATATAATATGCTTAAGAAATGACATATTTTAGGTCCTAAATGACTTCATATGCTTAGCTAGCTCCAAAATGAAATAATAACCTTACTTAGCTCCAAAATGACCTATTTAACCTAGGCTAGCTCTAAAATGACCTATACGTAGCATTGTTTCCTCCAAAATGACTCAATATGCTTAGCTAGCTCAAAAATTACATAATAAGCTTAATTAGCTCCAAAATGACCTATTTAACCTAGGATAGCTCTAAAATGACCTATACTTAGCATTTTTCCGCCAAAATGACTTAATATGCTTAGCTAGCTTCAAAATGACCTATTTAACCTAGGATAGCTCTAAAATGACCTATACTTAGCATCTTTTCCTCCAAAATGACTTAATATGCTTAGCTAACTCTAAAATGACATAATATGCTTAAGAAATGACATATTTAGGTCCTAAATGACTTCATATGCTTAGCTAGCTCCAAAATGACATAATAGCCTTACTTAGCTCTAAAATGACCTATTTAACCTAGGATAGCCCTAAAATGACCCATACTTAGCATTGTTTTCCTCCAAAATGACTCAATATGCTTAGCTAGCTCAAAAATTACATAATAAGCTTAATTAGCTCCAAAATGACCTATTTAACCTAGGATAGCTCTAAATTGACCTATACTTAGAATTTTTTCCTCCAAAATGACTTAATATGCTTAGCTAGCTTAAAAATGACCTATTTAACCTAGGATAGCTCTAAAATGACCTATACTTAGCATCTTTTCCTCCAAAATGACTTAATATGCTTAGCTAACTCTAAAATGACATAATATGCTTAAGAAATGACATATTTTAGGTCCTATATGACTTCATATGCTTAGCTAGCTCCAAAATGACATAATAACCTTACTTAGCTCCAAAATGACCTATTTAACCTAGGCTAGCTCTAAAATGACCTATACTTAGCATTTTTTCCTCCAAAATGACTCAATATGCTTAGCTAGCTCAAAAATTACATAATAAGCTTAATTAGCTCCAAAATGACCTATTTAACCTAGGATAGCTCTAAAATGACCTATACTTAGCATCTTTTCATCCAAATTGAGTTAATTTGGTTAGCTAACACAAAATTGACATAATAAGCTTAATTAGCTCCAAAATGACCTATTTAACCTAGGATAGCTCTAAAATGACCTATACTTAGCATTTTTCCTCCAAAATGACTTAATATGCTTAGCTAGCTTAAAAATGACCTATTTAACCTAGGATAGCTCTAAAATGACCTATACTTAGCATCTTTTCCTCCAAAATGACTTAATATGCTTAGCTAACTCAAAAATGACATAATAATCTTAATTAGATAAAAAATGTACTATATAAAATAGTATAGATCTAAAATGAACTATACTTAGAATTTTTCTCAAAAATGACTTCATATGCTTAGCTAGCTCAAAATGACATAATAAGCTTACTTAGCTCTAAAATGACCTATTGAACCTAGGATAGCTCTAAAATGACCTATACTTAGCATTTTTTTTTGCCAAAATGACTCAATATGCATAGCTAGCTGAAAATTAAATAATAATCTTAATTAGCTACAAAATGACCTATTTAACCTAGGATAGCTCTAAAATGACCTATACTTATCATTTTTTCCTCCAAAATGACTTAATATGCTTAGCTAGCTTAAAATGACCTATTTAACCTAGGATAGCTCTAAAATGACCTATACTTAGCATCTTTTCCTCCAAAATGACTTAATATGCTTAGCTAACTCTAAAATGACATAATATGCTTAAGAAATGACATATTTTAGGTCCTAAATGACTTCATATGCTTAGCTAGCTCCAAAATGACATAATAACCTTACTTAGCTCCAAAATGACCTATTTAACCTAGGATAGCTCTAAAATGACCTATACTTAGCATTTTTCCTGCAAAATGACTCAATATGCTTAGCTAGCTCAAAATTACATAATACCCTTACTTAGCTCCAAAATTACCTATTTAACCTTGGATAGCTCTAAAATGACCTATACTTAGCATCTTTTCCTCCAAAATGACTTAATATGCTTAGCTAACTCTAAAATGACATAATATGCTTAAGAAATGACATATTTTAGGTCCTATATGACTTCATGTGCTTAACTAGCTCCAAAATGACATAATAACCTTACTTAGCTCCAAAATGACCTATTTAACCTAGGATAGCTCTAAAATGACCTATACTTAGCATCTTTCCTCCAAAATGACTTAATATGCTTAACTAGCTCTAAAATGACATAATATGCTTAAGAAATGATATAATTTAGGTCCTAAATGACTTCATATGCTTAGCTAGCTCCAAAATGACATAATAACCTTACTTAGCTCCAAAATGACCTATTTAACCTAGGATAGCTCTAAAATGACCTATACTTAGCATTTTTCCTCCAAAATGACTCAATATGCTTAGCTAGCTCAAAAATTACATAATAAGCTTAATTAGCTCCAAAATGACCTATTTAACCTAGGATAGCTCTAAAATGACCTATACTTAGCATTTTTTCCTCCAAAATGACTTAATATGCTTAGCTAGCTTCAAAATAACCTATTTAACCTAGGATAGCTCTAAAATGACCTATACTTAGCATCTTTTCCTCCAAAATGACTTAATATGCTTAGCTAACTCTAAAATGACATAATATGCTTAAGAAATGATATATTTTAGGTCCTAAATGACTTCATATGCTTAGCTAGCTCCAAAATGACATAATAACCTTACTTAGCTCCAAAATGACCTATTTAACCTAGGCTAGCTCTAAAATGACCTATACTTAGCATTTTTTCCTCCAAAATGACTCAATATGCTTAGCTAGCTCAAAAATTACATAATAAGCTTAATTAGCTCCAAAATGACCTATTTAACCTAGGATAGCTCTAAAATGACCTATACTTAGCATTTTTCCTCCTAAATGACTCAATATGCTTAGCTAGCTCAAAAATTATATAATAAGCTTAATTAGCTCCAAAATGACCTATTTAACCTAGGATAGCTCTAAAATGACCTATACTTAGCATTTTTTCCTCCAAAATGACTCAATATGCTTAGCTAGCTTAAAATGACCTATTTAACCTAGGATAGTTCTAAAATGACCTATACTTAGCATCTTTTCCTCCAAAATGACTTAATATGCTTAGCTAACTCTAAAATGACATAATATGCTTAAGAAATGACATATTTTAGGTCCTAAATGACTTCATATGCTTAGCTAGCTCCAAAATGACATAATAACCTTACTTAGCTCCAAAATGACCTATTTAACCTAGGATAGCTCTAAAATGACCTATACTTAGCATTTTTCCTCCAAAATGACTTAATATGCTTAGCTAGCTTAAAAATGACATATTTAACCTAGGATAGCTCCAAAATGACCTATACTTAGCATCTTTCCTCCAAAATGACTTAATATGCTTAACTAGCTCTAAAATGACATAATATGTTTAAGAAATGATATATTTTAGGTCCTAAATGACTTCATATGCTTAGCTAGCTTCGAAATGACATAATAACCTTATTTAGCTCCAAAATGACCTATCTAACCTAGGATAGCTCTAAAATGACCTATACTTAGCATCGTTTCCTCCAAAATGACTTAATATGCTTAGCTAGCTCTAAAATGATATAATATGCTTAAGAAATGACATATTTTAGGATAGCTCTAAATGACTTCATATACTTAGCTAGCTCCAAAATGACATAATAACCTTACTTAGCTCCAAAATGACCTATTTAACCTAGGATAGCTCTAAAATGACCTATACTTAGCATTTTTCCTCCAAAATGACTCAATATGCTTAGCTAGCTCAAAATTACATAATAAGCTTAATTAGCTCCAAAATGACCTATTTAACCTAGGATAGCTCTAAAATGACCTATACTTAGAATTTTTTCCTCCAAAATGACTTAATATGCTTAGCTAGCTTAAAAATGACCTATTTAACCTAGGATAGCTCTAAAATGACCTATACTTAGCATCTTTTCCTCCAAAATGACTTAATATGCTTAGCTAACTCTAAAATGACATAATATGCTTAAGAAATGACATATTTAGGTCCTAAATGACTTCATATGCTTAGCTAGCTCCAAAATGACATAATAACCTTACTTAGCTCCAAAATGACCTATTTAACCTAGGCTAGCTCTAAAATGACCTATACTTAGCATTTTTTCCTCCAAAATGACTCAATATGCTTAGCTAGCTCAAAATTATATAATAAGCTTAATTAGCTCCAAAATGACCTATTTAACCTAGGATAGCTCTAAAATGACCTATACTTAGCATTTTTTCCTCCAAAATGACTTAATATGCTTAGCTAGCTTCAAAATGACCTATTTAACCTAGGATAGCTCTAAAATGACCTATACTTAGCATCTTTTCCTCCAAAATGACTTAATATGCTTAGCTAACTCTAAAATGACATAATATGCTTAAGAAATGACATATTTAGGTCCTAAATGACTTCATATGCTTAGCTAGCTCCAAAATGACATAATAGCCTTACTTAGCTCTAAAATGACCTATTTAACCTAGGATAGCCCTAAAATGACCCATACTTAGCATTGTTTTCCTCCAAAATGACTCAATATGCTTAGCTAGCTCAAAAATTACATAATAAGCTTCATTAGCTCCAAAATGACCTATTTAACCTAGGATATCTCTAAAATGACCTATACTTAGAATTTTTTCCTCCAAAATGACTTAATATGCCTAGCTAGCTTAAAAATGACCTATTTAAACTAGGATAGCTCTAAAATGACCTATATTTAGCATCTTTTCCTCCAAAATGACTTAATATGCTTAGCTAACGCTAAAATGACATAATATGCTTAAGAAATGACATATTTTAGGTCCTATATGACTTCATATGCTTAGCTAGCTCCAAAATGACATAATAACCTTACTTAGCTCCAAAATGACCTATTTAACCTAGGCTAGCTCTAAAATGACCTATACTTAGCATTTTTCCTCCAAAATGACTCAATATGCTTAGCTAGCTCAAAAATTACATAATAAGCTTAATTAGCTCCAAAATGACCTATTTAACCTAGGATAGCTCTAAAATGACCTATACTTAGCATTTTTTCCTCCAAAATGACTTAATATGCTTAGCTAGTTCAAAAATTACATAATAAGCTTAATTAGCTCCAAAATGACCTATTTAACCTATGATAGCTCTAAAATGACCTATACTTAGCATCGTTTCCTCCAAAATGACTTAATATGCTTAGCTAGATCTAAAATGATATAATATGCTTAAGAAATGACATATTTTAGGTCCTATATGACTTCATATGCTTAGCTAGCTCCAAAATGACATAATAACCTTACTTAGCTCTAAAATGACCTATTTAACCTAGGATAGCTCAAAATGACCTATACTTAGCATTTTTTTCCTCCAAAATGACTCAATATGCTTAGCTAGCTCAAAAATTACATAATAAGCTTCATTAGCTCCAAAATGACCTATTTAACCTAGGATATCTCTAAAATGACCTATACTTAGAATTTTTTCCTCCAAAATGACTTAATATGCTTAGCTAGCTTAAAATGACCTATTTAACCTAGGATAGCTCTAAAATAACCTATACTTAGCATCTTTTCCTCCAAAATGACTTAATATGCTTAGCTAACTCTAAAATGACATAATATGCTTAAGAAATGACATATTTTAGGTCCTAAATGACTTCATATGCTTAGCTAGCTCCAAAATGACATAATAACCTTAATTAGCTCCAAAATGACCTATTTAACCTAGGATAGCTCTAAAATGACCTATACTTAGCATCTTTCCTCCAAAATGACTCAATATGCTTAGCTAGCTCAAAAATTACATAATAAGCTTAATTAGCTCCAAAATGACCTATTTAACCTAGGATAGCTCTAAAATGACCTATACTTAGCATTTTTTCCTCCAAAATGACTTAATATGCTTAGCTAGCTTAAAATGACCTATTTAACCTAGGATAGCTCTAAAATGACCTATACTTAGCATCTTTTCCTCCAAAATGACTTAATATGCTTAGCTAACTCTAAAATGACATAATATGCTTAAGAAATGACATATTTTAGGTCCTAAATGACTTCATATGCTTAGCTAGCTCCAAAATGACATAATAACCTTACTTAGCTCCAAAATGACCTATTTAACCTAGGATAGCTCTAAAATGACCTATACTTAGCATTTTTTCCTCCAAAATGACTCAATATGCTTAGCTAGCTCAAAATTACATAATAAGCTTAATTAGCTCCAAAATGACCTATTTAACCTAGGATAGCTCTAAAATGACCTATACTTAGCATTTTTTCCTCCAAAATGACTTAATATGCTTAGCTAGCTTAAAATGACCTATTTAACCTAGGATAGCTCTAAAATGACCTATACTTAGCATCTTTTCCTCCAAAATGACTTAATATGCTTAACTAGCTCTAAAATGACATAATATGCTTAAGAAATGACATATTTTAGGTCCTAAATGACTTCGCATGCTTAGCTAGCTCCAAAATGACATAATAACCTTACTTAGCTCTAAAATGACCTATTTAACCTAGGATAGCTCCAAAATGACCTATACTTAGCATTGTTTCCTCCAAAATGACTCAATATGCTTAGCTAGCTCAAAAATTACATAATAAGCTTAATTAGCTCCAAAATGACCTATTTAACCTAGGATAGCTCTAAAATGACCTATACTTAGCATTTTTTTCCTCCAAAATGACTTAATATGCTTAGCTAGCTTTAAAATGACCTATTTAACCTAGGATAGTTCTAAAATGACCTATACTTAGCATCTTTTCCTCCAAAATTACTTAATATGCTTAGCTAACTCTAAAATGACATAATATGCTTAAGAAATGACATATTTTAGGTCCTATATGACTTCATATGCTTAACTAGCTCCAAAATGACATAATAACCTTACTTAGCTCCAAAATGACCTATTTAACCTAGGCTAGCTCTAAAATGACCTATACTTAGCATTTTTCCTCCTAAATGACTCAATATGCTTAGCTAGCTCAAAAATTATATAATAAGCTTAATTAGCTCCAAAATGACCTATTTAACCTAGGATAGCTCTAAAATGACCTATACTTAGCATATTTTCCTCCAAAATGACTTAATATGCTTAGCTAGCTTAAAATGACCTATTTAACCTAGGATAGCTCTAAAATGACCTATACTTAGCATCTTTTCCTCCAAAATGACTTAATATGCTTAACTAGCTCTAAAATGACATAATATGCTTAAGAAATGACATATTTAGGTCCTAAATGACTTCATATGCTTAGCTAGCTCCAAAATGACATAATAACCTTACTTAGCTCCAAAATGACCTATTTAACCTAGGATAGCTCTAAAATGACCTATACTTAGCATTTTTTCCTCCAAAATGACTCAATATGCTTAGCTAGCTCAAAAATTACATAATAAGCTTAATTAGCTCCAAAATGACCTATTTAACCTAGGATAGCTCTAAAATGACCTATACTTAGCATTTTTCCTCCAAAATGACTTAATATGCTTAGCTAGCTTAAAATGACATATTTAACCTAGGATAGCTCTAAAATGACCTATACTTAGCATCTTTTCCTCCAAAATGACTTAATATGCTTAGCTAGCTCTAAAATGACATAATATGCTTAAGAAATGACATATTTTAGGTCCAAAATGACTTCATATGCTTAGCTAGCTCCAAAATGACATAATAACCTTACTTAGCTCCAAAATGACCTATTTAACCTAGGATAGCTCTAAAATGACCTATACTTAGCATTTTTTCCTCCAAAATGACTCAATATGCTTAGCTAGCTCAAAAATTACATAATAAGCTTAATTAGCTCCAAAATGACCTATTTAACCTAGGATAGCTCTAAAATGACCTATACTTAGCATTTTTCCTCCAAAATGACTCAATATGCTTAGCTAGCTCAAAATGACATAATAAGCAATTAGCTCCAAAATGACCTATTTAACCTAGGATAGCTCTAAAATGACCTATACTTAGCATCTTTTCCTCCAAAATGACTTAATATGCTTAGCTAACTCTAAAATGACATAATATGCTTAAGAAATGACATATTTTAGGTCCTATATGACTTCATATGCTTAGCTAGCTCCAAAATGACATAATAACCTTACTTAGCTCTAAAATGACCTATTTAACCTAGGATAGCTCAAAATGACCTATACTTAGCATTTGGATTCCTCCAAAATGCCTCAATATGCTTAGCTAGCTCAAAATTACATAATAAGCTTAATTAGCTCCAAAATGACCTATTTAACCTAGGATAGCTCTAAAATGACCTATACTTAGCATTTTTCCTCCAAAATGACTTAATATGCTTAGCTAGCTTAAAATGACCTATTTAACCTAGGATAGCTCTAAAATGACCTATACTTAGCATCTTTTCCTCCAAAATTACTTAATATGCTTAACTAGCTCTAAAATGACATAATATGCTTAAGAAATGACATATTTAGGTCCTAAATGACTTCATATGCTTAGCTAGCTCCAAAATGACATAATAACCTTACTTAGCTCCAAAATGACCTATCTAACCTAGGATAGCTCTAAAATGACCTATACTTAGCATTTTTCCTCCAAAATGACTTAATATGTTTAGCTAGCTCAAAATTACATAATAAGCTTAATTAGCTCCAAAATGACCTATTTAACCTAGGATAGCTCTAAAATGACCTATACTTAGCATTTTTCCTCCAAAATGACTTAATATTCTTAGCTAGCTTAAAATGACCTATTTAACCTAGGATAGCTCTAAAATGACCTATACTTAGCATCTTTTCCTCCAAAATGACTTAATATGCTTAGCTAGCTCTAAAATGACATAATATGCTTAAGAAATGACATATTTTAGGTCCTAAATGACTTCATATGCTTAGCTAGCTCCAAAATGACATAATAACCTTACTTAGCTCCAAAATGACCTATTTAACCTAGGATAGCTCTAAAATGACCTATACTTAGCATTTTTTCCTCCAAAATGACTCAATATGCTTAGCTAGCTCAAAATTACATAATAAGCTTAATTAGCTCCAAAATGACCTATTTAACCTAGGATAGCTCTAAAATGACCTATACTTAGCATTTTTCCTCCAAAATGACTTAATATGCTTAGCTAGCTTCAAAATGACCTATTTAACCTAGGATAGCTCTAAAATGACCTATACTTAGCATCTTTTCCTCCAAAATGACTTAATATGCTTAACTAGCTCTAAAATGACATAATATGCTTGAGAAATGACATAGTTTAGGTCCTAAATGACTTCACATGCTTAGCTAGCTCCAAAATGACATAATAACCTTACTTAGCTCTAAAATGACCTATTTAACCTAGGATAGCTCAAAATGACCTATACTTAGCATTTTTCCTCCAAAATGACTCAATATGCTTAGCTAGCTCAAAAATTACATAATAAGCTTCATTAGCTCCAAAATGACCTATTTAACCTAGGATAGCTCTAAAATGACCCATACTTAGCATTGTTTTCCTCCAAAATGACTCAATATGCTTAGCTAGCTTAAAATGACCTATTTAACCTAGGATAGCTCTAAAATGACCTATACTTAGCATCTTTTCCTCCAAAATGACTTAATATGCTTACCTAACTCTAAAATGACATAATATGCTTAAGAAATGACATATTTTAGGTCCTAAATGACTTCATATGCTTAGCTAGCTCCAAAATGACATAATAACCTTACTTAGCTCCAAAATGACCTATTTAACCTAGGCTAGCTCTAAAATGACCTATACTTAGCATTTTTTCCTCCAAAATGACTCAATATGCTTAGCTAGCTCAAAAATTACATAATAAGCTTAATTAGCTCCAAAATGACCTATTTAACGTAGGATAGCTCTAAAATGACCTATACTTAGCAGTTTTTTTCCTCCAAAATGACTTAATATGCTTGGCTAGCTTAAATATGTCCTATTTAACCTTGGATAGCTCTAAAATAACCTATCCTTAGCATCTTTTCCTCCAATATGACTTAATATGCTTAGCTAGCTCTAAAATGACATAATATGCTTAAGAAATGATATAATTTAGGTCCTAAATGACTTCATATGCTTAGCTAGCTCCAAAATGACATAATAACCTTACTTAGCTCCAAAATGACCTATTTAACCTAGGATAGCTCTAAAATGACCTATACTTAGCAGTTTTTCCTCCAAAATGACTTAATATGCTTAGCTAGCTCAAAATTACATAATAAGCTTAATTAGCTCCAAAATGACCTATTTAACCTAGGATAGCTCTAAAATGACCTATACTTAGCATTTTTCCTCCAAAATGACTTAATATGCTTAGCTAGCTTAAAATGACATATTTAACCTAGGATAGCTCTAAAATGACCTATACTTAGCATTTTAGGTCCTAAATGACTTCATATGCTTAGCTAGCTCCAAAATGACATAATAAATGACCTATTTAACCTAGGATAGCTCTAAAATGACCTATACTTAGCATTTTTTTCCTCCAAAATGACTCAATATGCTTAGCTAGCTCAAAAATTACATAATAAGCTTAATTAGCTCCAAAATGACCTATTTAACCTAGGATAGCTCTAAAATGACCTATACTTAGCATTTTTCCTCCAAAATGACTTAATATGCTTAGCTAGCTTGAAAATGACATATTTAACCTAGGATAGCTCCAAAATGACCTATACTTAGCATCGTTTCCTCCAAAATGACTTAATATGCTTAGCTAGATCTAAAATGATATAATATGCTTAAGAAATGACATATTTTAGGTCCTAAATGACTTCATATGCTTAGCTAGCTCCAAAATGAAATAATAACCTTACTTAGCTCCAAAATGACCTATTTAACCTAGGCTAGCTCTAAAATGACCTATACTTAGCATTGTTTCCTCCAAAATGACTCAATATGCTTAGCTAGCTCAAAAATTACATAATAAGCTTAATTAGCTCCAAAATGACCTATTTAACCTAGGATAGCTCTAAAATGACCTATACTTAGCATTTTTTCCTCCAAAATGACTTAATATGCTTAGCTAGCTCCAAAATGACATAATTCCAAAATGACCTATTTAACCTAGGATAGCTCTAAAATGACCTATACTTAGCATCTTTTCCTCCAAAATGACTTAATATGCTTAGCTAACTCTAAAATGACATAATATGCTTAAGAAATGACATATTTAGGTCCTAAATGACTTCATATGCTTAGCTAGCTCCAAAATGACATAATAACCTTACTTAGCTCTAAAATGACCTATTTAACCTAGGATAGCTCTAAAATGACCTATACTTAGCATCTTTTCCTCCAAAATTACTTAATATGCTTAACTAGCTCTAAAATGACATAATAAGCTTGATTAGCTCCAAAATGACCTATTTAACGTAGGATAGCTCTAAAATGACCTATACTTAGCATTTTTTCCTCCAAAATGACTTAATATGCTTAGCTAGCTCCAAAATGACCTATTTAACCTAGGATAGCTCTAAGATGACCTATACTTAGCATCTTTTCCTCCAAAATGACTTAATATGCTTAGCTAACTCCAAAATGACATAATATTCTTAAGAAATGACATATTTTATCCTCCAAAATGACTTTATGTAGCTAGCTCCAAAATGACATAATAACCTTACTTAGCTCTAAAATGACCTATTTAACCTAGGATAGCTCAAAATGACCTATACTTAGCATTTTTTTCCTCCAAAATGACTCAATATGCTTAGCTAGCTCAAAAATTACATAATAAGCTTAATTAGCTCCAAAATGACCTATTTAACCTAGGATAGCTCTAAATTGACCTATACTTAGAATTTTTTCCTCCAAAATGACTTAATATGCTTAGCTAGCTTAAAATGACCTTTTTAACCTAGGATAGCTCTAAAATGACCTATACTTAGCATCTTTTCCTCCAAAATGACTTAATATGCTTAGCTAACTCTAAAATGACATAATATGCTTAAGAAATGACATATTTTAGGTCCTATATGACTTCATATGCTTAGCTAGCTCCAAAATGACATAATAACCTTACTTAGCTCCAAAATGACCTATTTAACCTAGGCTAGCTCTAAAATGACCTATACTTAGCATTTTTGCTCCTAAATGACTCAATATGCCTAGCTAGCTCAAAAATGACATAATAAGCTTAATTAGCTCCAAAATGACCTATTTAACCTAGGATAGCTCTAAAATGACCTATACTTAGCATTTTTTTCTCCAAAATGATTTAATATGCTTGGCTAGCTTAAAACTGACATATTTAACCTAGGATAGCTCTAAAATGACCTATACTTAGCATCTTTTCCTCCAAAATTCCTTAATATGCTTAACTAGCTCTAAAATGACATAATATGCTTAAGAAATCACATATTTTAGGTCCTAAATGACTTCATATGCTTAGCTAGCTCCAAAATGACATAATAACCTTACTTAGCTCCAAAATGACCTATTTAACCTAGGATAGCTCTAAAATGACCTATACTTAGCATTTTTCCTCCAAAATGACTTAATATGATTAGCTAGCTCAAAAATTACATAATAAGCTTAATTACCTCCAAAATGACCTATTTAACCTAGGATAGCTCTAAAATGACCTATACTTAGCATTTTTTCTCCAAAATGATTTAATATGCTTGGCTAGCTTAAAACTGACATATTTAACCTAGAGTAGCTCTAAAATGACCTATACTTAGCATCTTTTCCTCCAAAATTCCTTAATATGCTTAACTAGCTCCAAAATGACATAATAACCTTACTTAGCTCCAAAATGACCTATTTAACCTAGGCTAGCTCTAAAATGACCTATACTTAGCATTTTTTCCTCCTAAATGACACAATATGATTAGCTAGCTCAAAAATTACATAATAAGCTTAATTACCTCCAAAATGACCTATTTAACCTAGGATAGCTCTAAAATGACCTATACTTAGCATTTTTTCCTCCAAAATGACTCAATATGCTTAGCTAGCTCAAAAATTACATAATAAGCTTAATTAGCTCCAAAATGACCTATTTAACCTAGGATAGCTCTAAAATGACCTATACTTAGCATTTTTTCCTCCAAAATGACTTAATATGCTTAGCTAGCTTCAAAATGACCTATTTAACCTAGGATAGCTCTAAAATGACCTATACTTAGCATCTTTTCCTCCAAAATTACTTAATATGCTTAACTAGCTCTAAAATGACATAATATGCTTAAGAAATCACATAGTTTAACTCCTAAATGACTTCACATGCTTAGCTAGCTCCAAAATGACATAATAACCTTACTTAGCTCTAAAATGACCTATTTAACCTAGGATAGCTCAAAATGACCTATACTTAGCATTTTTTCCTCCAAAATGACTCAATATGCTTAGCTAGCTCAAAAATTACATAATAAGCTTAATTAGCTCCAAAATGACCTATTTAACCTAGGATAGCTCTAAATTGACCTATACTTAGAATTTGTTTCCTCCAAAATGACTTAATATGCTTAGCTAGCTTAAAAATGACCTATTTAACCTAGGATAGCTCTAAAATGACCTATACTTAGCATCTTTTCCTCCAAAATGACTTAATATGCTTAGCTAACTCTAAAATGACATAATATGCTTAAGAAATGACATATTTAGGTCCTAAATGACTTCATATGCTTAGCTAGCTCCAAAATGACATAATAACCTTACTTAGCTCCAAAATGACCTATTTAACCTAGGCTAGCTCTAAAATGACCTATACTTAGCATTTTTTCCTCCAAAATGACTCAATATGCTTAGCTAGCTCAAAAATGACATAATAAGCTTAATTAGCTCCAAAATGACCTATTTAACCTAGGATAGCTCTAAAATGACCTATACTTAGCATTTTTTCTCCAAAATGATTTAATATGCTTAGCTAGCTTAAAATGACATATTTAACCTAGGATAGCTCTAAAATGACCTATAGTTAGCATCTTGTCCTCCAAAATGACTTAATATGCTTAACTAGCTCCAAAATGACATAATATGCTTAAGAAATGACATATTTTAGGTCCTAAATGACTTCATATGCTTAGCTAGCTCCAAAATGACATAATAACCTTACTTGGCTCCAAAATGACCTATTTAACCTAGGATAGCTCTAAAATGACCTATACTTAGCATTTTTTCCTCCAAAATGACTCAATATGCTTAGCTAGCTAAAAAATTACATAATAAGCTTAACTAGCTCCAAAATGACCTATTTAACCTAGGATAGCTCTAAAATAACCTATACTTGGCATTTTTTCCTCCAAAATGACTCAATATGCTTAGCTAGCTCAAAATTACATAATAAGCTTAATTAGCTCCAAAATAACCTATCTAACCTAGGATAGCTCTAAAATGACCTATACTTAGCATTTTTCCTCCAAAATGACTTAATATGCTTAGCTAGCTTAAAATGACATATTTAACCTAGGATAGCTCTAAAATGACCTATACTTAGCATCTTTTCCTCCAAAATGACTTAATATGCTTAACTAGCTCTAAAATGACATAATATGCTTAAGAAATGACATATTTTAGGTCCTAAATGACTTCATATGCTTAGCTAGCTCCGAAATGACATAATAACCTTACTTAGCTCCAAAATGACCTATTTAACCTAGGCTAGCTCTAAAATAACCTATACTTAGCATTTTTTCCTCCTAAATGACTCAATATGCTTAGCTAGCTCAAAAATGACATAATAAGCTTAATTAGCTCCAAAAGGACCTATTTAACCTAGGATAGCTCTAAAATGACCTATACTTAGCATTTTTTCCTCCAAAATGACTTAATATGCTTAGCTAGCTTAAAATGACCTATTTAACCTAGGATAGCTCTAAAATGACCTATACTTAGCATATTTTCCTCCAAAATGACTTAATATGCTTAGCTAACTCTAAAATGATATAATATGCTTAAGAAATGACATATTTTAGCTCGTAAATGACTTCACATGCTTAGCTAGCTCCAAAATGACATAATAACCTTACTTAGCTCTAAAATGACCTTAGCATGTTTTACACCAAAATGACTTAGTATGCTTAGCTAGCTCAAAATGACATAATAACCATACTTAGCTCCAAAATGACCTATTTTACAGATATAAGTTGCATCATAATTATCTTCACATTTTAGTTGCATCATAATAATCTTCTTCTTCTAGTCTTCTTCTTCTAACTTTCTTCTTTCCCATTTTACAAATTTGCTTAAGATCACGGAAGCTTGGGTTGATGGAGTGCTTGTATTTAGTTTTTGTTTTGACCTTGTGAAACTTGCTACCTATGGATGAAACTGTGTAATATTGATGAAACTATGTATATGTATGGATGAAATTTGCTACTACTGGTAACATATGTTGGATATATATGTGTTCATGACTATTGGTAATATGTGTTGATATGCTATATTGGTCATATAAATATATTTGTGTTTGATTTTCTTTGAAAATGAATTGATATAAGAAAAAAACAAAATTAAATGGGGCAATATAGTCACTTTGCCATCAATGGCGGTGATGGCAAAGAGGCCACGTGTCATCTACATGTAAAATTTAGGGTGGCCTATTTGGTCTCTTTGCCATCTGCCAAATAGATGGCAAAGCTCTTCTTGCTGTCACGGGCAGACGGCAAAGCATGCAGCCTTGCCATCTGCCGGCAGACGGCAAAGAGCTCGCAACCTTTGCCATCTGGCGGGCAGACGACAAAGAGCTGCAGCCTTTGCCATCCGGCGGGCAGACGGCAAAGAGCTCGCAGCCTTGCCATCGGTGGCGGGGCGGCAAAGTATGACGTTAGCCTTCTAACGGGGCTAACCCCGTTAAGAGGCTTTGCCATCTGCCAGCTGATGGCAAAGGCACAGGCTCTTTGCCATCAGCCAGCAGATGGCAAAGAAGCCTTTGCCGATAGGGTTTCAGACAAACTGTTTGCCATCTGCCGATTATGCCTTTGCCATCTGCCATGGCAGATGGCAAAGTGCCAGATTCCAGTAGTGATGTGTTCGGTACTTGGATCGGTTGGATCTTGAAGACGTTCGACTACATCAACCGCATTACTAAACGCTGATACGTCTCCGTCGTATCTACTTTTCCAAACACTTATGCCCTTGTTTTGGACTTTAACTTGTATGATTTGAATGGAACTAACCCGGACTGACGCTATTTTCAACAGAATTGCCATGATGTTGTTTTATGCGCAGAAAACAAAAGTTCTCGGAATGACCTGAAACTCCACGGAACATCAAAGAAAAAATAATAAAGAATCCTCGCCAAAGATGAAGAACGGGGGCCCACACCCTGTCCATGAGGGTGGGGGCGCGCCCCCCTCCTGGGCACGCCCCCTACCTCGTGGGCCCCCTAGAGACCTTCCGACACCAACTCTAACTCTATATGTTGGCTTTCAGAGAGGAAAAAATCAGAGAGAACAAATCATCGCGTTTTACGATACGGAGCCACCGCCAAGCCCTAAAACCTTTCGGGAGGGCTGATCTGGAGTCCGTTCGGGGCTCTGGAGAGGGGGATTCGTCGCTGTCGTCATCATCAACCATCCTCCATCACCAATTTCATGATGCTCACCGCCGTGAGTGAGTAATTCCATCGTAGGCTTGCTGGACGGTGATGGGTTGGATGAGATCCATCATGTAATTGAGTTAGTTTTGTTACGGTTTGATCCCTAGTATCCATTATGTTCTGAGATTGATGTTGCTATGACTTTCCTATGCTTAATGCTTGTCACTAGGGCCCGAGTGCCATTATTTCAGATCTGAACCTATTATGTTTTCATGAATATATGTGTGTTCTTGATCCTATCTTGCAAGTCTATAGTCACCTATTATGTGTTATGATCCGACACCCAAGTGACAATAATCGGGATACTTCGGTGATGACCATAGTTTGAGGAGTTCATGTATTCACTATATGCTAATGCTTTGTTCCGGTTCTCTATTAAAAGGAGGCCTTAATATCCCTTGTTTCCATTAGGACCCCGCTGCCACGGGAGGGTAGGACAAAAGATGTCATGCAAGTTCTTTTCCATAAGCACGTATGACTATATTCGAAATACATGCCTACATTACATTGATGAATTGGAGCTAGTTCCGTGTCACCCTATGTTATGACTGTTACATGATGAACCGCATCCGGCATAATTATCCATCACCGATCCAATGCCTACGAGCTTTCCATATACTGGTTTACGCTTATTTACTTTCCTGTTGCTATTGTTACAATCACTACAAAATACCAAAAAAAATTACTTTTGCTTCCGTTGCTTTTGTTACCGTTACCACCACTATCATACTACTTTGCTACTAAATACTTTGCTGCAGATACTAAGTTATCCAGGTGTGGCTGAATTGATAACTCAGTTGCTAATACTTGAGAATATTCTTTGGCTCCCCTTGTGTCGAATCAATACATTTGGGTTGAATACTCTACCCTCGAAAGCTGTTGCGATGCCCTACACTTGTGGGTTATCAAGAACAATTTTTGGCGCCGTTGCCGGGGAGCATAGCTCTATTCTATGAGTCACTTGGGATTTATATCTGCTGGACACTATAAAGAATTTGAAAGACACTAAGACAAAAATGTATCCCTCAACTACGAGGGGAGGTAAGGAACTGCCATCTAGCTCTGCACTTGATTCACCTTCTGTTATGAGTAAGCTTGCGACACCTAAACCTGCTTCTGCTATTCGTTCTGATATGTCGCATGTAATTGATGATGCCACTTCTGCTATGCATGATACTTATGATGAAACTACTTCTATGCTTGATACTACTGTGCCCCTTGGTGAATTTCTTGATGAACAAATTTCTAGGGCTAGCGAGAAAGAAATTATTGAAACTGATTATGTTGATGAAAGTGATGATGAAGATATGCCTGCTATTCCTGAGGGTTATCTTTTTGATATAGAATCTTCTGCAGCTATTTTTGCCTGCCAGGATAGATACGAACTTAAGAGGCTGTTAGTTAAATGGAGTAAAGAATCTCTTAGAGACAGAATGAAACCTGACCCTGCTTTTTCTACTTCACCTATTTGTGTTCCCGATAAGGATTATGAATTCTCTGTTGATCCTGATATAATTACTTTGGTTGAATCTGATCCTTTTCATGGTTATGAATCTGAAACTGTTGTGGCACATTTTACTAAGTTAAATGATATAGCCACCCTGTTCACTAACGATGAGAGATCTCGCTACTTTTATATCCTTAAAATATTTCCGTTCACATTAACGGGTGATGCTAAGATATGGTTCAATTCTCTTGATCCTGGTTGTGTGCGTAGTCCCCAGGATATGATTTATTACTTTTCTGCTAAATATTTCCCTGCTCATAAGAAACAAGCTGCTTTAAAGGAAATATACAACTTTGTGCAAATTGAAGAAGAGAGTCTACCACAAGCTTGGGGGAGGCTCCTCAAGTTACTTAATGCTTTGCCTGATCATCCTCTTAAGAAAAATGAAATGCTTGATATCTTCTATAATGGACTAACCAATGCTTCCAGAGATTACCTGGATAGCTGTGCTGGTTCTCTTTTCAGGGAAAGAACAACGGATGAAGCTGAAATTCTATTGAATAATATGTTGACAAATGAAAATAATTGGTCACCTCCTGAGCCAGCTCCAGAGCCAATTACTGAGCCTGTTCCTAAACCAACTCCGAAGAAGAGAGGTGTTCTATTTCTCAGTCCTGAAGATATGCAAGAGACAAAGAAATCTATGAAAGAAAAAGGTATTAAAGCTGAAGATGTTAAGAATTTACCTCCTATTGAAGAATACATGGTCTTAGTTTACCGCCTGTTGAAGAAACATATGATCTTAATCCTTTACCTATTGAAGAACCTCCTGATCCCGATAACCCGACACAGGTAGTAAAGGTAAATTCTCTCTATAGATTTGATGAAGGTGATATCCCTCACTATAAGTCTGCTAGGCAATGCTTGGATGAGTTTGATAACTTTATTGTCAAACAAGAAAATTTTAATGCTTATTTTGGTAGACAATTGAAACAAAATACCTATATGATTAAACACTTGGGTGATTATATGGCTAGTGTTAGATGCGAACTTAAACTCATTAGCAAACATGCTTCTATGGTTACCACTCAAGTAGAACAAGTACTTAAGGCTCAAAAAGATTTGCTCAATGAAATGAATAGTAAGAAAAATGATTATGATGTTATAGTGGCTACTAGAACTGGTAGAATGACTCAGGAACCTTTGTATCCTGAAGGCCACCCTAAGAGAATTGAGCAAGATTCTCAGAGGAATAATACTGATGTGCCTAGTTCTTCTAAAAGGAAGAAAAAGAAAAATGATAGGACTTTGCAAACTTCTAGTGAACCTATTGCTGAACCACCTGAGAATCCAAATGATATATCTATGTCTGATGCTGAAACACAATCTGGTAATGAACATGAACCTAGTGCAAATGTTAATGATGATGTTCACGATGATGCTCAACCTAGTAATGATAATGATGTAGAAGTTGAACCTGTTGTTGATCTTGATAACCCACAATCAAAGAATCAACGTTATGATAAGAGATACTTTGTTGCTAGGAAACATGGTAAAGAAAGAGAGCCATGGGTTCAGAAACCCATGCCTTTTGCTGCCAAACCATCCAAGAAAAAGGATGATGAGGATTTTGAGCGCTTTGCTGAAATGATTAGACCCATCTTTTTGCGTATGCGATTAACTGATGTGCTCAAAACGAATCCTTATGCTAAGTATATGAAGGATATCATTACTAATAAGAGAAAGATACCAGAAGCTGACATTTCCACCATGCTTGCTAATTATACTTTTAAGGGTGGGATACCTAAGAAACTTGGAGATCCAGGAGTACCCACTATACCATGCTCCATTAAAAGAAATTATGTTAAACCTGCTTTATGTGATCTTGGAGCCAGTGTTAGTGTTATGCCACTCTCTTTATATCGTAGACTTGATTTGAATAAGTTGACACCTACTGGAATATCTTTGCAAATGGCTGATAAATCAACTGCTATACCTGTCGGTATTTGTGAGGATGTACCTGTTGTTGTTGCAAACATTACTATTTTAACGGACTTTGTTATTCTTGATATTCCTGAGGACGATAGTATGTCTATTATTCTTGGAAGACCTTTTCTGAATACTGCAGGGGCTGTTATTGATTGCAATAAAGGCAATGTCACTTTTCATGTTAATGGTAATGAGCATACAGTACACTTTCCGAGGAAACAACCTCAAGTTTATAGCATCAACTCTATTGGAAAAATTCCATCGATCATATTTGGAGGTTTTGAATTTCCTCTTCCTACTGTCAAGAAGAAATATGATACTCTTATTATAGGGGATGTGCATATCCCCGTTGAGGTAACTTAGTGTTATTCGAAATTCTCCGGTTCCATGTTATTCGGAATGAGTTTGTTAACAAGACTTGATCAATCTTGTTAGTGGATTCCTTTTGATGATCATGAGACGGGTGAAACTAGACGGCACAACCTTCTGTACCCTCTTTATACTTTCTGTTATTTAGTTGAAATAAAGTAAAAATAGTATTTTTCCATACTGCTTCCTGATTTATCCGTGCAATATAAAAATATCCCGAAAATAAAAGTCCTCAGAATGCCATGCCAATTTAATATGATTTTTTCGGGAATATTTGAGGATTTTTAGTGCAAAAATTACCGCGGGGGGAGCTGCCACCTGGCCACGAGGGTGGAGGGCGCGCCCTACCCCCTGGGCGCGCCCCCTGCCTCGTGGGCCCATGGTGGCCCTCCTCCACTTATTCCTGCACCCATCCTCTTCTTCTTCCTCCCACAAACACGAATAACCAGCTCAAGCACGAGTTCCAAATTTCTGCTGTGATTTTCGATCTCTTTGCTCAAAGCACCTCTCACAAAACTGCTTGGGGAGATTGTTCCTTGGTATGTGACTCCTCCATTGGTCCAATTAGTTTATGTTCTAGTGCTTTATTCATTGCAAATTTGTGCTACATAGGTGACCATGTTCTTGAGCTTGCATGTCAAATTTATATGGTTCCAAGTAGTTCTAAAGCTTGATATAGGCTCTAGTCACTTGTAGGAGTAGTTGCTATCAATTTTATTGAAGTTGGTTCGCCTTTGTTTGATGTTACTAAAAATTTCAGGTTATTTCAGAAAATAATGAAGAGACTTTTGAGGGGCTCGTCGAGCCGAAGCTCGAAGGAAAAACAAAAGGAAGGAGCACAGAAGCCCAAATATAATTTGCCTCGCACCACGGAGGTCCGTCCGTGTGAATG
Source organism: Aegilops bicornis (assembly GCA_021605145.1). NCBI lineage: Eukaryota > Viridiplantae > Streptophyta > Magnoliopsida > Poales > Poaceae > Aegilops > Aegilops bicornis. Next base: position 72,971,000 of record CM038675.1, read on the forward strand.
GCCTTCCGATGACTTCTTGAGGAGAGCCGGAATTTATGAGGATTTTTATTTATTTATTGAGAATGCTGGCCTCACCGACTTCCTCCAGGACCAACGTCATCAGTATCTCTTACTCAGTAATACTTTCGTGCAAAACTTCTACTATTTTCCTAAGGAATCACCTCCATCAGTAGAGTTTCATTTATATGACGTTGTTAAGAAGATGACATTAGCTGAATTTTGCGAGGTTTGCAAAATACCCTTTGAGGGTACCTTAGATGAACCACACCGTAATGAAGTGGAAGCATTTATTAACACTATCACTGTGGGAGAAACCAGGAAGGTTTCTGATGCAAGAATTACTAGCATACATTTTCCTGTTTTACGCTACTTTGCCTTATTTGCTAGTCGTTTCTTGATTGGTCGCGGAAACTGTGGAAATCTTAGTGTTCCTGATATTATCATTTTGTTCCATGGTTTATACCGCAATAACTCTGTTAGTATGGGTTGAATTGTTGCTAGACGGTTAAGTCTGAACCAAACTAAGGGCCCCATCTTTGGAGGCATTTATGCTTCACGCCTAGCTGAATATTTTGGCATACCTATGAGGCATTTTGAGAAAGAAGAAAAATTGCTGCCAAGTGCTTATCTAGATTATAAGAGTATGCTAGCACATGATTTTATTGTTAAGAGTCGTGAAGGGGAGTTCAAATACAAATTGTACTTTGATAAACATCACCCTGAGACTATTACTTTGCCGACTCCTTCTTTGTTTAATTTGTCTGCAGGTCCTCACCTCGTTACGTGGGTAGCCGTTCAAGCCTATCGGAATCCTGCACCAGCCCCGGAGCCGGAACCACAATATGAGCCTCCAAGCCAGTCTGTTTATTCTTGGGATCCGGAGGTTGCTGCCAGCCAGTGGCAGTCAGAGTCCTCTTCATCATAGTACGACCCCAGCTACACCTACGGGTATCAGCCAGGCTATCCCTGGCAATGAACCAACTTAGGCCAAAAGCCTAAGCTTGGGGGAGTACGTATTTCTCACCTACATTACATCTATGTTCACACACACTCATTGCTAGATGTCGGTGCTCATACTCTTTCACTGTTATAACCATGCTAGTTTATTTTCCTTTTCCTGCTTTCTTCTTGTGTGTTTAATAAACTTTAAGAAAACAACAAAAAAATTAGTGTAGCTTCTAGTAGTTTACTTTTCTTTCTGTAGTAGTAATAATTAAAAAGAAAACCCAAAAATATTTCCCGTTCTTCTTTTGCTTGTTGGGAGCTTTCCCGTGTAAATAGTTTTATTTCCTTTCTTTTCTTTGGGGGTCGATAGGAGAAGACCATGATTAAATTGTTGAAGTGGCTCTTATATGCATTATTGTTGATTTAACCAAAGAGCTGAAGGAAATATGCCCTAGAGACAATAATAAAGTTATTATTTATTTCCTTATTTCATGATAAATTTTTATTATTCATGCTAGAATTGTATTAACCGGAAACATAATACATGTGTGAATATATAGACAAACAAGATGTCACTAGTATGCCTCTATTTGACTAGCTTGTTAATCAAAGATGGTTATGTTTCCTAACCATGAACAAGGAGTTGTTATTTGATTAACAAGGTCACATCATTAGTTGAATGATCTGATTGACATGACCCATTCCGTTAGCTTAACACTTGATCGCTTAGTATGTTAATGCTTTCTTCATGACCCATACATGTTCCTATAACTATGAGATTATGCAACTCCGCCACGGAGGAACACTTTGGGTACTACCAAACGTCACAACGTAATCGGGTGATTATAAAGGAGTACTACAGGTGTCTCCAAAGGTACTTGTTGGGTTGGCGTATTTCGAGATTAGGTTTTGTCACTCCGATTGTCGGAGAGGTATCTCCAGCCTTCTCGGTAATGCACATCACTTAAGCCTTGCAAGCATTACAACTAATGAGTTAGTTGTGAGATGATGTATTACGGAACGAGTAAAGAGACTTACCGGTAACGAGATTGAACTAGGTATAGGATACCGACGATCGAATCTCGGGTAAGTAACATACCGATGACAAAGGGAACAACGTATGTCGTTATGCGGTTTGACCGATAAAGATCTTCGTAGAATATGTAGGAACCAATATGGGCATCCAGGTTCCGCTATTGGTTATTGACCGAGAATGGTTCTAGGTCATGTCTACATAGTTCTCGAACCCGTAGGGTCCGCACGCTTAACGCTTTCAATGACAGTTCATAATGAGTTTATAAGTATTGATGCACAAGTTTGTTCGAGTCCCGGATGTGATCACGGACATGACGAGGAGTCTCAAATGGTCGAGACATAAAGATTGATATATTGGAAGCCTACATTTGGACATCGGAAAGGTTCCGAGTGAAATCGAATTTACCGAGTACCAGGAGGTTACCGAACCCCAGGAACTACATGGGCCCATAGTGGGCCTTGGAGGAAAGGAGAAGGGCAGCCCTAGGTGGTCACGCCCCCCCTTCCCTAGTCCTATTAGGACTAGGAAAGGTGGGCCGCCCCTCTCTCTCTTTCCCCTCCGGAATCCTAATCCAACTAGGATTGGAGGGGAGTCCTACTCCCGGAGGAGTAGGACTCCTTGCGCGCCTCCCCTTGGGCCGGCCACCTCCCCTTGGCTCCTTTATATCTGAGGCAGGGGGCACCCCATGACACACAAGTTGATCTACGGATCTTTCCTTAGCCGTGCGGTGCCCCTTCCACCATATTCCACTTCGTCATATCGTCAGAGAGCTTAGGCGAAGCCCTCGCCGGAGAAGTCATATCGTCGCGGAGCTTAGGCGAAGCCCTGCGTCGGTGGAGCATCAACATCGTCACCACGCCGTCGTCTTGACGGAACTCATCCCGACACTTTGCTTTGGATCGAGTCCGGGATCGCCATCGAGCTGAACGTGTGCAGAACTCGGAGGTGCCGTAGTTCGGTACTTGGATCGGTCGGATCGTGAAGACGACGACTACATCAACCGCGTTGTTATAACGCTTCCGCTTACGGTCTACGAGGGTACGTGGACGGACACTCTCCCCTCTCGTTGCTATGCCGTCACCATGGTCTTGCGTGATCGTAGGAAAACTGTTGAAATTACTACGTTCTCCAACAGTGGCATCCGAGCCTGGTTTTATGCGTTGATGTCATATGCACGAGTAGAACACAAGTGAGTTGTGGACGATACAAGTCATACTGCCTACCAGCATGTCATACTTTGGTTCAGCGGTATTGTTGGACGAGACGATCCGGACCAACCTTACGCCAGACGCTTACGCGAGACCGGTTCCCTCGACGTGCTTTGCACATAGATGGCTTCAGGAAGACCTGTCTCTCCAACTTTAGTTGAACTGAGTGTGGCTACGCCCGGTCCTTGAGAAGGTTAAAACGGAGTCTATTTGACAAACTATCGTTGTGGTTTTGATGCGTAGGTAAGAACGGTTCTTACTCAGCCCGTAGCAGCCACGTAAAACTTGCAACAACAAAGTAGAGGACGTCTAACTTGTTTTTGCAGGGCATGTTGTGATGTGATATGGTCAAGACGTGATGCTATATTTTATTGTATGAGATGATCATGTTTTGTAACCAAGTTATCGGCAATCGGCAGAGCCATATGGTTGTCGCTTTATTGTATGCAATGCAATCGCGATGTAATGCTTTACTTTATTACTAAGCGGTAGTGATAGTCGTGGAAGCATAAGATTGGCGAGACGACAACGATGCTACGATGGAGATCAAGGTGTCGCGCCGGTGACGATGGTGATCATGACGGTGCTTGGCGATGGAGATCACAAGCACAAGATGATGATGACCATATCATATCACTTATATTGATTGCATGTGATGTTTATCCTTTATGCATCTTATCTTGCTTTGATAGACGGTAGCATTATAAGATGATCTCTCACTAAAATTATCAAGAAGTGTTCTCCTCGAGTATGCACCGTTGCCAAAGTTCAGAGTACCTGCACACCACGTGATGATCGGGTGTGATAAGTTCTACGTCCATCTACAACGGGTGCAAAACAGTTGCACACGCGGAATACTCAAAGTTAAACTTGACGAGCCTAGCATATAACAGATATGGCCTCGGAACACAGAGACCGACAGGTCGAACGTGAATCATATAGTAGATATGATCAACATAGTGATGTTCACCATTGAAACTACTCCGACTCACGAGATGATCGGACATGGTTTAGTTGATTTGGATCACGTAATCACTTAGATGACTAGAGAGATGTCTATCTAAGTGGGAGTTCTTAAGTAATATGATTAATTGAACTTTAATTTATCATGAACTTAGTCCCGGTAGTATTTTGCAAATTATGTTGTAGATCAATAGCTCACGTTGTTGCTTCCCTATGTTTTTATATGTGTTCCTAGAGAAAATTGTATTGAAAAATGTTAGTAGCAATGATGCGGATTGGATCCGTGATCCGAGGTTTATCCTCATTGCCTGCACGTAAGAATTATGTCCTTAATGCACCGCTAGGTGATGACCTATTGCAGGAGCAAATGCGCACGTTATGAACGTTTGGCTAGCTCAATATGATGACTACTTGATAGTTTAGTGCACCATACTTAACGGCTTAGAATCGGGACTTCAAAGACGTTTTGAACGTCATGGACCATATGAGATGTTCCAGGAGTTGAAGTTAATATTTCAAGCAAGTACCCGAGTTGAGAGATATGAAATCTCCAACAAAGTTCTATAGCTAAAAGATGGATGAGAATCGCTCAACTAGTGAGCATGTTCTCAGATTGTCTGGGTACTTCAATCGCTTGAATCAAGTGGGAGTTAATCTTTCCAGATAAGATAGTGATTGACAGAATTCTCTAGTCACCATCACTAAGTTACTAGAACTTCGTGATGAACTATAGTATGCAAGGGATGACGAAAACGATTCCCGAGCTCTTCGTGATGTTGAAATCAACGAAGGTAGAAATCGAGAAAGAGCATCAAGTGTTGATGATTGAAAAGACCACTAGTTTCAAAAAGCAAAGGGAAAGAAAGGGGAACTTCAAGTAGAATGACAAGCAAGTTGTCACTCCCATGAAGAAACCCAAAGCTGAACCAAAGCCTGAAACTGAGTGCTTACACTGCAATGGAACTGGTCACTAGAAGCGGAACTACCCCAAGTATTTGGCGGATAAGAAGGATGGCAAAGTGAACAAGGGTATATTTGATATACAGGTTATTGATGTGTGCTTTACTAGTGTTTATAGTAGCCCCTGAGTATTTGATACTTGTTCGGTTGCTAAGATTAGTAACTCGAAACAGGAGTTACGAATAAACAGAAACTAGTTGAAGGGGAAGTGACGATGAGTGTTGGAAGTAGTTCCAAGATTGATATGATCATCATCGCACACTCCCTATACTTTCGGGATTAGTGTGGAACCTAAATAAGTGTTATTTGGTGTTGAGCATAAATATGATTTGATCATGTTTATTGCAATACGGTTATTCATTTAAGTAAGAGAATAAATTGTTGTTCTGTTTACATGAATAAAACCTTATATGGTTACACACCCAATGAAAATGGTTCATTGGATCTCGATCATAGTAATACACATATTCATAATATTGATGCCAAAAGATGCAAAGTTAATAATGATAGTGCAACTTATTTGTGTCACTGCCGTTTAGGTCATATTGGTGTAAAGCGCATGAAGAAAACTCCATGTCGATGGACTTTTGGAATCACTTGATTATGAATCATTTGATGCTTAAGTAACCGTGCCTTTTGGGCAAGATGACTAAAACTCCGCTTCTCGGAACAATGGAACAAGCTACGACTTATTGGAGATAATACATACCGATGTATGCGATTCAATGAGTGTTGATGCTCGTGGCAAGTATCATTATTTTCGACCTTCACAGATGATTTGAGCAGATATGCGTATATCTTCTTGATGAAACATAAGTCTGAAATAATTGAAAAGTTCAAAGAATTTCAGAGTGAAGTGGAAAATCATCGTAACAAGAAAATAAAGTTTCTGCGATCTGATCGTGGAGATAAATATTTGAGTTACGAGTTTGATCTTCAATTAAAACAAAGTGGAATAGTTTCACAGCTCACGCCACCTGGAACACCACAACGTTATGGTGTGTCCGAACGTCAGAATCAGCATTTTTATTTTGATATGGTGCGATCAATGATGTCTCTTACCGATTTACCACTATCGCTTTTGGGGTTATGCATTAGAGACAGCTGCATTCACGCTTAATAGGGCACCATCTAAATCCGTTGAGATGACACCGTATGAACTATGGTTTAGCAAGAAACCTAAGCTGTCGTTCTTAAAGTTTGGAGTTGTGATGCTTATGTGAAAAAGTTTTTCACCGATAGGCTCAAACCCAAATCGGAGAAGTGCGTCTTCATAGAATACCCAAAGGTAACTATTGGGTACACCTTCTATCACAGATCCGAAGGCAAGTTTTTCGTTGCTAAGATGGATCCTTTCTAGAGAAGAAGTTTCTCTCGAAAGAAGTGAGTGGGAGGAAAGTAGAAACTTTATGAGGTAATTGTACCTTCTCCCTTATTGGAAAGTAGTTCATCACGTAAATCAGTTCTAGTGATTCCTACACCAATTAGTGAGGAAGTTAATGATGATGATCATGAAACTTCAGATCAAGTTGCTACCAAACCTCGTAGGTCTTCCAGAGTAAGATCCGCACCAGAGTGGTACGGTAATCATGTTCGGAAGTCATGTTACTAGACCATGATGAACCTACGAACTATGAGGAAGCGATGATGAGCCCAGATTCCATGAAATGGCTAGAGGCCATGAAATCTGAGATGGGATCCATATATGAGAACAAAGTGTGGACTTTGATGGAGTTGTTCGATGATCGGCAAGCCATTGAAAATAAATGGATCTTTAAGAAGAAGACCGACGCTGATGGTAATATAACTGTCTACAAAGCTCGACTTGTTGCGAAAGGTTTTCGACAAGTTCAAGGGGTTGACTACGATGAGACTTTCTCACCAGAAGCGATGCTTAAGTCTGTCCGAATCATGTTAGCAATTGCCGCATTTTATGATTATGAAATTTGGCAAATGGATGTAAAACTGCATTCTTGAATGGATTTCTAGAAGAAGAGTTGTATATGATGCAACCAGAAGGTTTTGTCGATCCAAAGGGTGCTAACAAAGTGTGCAAGCTCCAACGATCAATTTATGGTCCGGTGCAAGCCTCTCGGAGTTGGAATAAACGCTTTGATAGTGTGATCAAAGCATATGGGTTTATATGCACTTTTGGAGAAGCCTGTATTTACAAGAAAGTGAGTGGGAGCTCTACAACATTTCTGATAAGTATATGTGAGTGACATATTGTTGATCGGAAATAATGTAAAATTATTCTGCAAAGCATAAAGGAGTATTTGAAAGGAGTTTTTAAAAGAAAGGACCTCAAAGGAAGCTGCTTACATATTGAGCACCAAGATCTATAGAGATGGATCAAGACGCTTGATAAGTTTTTCAATAAGTAAATACCTTGTCAAGATTTTGAAGTAGTTCAAAATGGAATAGTCAAAGAAAAGTTCTTGCCTGTGTTACAAAGGTGTAAAATTGAGTAAGACTCAAAGCCCGACCACGGCAGAAGATAGAAAGAGAATGAAAGTCATTCCCTATGCCTCAGCCATAGGTTCTATAAAGTATGCTATGTTATGTACCAGACTTATTGTATACCTTGCTCTGAATTTGGCAAGGGAGTACAATAGTGATCTAGGAGTAGATCATCGACATTGGTCAAGAACATCCTTAGTGAGGACTAAGGAAATATTTCTCGATTATGGAGGTGATAAAAGAGCCCGTCAGAAAGAGTTACATCGATGCAAGCTTTTACACTGATCCGTATGACTCTAAGTCTCAATCTGGATACATATCGTAAGTGGGAGCAATTAGCTAGAGTAGCCCGTGAAGAGCATTGTAGACATAGAATATTTGCAAAATACATACGGCTCACGAATGTGACAGACCCGTTGACTAAACTTCTCTCACGAGCAAAAACATGATCATCCCTTAGTACTCTTTGGGTGTTAATCACATAGCGATGTGAACTAGATTATTGACTCTAGTAAACCCTTTGGGTGTTGGTCACATGACGATGTGAACTATGGGTGTTAATCACATACAGATGTGAATATCAGTGTTGAAACACATGATGATGTGAACTAGATTATTGACTCTAGTGCAAGTGGGAGACTCAAGGAAATATGCCCTAGAGACAATAATAAAGTTATTATTTATTTCCTTATTTCATGATAAATGTTTATTATTCATGCTAGAATTGTATTAACCGGAAACATAATACATGTGTGAATATATAGACAAACAAGTATGTCACTAGTATGCCTCTATTTGACTAGCTTGTTAATCAAAGATGGTTATGTTTCCTAACCATGAACAAGGAGTTGTTATTTGATTAACAAGGTCACATCATTAGTTGAATGATCTGATTGACATGACCCATTCCGTTAGCTTAACACTTGATCGCTTAGTATGTTAATGCTTTCTTCATGACCCATACATGTTCCTATAACTATGAGATTATGCAACTCCCGTTTACGGAGGAACACTTTGGGTACTACCAAACGTCACAACGTGAATCGGGTGATTATAAAGGAGTACTACAGGTGTCTCCAAAGGTACTTGTTGGGTTGGCGTATTTCGAGATTAGGTTTTGTCACTCCGATTGTTGGAGAGGTATCTCCAGGCCTTCTCGGTAATGCACATCACTTAAGCCTTGCAAGCATTACAACTAATGAGTTAGTTGTGAGATGATGTATTACGGAACGAGTAAAGAGACTTACCAGTAACGAGATTGAACTAGGTATAGGATACCGACGCTCGAATCTCGTAAGTAACATACCGATGACAAAGGGAACAACGTATGTCGTTATGCGGTTTGACCGATAAAGATCTTCAGAGAATATGTAGGAACCAATATGGGCATCCAGGTTCCGCTTATTGGTTATTGACCGAGAATGGTTCTAGGTCATGTCTACATAGTTCTCGAACCCGTAGGGTCCGCACGCTTAACGCTTCAATGACAGTTCATAATGAGTTTATAAGTATTGATGCACCGAAGTTTGTTCGAGTCCCGGATGTGATCACGGACATGACGAGGAGTCTTGAAATGGTCGAGACATAAAGATTGATATATTGAAGCCTACATTTGGACATCGGAAAGGTTCCGAGTGAAATCGAATTTATTTGAGTACCGGAGGTTACCGGAACCCCTGGAACTACATGGGCCCATAGTGGGCCTTGGAGGAAAGGAGAAGGGCAGCCCTAGGTGGTCGCGCCCCCTTCCCTAGTCCTATTAGGACTAGGAAAGGTGGGCCGCCCCTCTCTCTCTTTCCCCTCCGGGAATCCTAATCCAACTAGGATTGGAGGGGAGTCCTACTCCCGAGGGAGTAGGACTCCTTGCGCCTCCCCTTGGGCCGCCACCTCCCCTTGGCTCCTTTATATACGGGGCAGGGGGCACCCCATGACACACAAGTTGATCTACGGATCTTTCCTTAGCCGTGTGCGGTGCCCCTTCCACCATATTCCACTTCGGTCATATCGTCAGAGAGCTTAGGCGGCCCTGCGCCGAGAAGTCATATCGTCAGCGGAGCTTAGGCGAAGCCCTGCGTCGGTGGAGCATCAACATCGCCACCACGCCGTCGTCTTGTGGAACTCATCCCCGACACTTTGCTGGATCGGAGTCCGGGATCGCCATCGAGCTGAACGGTGCAGAACTCGGAGGTGCCGTGACGCTCGGTACTTGGATCGGTCGGATCGTGAAGACGTACGACTACATCAACCGCGTTGTTATAACGCTTCCGCTTACGGTCTACGAGGGTACGTGGACGGACACTCTCCCCTCTCGTTGCTATGCCGTCACCATGGTCTTGCGTGATCGTAGGAAAACTGTTGAAATTACTACGTTCTCCAACAAGAGCCCATATTGCCTTGTCTTCTCCTGTTTATGGAATGCTCGCAGATTCCAGCTTAGTCCAATGCACGTGCACTCTTATTATTATTCACATCGTTCAGTCGTGCAAGTGAAAGGCAATTATGATGATATAAGATGGACTGACTGAGATGGGAAAAGCTAGTATGAACTCAACCTCTCTTGTTTTTGTAAGTATGATGAGTTCATCGTTCTTGATTTAGCCTATTATGAATAAACATGTTTGCAATGACAATTAGAGATTATAGTTGCTTATGCCATGCTTGATTAGCTATGAGTTATAATGGTTTACCTTGCGTGCCAACATGCTATTAAAATGGTTGTGATGTGGTATGATGGGGTGGTATCCTCCTTTGAATGATTTGAGTGACTTGACTTGGCACATGTTCACACATGTAGTTGAAACAAATCAACATAGCCTTCACGATATTTATGTTCATGGTGGATTATATCCTACTCATGCTTGTATCCAATGTTTATTAATTTTAATGCATGTACATGACTGTTGTCGCTCTCTAGTTGGTCGCTTCCCAGTCTACGCTAGCCTTCACTTGTACTAAGCGGGAATACTGCTTGTGCATCCAATCCCTTTGTCGGCGTTCTGGGAACGGGGGTCCCCAGACTTGCCTGCCTGCGGCCTGTGGCATGGCTCAAAGGAGGCCCAGGACGGCCCATGTTCATCAACGCAAGCTCAAGACCCTCGCGAGGGGCCAAGCCTCGCGGGGCGGACGACCAGGAGCTTCCTCAGGCATGGCCTCGTCAGGCTGGCTCATGAGGAGGCGGAGAGTTCAAGGCAGGGTACCTCGCGAGGTGCCCATGACGTAAGCCATGACGACCAAGGGCGCCAGTCTCAAGGCCAGCCATTGTCCTCCTTTCCTCTTTGGTGCAAAGGGAGCAAGCGCAGCGACAAGATCAAGCAAAGGCATCCGCTTCGTGCAACAAGACCAAGACCAGCCCCAACGGCTGGAAGGGAGTCATCGTGGAGCCCAAGCAGGCGTCATCACTAGAGCCTTTGGCAGGCGAGGACCAACTTTAGTCAGGATAAGTGTACCCGCTGTTCCCCTTCAAAATGGCCAATTGTTGGCGCCTGTGACGCCCTCGATGCGGCTATATCTCCCACGTGTCGAAGCACGACTTAGAGGCATAACTGCATTGAAAGCAATGTCGCAAGTGAGGTAATCTTCACACAACCCATGTAATACATAAGGGAAAGAGATACATAGTTGGCTTACAAATGCCACTTCACACAATACATAAATAAACATCCATCATCCAGATTACACTCAAGGTCCGACTACGGAACCAAAATAAAAGAAGACTACCCCAAATGCTACACGGATCCCCGATCATCCCAACTGGGCTCCACTACGATCATCGTGAAAAGACACATAGTAACGACCACGTTCCTCGTCGAACTCCCACTTGAGCTCGGTTCGTCACACCGCATTGGCATCGCCGGCACCTGCAATCGCTTTTGGTAGAATCTGTGAGTCACGGGACTCAGCAATCTCACACCAATGAGATCAAGACTATTTAAGCTTATAGGAAGGACAGAGTTGTGAGCTGGAGCTGCAGCAAGCGACTAGCATATATGGTGGCTACATTCGCAAAAGAGAGCGAGAAGACAAGCAAGGCACAGTCGTGAAGCTAGTAGCGTTCAAGAAGTGATCCTGAACTACTTACGTCAAGCATAACTCCAACACCGTGTTCACTTCCCGGACTCCGCCGAGAAGAGACCATCACGGCTACACACGCGGTTGATGTATTTTAATTAAGGTCAACTTCGGGTTTTCTACAACCGGACATTAACAAATTCCCATCTGCCTCATAACCGCGGGCACGGCTTTCGAAAGATAATACCCTGCAGGGGTGTCCCAACTTAGCCCATTATAAGCTCTCACGGTCAACGAAGGATATTCCTTCTACCGGGAAGACCCGATCAGTCTCGGAATCCCGGACTACAAGACATTTCGACAATGGTAAAACAAGACCAGCAAAGCCACCCAATTGTGCCGACAAATCCCGATAGGAGCTGCACATATCTCGTTCTCAGGGCACATCCGGATGAGACAGGCTCCGAGTAAAACCAGGCTTCGAGTTTCCCCGAGGTGGCCCCGCAGGCGGCTCGGTTCGGACCAACACTCGAAGGAGCACCCCGAAGGGGGTAAATAAAGATGACCCTCGGGCTCGCGAAAACCCGGGGAAAAAAGGCTTAGGTGGCAAATGGTAAAACCAATGTTGGGCCTTTCTGGAGGAGTCTTATTCAAAGCGAACTGTCAAGGGGGTCCCATAAATCACCCAACCGTGTAAGGAACGCGAAATCAAGGAACATAACACCGGTATGACGGAAACTAGGGCGGCAAGAGTGGAACAAAACACCAGGCATAAGGCCGAGCCTTCCACCCTTTACCAAGTATATAGATGCATTAATTAAATAAGCAATATTGTGATATCCCAAAATATCCATGTTCCAACAAGGAACAAACTTCATCTTCACCTGCAACTAGCAACGCTATAAGAGGGGCTGAGCAAAGCGGTAATATAGCCAAACAATGGTTTGCTAGGAAAGGATGGTTAGAGGTTTGACATGGCAATATGGGTGGCATGATATAGCAAGTGGTAGGTAACGTAGCATAGGCATAGCAAAAGAGCGAGCATCTAGCGAGCAAAGATAGAAGTGATTTCGAGGGTATGGTCATCTTGCACGCAAGGTTCTCAGAGTTGTCGAAAGCTTGATCCTCGTAAGCGTTCTCAACAGGTTCCTCGTTCACGCATCGCCTCCGGCTCTACCCAAAGCAAGAACACAAACAATGGAACCACAATAAATCACGGTGCAATGCACAAGCAACATGATGCAATACATGGCATGATATGCGAGAAGTGAGATGCAATGCATATGCGTGCTCCGGAAGGAAAATGATGAACTAGGCATCAACTTGGAAAACCAAGTATGCCGCTGGAAAGGTGAGATGATTTCGGTTGAAATCGATATAAAGATCACCGGAATCGGATGCACGGTTTGCAAATGACAAGCGAAACAAGAATGGCACAAATCTGCCATTCACAGCATGATACCACATAGAAAGCAACAAGAAAGTAAACTACTGCACCCAAACGTACCAACAAAGCATATGACAGTGATCTACTCAAGATGCTTGACAAAAGATGAACACTGAGCTACGGCTAATTCACAACATAACAGGTCCAAACAAGCATGGCAGAAGTGCAAAATATATCAGCTTCACAAACAGTGAAAATACTGAACATGGCAGAATCAGCATCAGGAAGCAATGTTTAGAGCAAGCAAACAACACGATACAGGAACTTATAATAGCAAAACAAGACATGGCATGAATCTATTCAAAGCATAGAACAAAAGTCCCTTACTGACCATGAGCCAAAAAGGATCAGAAGATATGATGGCACCCACGTAAACATGGCAAGTTGCGTTAACAGATTCAGCAAACAGGGCATGACATTGACAGAATTATGAAGGCTTCTTCGCGAGCTCGATGCACTCACTACAGAGCATTTCATGAAAAAGTAAGCATATATCCTTCAAGAAGACATGTCATAGAAGCTATACATGGCAAGAACAACATCATAGCATACACGGATCAACTATAACAACCTTGGCAAAATTGAATAACATGTAAACAATCTGCCAGGAAACATTTATAGCAAAAGTAGATCTCGACTGACTCAAGCTATGGCACTCCATAATTGCAAACAAGGGCATGTATGGATAGAGAATAACCATATGTTCAAAACATCCTTACTGAAGTATCTCAAAATATGCATGGATCTCTCGGTAGCATCATGTTTACATGGCATAAAAATATCAAGAAAACAGGCTGAAATCAGCAACATCATGAAGCCTAGTTTGCATTCTTGTGCTAGTCACCACAGAGATCACAAAAATACATGGCATACACCCCTGTAAAGATGGCATGGCATATTACAAAACACATGTAGGACTCAAGTTCATAGGGTGCACACATCAATCATGGAAAATATGACAAAAGTGCATGTTCTGATAAGAATCTGAAACTAACATCACATATCCCTCTTCTAACAGCATTTCGGGCATCAAGATGAGCTCAAATGAAAATTATCCAATGAGATGAAATGATGTACACTTCTAGTCGAACAATCCGGTATGCTATACACCCAAAACGGAGCCACGAGTGCAAAGTTATGGCATGATGAAAATGCAACAAATAATCTGCAGGAAAAACGGGGTCAACCTCGGGTGGATCTAGGGTTCGTCCGAGGCGTCTGCGAACCGAGGCGAGGCTGGCTCACGGAGTTGGTGCCGGAGAAGGAGGGAGGAGAGGCCGGGCGGCCGGATCTGGCCGATCCGCGCCGGGCGGCGCTGGCGGAGGCGCGGGCCGGGCGGCCGGACGGAGGCGGCGCGACGGGCGGAGGCGCGGGCGACGAAGCCCGTGGCACGGGCGGCGAAGCTCAGTGGCGGCGGCGGCGGGCGGCCGAGGCGGCGGAGGAGCGCGGCGGCGGGCGGCGCGCCGCTGGCGCTGGAGGCGGCGACTGGATTGTGAGGGCTGTGGAGTGGGCTGAGCGGCCGGGCGGCGGCGGGCGCGCGGCGGGCCACGTGGCGGGCTGCGTTCGCCGGGCGGCGGTGGACGGACGCGTCTGGCCCGATCCGGACGTGTCCGGCGGCGCGAGGGAGCGGGGCTAGGGTTAGGACGGATTTGATCCGGAATTTCGGGAGAGGGGGTGTTTTTATAGGTAGAAGGAGCTAGGAAGCTCCAAATGAGGTGCGGTTTTCGCCCACACGATTGTGATCGAACGGCGATGGACATGGAAGTGACTTAGATGGGTTATTGGGCTGTTTTGAAGGGGTGTTGGCCTGCAACCCAGAAGAGGCCTTTGTGGTTATGCGGTTAACCGTTGGAGTATCAAACGGCCTCCAAATGGCACGAAACTTGACAGGTGGTCTACCGGTGGTGTACCAAGGCCACTTGACATACCTCGGTCCATTCCGAGAAAGTTTAGTACCCGCTCACGGAAAAATGTAAAAGGGGACGCCGGGGGACATAGGAGTGCCGGATTGCAAAATGGACAACGGGGAAAAAGCTCGGAATCATGAGATGAACACTTATGCGAATGCGATGCACATGATGACATGATATGAAATGCATGACATGGACAAAATGAAAACGAAAAAAAAAACCAACCACGGAGGGAATATCATATCACAATGCCAAAAATGGCAAAAGTTGGAGTTACAAATATGGAAAGTTACATCCGGGGTGTTACAACACTCCACCACTACAAGAGGATCTCGTCCCGAGATCTAGGACTGAAAGAACTCCAGATATTCGGAACGGAGGTGATCCTCGCGCCCAGTGGCTTCTCGGTCGAATGGTGTGACCACTTCACTTTCAGGAATTTGATTGACTTGTTGCGTAGTCTTGGCGCTCGGTTTCTTCAAGAATAGCAACGGGTGCTCATGATAAGAGAGATCTTCTTGGAGGTCAATTTCTTCGGTTGATGGTGCGCCGAAGTCTTGAAGCACTTATGGGTTGCGGACACGTGAAACACGCCGTGCACATTTGGCGGTTGGAGGAAGCTCAAGTTGATAGGCGAGGTCGCCTCTTTACCAATGATCTTGAAAGGACCCACGTATCTAGGGGCAAGCTTCCCTTTGATACCGGGTTTACGAGTGCCTTTCATTGGAGAGACGCGAGGTAGACATGGTCTCCGATTTCAAAAGCCACATCACGGTGCTTGTCATCATAATATCCGCTTCCGCGCGATTATGCGGCTTTGAGATTCTCACGAATGACTTTGCACATTTCTTCGCTTCGTGATCAAGTCGCTGCCAAGAAGTTGGCGCTCACCTGCCTCGGACCAATTGAGAAGAGTACGACACTTTCTCGCCATAGAGAATTTCGAATGGGGCCTTGCCCGAACTCGCTTGGAAGTTGTTGTTGTAGGAGAACTTCGGCATATGGAAGACAATCTTCCCACTTCATACCGAAGGAAATGACACAAGCCCCGAGCATGTCTTCAAGGATTTGATTGACTCGCTCGACTTGGCCACTTGTTTGAGGATGGAAAGCTGTCTGAAACGTATGTTGGTGCCCATGGCCTTCAAAAGAATCCCAAAACTTGGAGGTAAAGATGCTGCCACGGTCTCAAGAGATCAATTGTGGAATGCCGTGCAAGGAGACAATCCTGGATGTGTATAGCTCACTCGCTAACCGAAAGCTGCTGTGATGGATTCTTTGATAGGAAGAAAATGAGCCACTTTAGTAAGCTTGTCAATGACAACGAAGATAGCATCATTTCCACGCTTGGACTTTGGAAATCCAAATACGAAGTCCATCTCGATATGATCAAACTTCCATTCCGGAATAGCAAGAGGTTGGAGGAGACCAGCTGGTCGTTGGTGTTCTGCATTCACTCTTCTCGCAGACATCACACTCATTCACGAATTGAGCAATTTCTCGCTTCATTCGAGTCCACCAATATGACTGCTTGAGGTCATGGTACATCTTCGCATTTCCGTGATGAATGGATAGAAGGGAATTGTGTGCCTCGTTCATAATGACTTTACGTAGATCACCCTTTGGAACCACAATCCGGTCCTCAAGAAAAGAGTATCTTTGTCATCAATGTGGAAGCACTTGTATTTGGAAATGCCCTTGTCGATACCACGCTTCACCTTTTTCACCATGGTATCCAGGAGTTGAGCCTCACGAATTTGGTCTTCCAAAGTAGGAGAGACTATGAGGTTGGCAAGAAAGCCTTGATGAACAACTTGAAGATTCAGCTTGCGGAAAGCTTCACAAAGGTCCGTTGGAAGGGCTTGAGGATTAAACTGTTGCGAAGCCTTCCCGCTCAAAGCATCTGCAATCACATTGGCCTTGCCCGAGTATATTCAATACTTGGGTTGTACTCTTGAATCATTTCACCCATCGAGTTTGCCTGAGGTTGAGGTTGGGTTGAGTGAAGATATACTTGAGACTCTTGTGATCGGTGAAAATGTCCACTTTCCTTCCCAACAAGAGATGTCTCCAAGTTATTAAAGCATGGACAACTGCTGCCAACTCAAGATCGTGAGTGGGGCAGTTCTTTTCGTTGGGCTTCAGCTGACGAGAGGTATAGGCCACAACTTTCTTCTCTTGCATTAACACAGCACCGAGACCTTGAAGAGAAGCATCACAGAAAACTTCGAATGGTTTGGATTCATCAGGAGGAGTCAAGACAGGAGCTGTGACGAGTTTCTCTTTGAGAGTATTGAAAGCAACGTCACACTGTGAGACCGTATATACTTCACATGCTTACGGAGGAGGTTGGAAAGAGGTTTTGCAATCTTAGAGAAGTTCTCAATGAATCTTCGCAATAGCTTGCAAGACCAAGAAAATCATGCCGTTGCTTGACATTCTGAGGAGGTTCCCAATTCACAAATGCGGACACCTTCTCGGGATTAACAGCGATGCCCTTGACGGAGATGATGTGACCAAGGTAAAGAACTTCATCAAGCCAAAATTCACATTTGGAAAACTTCGCATAGAATTTGTGCTCTCTGAGCTTGTCGAGCACCAATCGCAAATGTTTGGCATGATCCTTCTTATTCTTGGAGAAGACCAAAATATCATCAAGATAGACCAAGACGAATTCATTGGTGTAGGGGTTGAAGATGAAGTTCATCATTCGAGAGAATGTTGGAGGAGCATTGACAAGGCCGAAAGACATGACAATATATTCATAAGAACCAAAGCTTGTTCTGAATGCTGTCTTGGGAATATCTTGTTCACGAATGCGAATTTGATGATAAACCATACGAAGGTCAAGCTTGGAGAACACTTTAGCACCTTTGAGTTGCTCGAAAAGCTCATTGATGTTGGGAAGTGGATACTTGTTCTTGATTGTCTTCTTATTCAATGGACGGTAATCGACGCAAAGTCGGTCCGTGCCATCCTTCTTCTGGACAAACAGAACACCACAACCCCAAGGAGATGAACTCGGTCTGATCAAACCCAGACGCTCTTGTTCATCGAGCTGATTCTTCAATTCCTTCAGCTCATTAGGTCCAAGCTTGTATGGACGCTTGCAAACGGGTTCCGTGCCAGGCTCAATATCGATAACGAACTCAACTGGCCGGTGAGGAGGCATTCCTGGAAGCTCTTCTGGAAAGACATCTTGATACTCACGAACGACTGGAATCTGAGAGATAGCATCCAACTCGCCCTTCTCATTGAGAGAAAACAACCGAAAGGTTTCATCACGAGCGGCATAGATGATCACATCCTCAGAAGAGTGTGTCAATTGAATTTCCCTGGCAGCACAATCAAGTCGAGCTTTGTGCTGAGAAAGCCAGTCCATCCCGAGAATTAGATCAATATCCGAGTCACCAAGGACAAATGGTTTAGATAGAAACTTATAGTCGCCCATCTTGATAGAGACATCATGAACTATTGAGTTGGCTCTCATTGACTTCCCCGGAGAAACAACACCCAAAGGTTTATCCAGGTAAGACCAAGTAAAATCATTCTTTGCAAAGAACGATCTTGACATGAAACAATGCGATGCACCAGTATCAAATAAGACTTTTGCAGGAATATCATTAACTGAGAGATTACCCATTATCACATCGGAAGAATCCTTCCGCTTGCGCTGCATTCATCATGTTCACCTTTGCAGACTTGGGATTATGCTTGACCACTTTGCATTGCTGGAAGATCTCACAGAGGAGGAGGCGGAAGGCGCCTTTGGTTGAAGCACTTGTTCGCATAGTGACCTTTCTCACGACATTTGTTGCAAGTCACTCCGAGAGCGGACGGTGATAAGGAGCATTTGACCTTGGAGCTTGAGAATTAGACTTGTTCTCGATAGCACAGGTTGGGCGGATGGGAAGATCCACGACCACCTGAGTTCTTCTCATGATAAGGCCGACGGAACGGAGGAGGAGGAGGCAACCAGAACTTCGCTGCTTAGCTGCCACTAGTGAGGAAGAAGAAGACTGAATCGCATCCCCGATTCTCTTCTTAGAAGCCTCACATTTGAGCTGGGCAGCTTCTTGCTTCAAAGGCCATGTTGTAGAATTCATCATACTTTTCTCGCTCAAAAAGCACGAGAGCTAATTGCAGATCTTCTCCGAGGCCACCTCTGAATTGATAGATCATACTCTTTTCATCGTGGACGCCTTGCTTAGCGTGCGAAGCGAAGTTTCGAACTGGATATTGTATTGATACACAGACATGTTGCCTTGCTTGAGATTGCGGAACTCCTCACGCTTGCTCTCAACAACACTTTTCGGAATGTGGTGAGCTTTCAAGTCTCGGCGGAACTCATCCCAGGTAATTACACGACCTCCTCTAGAATCCTTGTATTGCTGATACCACTCGGCAGCTTGGTCCTTGAGTTGAAACGAAGCAAACTTGACAAAGTCCTCAGGTCTGACATTTCTACATTCAAAATGTTTGCAGATGTCCACTAGCCAATCGTCGGCGCCTGTGGCCTCGGCACGAAGTCGAAAGACTTCGCTGATTAGCGAGGAACCCATTGAGGGTAGCAAAGTGCGGCTGGTTGTTGCCTTGGCCTTGATTTCCTTGATTGCCTTGCCCTTGGGTACACTCTTGCAAGAGTTGCAAAATCATCTCGAGCATTTGCATTGGTGGCTGCCATGATAGCTTGCCATGCCTCCGGGAGGCGGAGGTGGAGGTGGAGGGTCTGACCGACTCCCATCATTGCGTTCCGGATTCAGACGCCAGCATGGAGCCATCCTCAAGAGGGTGACATCCGTTAGCACTTTGATAGACAGATAGACAAGTTGAATCAACGGATAGAAATTGCAACATATAGTCTTCACAATAAACATTCGAACAAGGATGAACGAATGAATTCCAAAAGCTAACATCACACGTCCATTAAGGTGAGAAGCCACTTGATTAAGGGTTGATGAAAAAATAACAAGGTACGATCGAACAAATAAGTGGTAAGGATTACCCAATCACGAACCAAATATCTGCGGGAAGAAATGCTAAGAGCTACTTGAATCCCACCTATAAACTCCTAAACTTTCTCGTTATGCAATCTGGTGTTGGGGATACAGGGACACAAAATATATCACCCAAACTAATAATACCTAGATCCAAATTGTATCCATCCGTCAACACATAACCAAGAAACCTTCGGAAATCTTGTACCTCGACCTTCGAAAAGCATCCGTTATACGAGTCATGGCAATACTCCCGAGATCGCCCCAGTACTGGGTTATCGTGGTTATCTCACCAACAACTGTACAAAAGAGATTTTCGATGTCGGCAAACCTCAGGTATTCCAGAACTGCAACGATAAAATTGTGACGACAACACCTCGGAGCTCAACTCCCCGACACCGCCACAACCCCTAAATGTCGGGAGGCACCAAGAAC
This sequence comes from Aegilops bicornis, assembly GCA_021605145.1. NCBI lineage: Eukaryota > Viridiplantae > Streptophyta > Magnoliopsida > Poales > Poaceae > Aegilops > Aegilops bicornis. The sequence goes on from CM038675.1 coordinate 72,991,369, forward strand.
AATGTTCTCGTCACAAAACCATCGGAACGATTCCAAGATACCCGCGTGATCCTAAATTTTTTAGTGAAATTTGAGGAGAGGAGAGTCAAAACTTCTACATCAGAGACCTCACCAGAGCGATTTAAGGGACCGGGAGTAAAAAGAATCCTACTCCGATATATATAATCCTAAGACTCAAAACATTTTTGTTCTAGACTCAACAACGCCAGCAAACAATCAAGGGGGGCTCCTAAGTCGGGAGATTACCAACTTGTAACGCCTCGATGCGGCTATATCTCCCACGTGTCGAAGCACGACTTAGAGGCATAACCGCATTGAAAGCAATGTCGCAAGTGAGGTAATCTTCACACAACCCATGTAATACATAAGGGAAAGAGATACATAGTTGGCTTACAAATGCCACTTCACACAATACATAAATAAACATCCATCATCCGTAATACACTCAAGGTCCGACTACGGAACCAAAATAAAAGAAGATACCCCAAATGCTACAGATCCCCGATCGTCCCAACTGGGCACCACTAATGATCATCGTGAAAAGACACATAGTATCGACCACGCTCTCGTCGAACTCCCACTTGAGCTCGGTTGCGTCACACCGTGACCGGCATCGCCGGCACCGCAATCTGTTTTGGTAGAATCTGTGAGTCACGGGGACTCAGCAATCTCACACCCGCGAGATCAAGACTATTTAAGCTTATAGGAAGGACAGAGTTGTAAGGTGGAGCTGCAGCAAGCGACTAGCATATATGGTGGCTACATTCGCAAAAGAGAGCGAGAAGAGGAGCAAAGCACGGTCGTGAAGCTAGTAGCGATCAAGAAGTGATCCTGAACTACTTACGCCGACATAACTCCAACATCGTGTTCACTTCCCGGACTCACGAGAAGAGACCATCACGGTTACACACGCCGGTTGATGTGTATTTTAATTGAGGTCAACTTCGGGTTTTCTACAACCGACATTAACAAATTCCCATCTGCCTCATAACCGGGCACGGCTTTCGAAAGATAATACCGCAGGGTGTCCCAACTTAGCCCATTATAAGCTCTCACGGTCAATCGAAGGATATTCCTTCTACCGAAGACCCGATCGATCTCGGAATCCCGGACTACAAGACATTTCGACGATGGTAAAACAAGACCAGCAAAGCCACCCAATTGTGCCGACAAATCCCGATAGGAGCTGCACATATCTCGTTCTCAGGGCACATCCGGATGAGACAAGCTACGAGTAAAATCAGGCTTCGAAGTTTCCCGAGGTGGCCCAAGAAGTGCTCGGTTCGGACCAACACTCGAAGAGCACCGACCCGTGGGGGGTAAATAAAGATGACCCTCGGGCTCGCGAAAACCCGGGGGGAAAAGGCTTAGGTGGCAAATGGTAAAACCAATGTTGGGCCTTGCTGGAGGAGTCTTATTCAAAGCGAACTGTCAAGTGGGACCCATAAATCACCCAACCGTGTAAGGAACGCGAAATCAAGGAACATAACACCGGTATGACGGAAACTAGGGCGGCAAGAGTGGAACCAAACACCAGGCATAAGGCCGAGCCTTCCACCCTTTACCAAGTATATAGATGCATTAATTAAATAAGAGATATTGTGATATCCCAAAATATCCATGTTCCAACAAGGAACAAACTTCATCTTCACCGCAACTAGCAACGCTTATAAGAGGGGCTGAGCAAAGCGGTAACTTAGCCAAACAACGGTTTGCTAGGAAAGGATGGTTAGAGGTTTGACATGGCAATATGGGTGGCATGATATAGCAAGTGGTAGGTAACGTAGCATAGGCATAGCAAAAGAGCGAGCATCTAGCGAGCAAAGATAGAAGTGATTTCGAGGGTATGGTCATCTTGCCTGCAAGGTTCTCAGAGTTGTCGAAAGCTTGATCCTCGTAAGCGTTCTCAACAGGTTCCTCGCTCACGCACTCGCCTCCGGCTCTACCCAAATCAAGAACACAAACAATGGAACCACAATAAATCACGGTGCAATGCACAAGCAACATGATGCAATACATGGCATGATATGCGAGAAGTGAGATGCAATGCATATGCGTGCTCCGGAAGGAAAATGATGAACCAGGCATCAACTTGGAAAACCAAGTATGCCGCTGGAAAGGTGAGATGATTTCGGTTGAAATCGATATAAAGATCACCGGAATCGGATGCACGGTTTGCAAATGACAAGCGAAACAAGAATGGCACAAATCTGCCATTCACAGCATGATACCACATAGAAAGCAACAAGAAATTAAACTACTGTACCCAAACGTACCAACAAAGCATATGGCAGTGATCTACTCAAGATGCTTGACAAAATATGAACACTGAGCTACGGCTAATTCACACCATAACAGGTCCAAACAAGCATGGCAAAAGTGCAAAATATATCAGCTTCACAGACTGAAAATACTGAACATGGCAGAATCAGCATCAGGAAGCAATGTTCAGAGCAAGCAAAGAACACGATACAGGAACTTATAATAGCAAACCAAGACATGGCATGTATCTACTCCAAGCATAGAACAAAAGTCCCTTACTGACCATGATACAAAAAGGATCAGAAGATATGATGGCACCCACGTAAACATGGCAAGTTTCGTTAACAGATTCAGCAAACAGGGCATGACATTGACAGAATTATGAAGGCATCTTCGCGAGCTCGATGCAATCACTACAGAGCATTTCATGATAAACTAATCATACATCCATCAATAAGACATGGCATACAATCTATACATGGCAAGAACAACATCATAGCATACACGGATCAACTATAACAACCTTGGCAAAATTGAATAACATGTAAACAATCTGCCAGGAAACATTTTATAGCAAAGGTATAGCTCGATTGACTCAAGCTATGGCACTCCATAATTGCAAACAAGGGCATGTATGGATAGAGAATAACTATATGTTCAAAACATACTTACTGAAGTATCTCAAAATATGCATGGATCTCTAGGTAGCATCAAGTTTACATGGCATAAAAATATCAAGAAACAGGGCTGAAATCAGCAACATCATGAAGCCTAGTTTGCATGCTTATTCTAGTCACCACAGAGATCACAAAAATACATGGCATACACCCCTGTAAAGATGGCATGCCATAATACAAAACACATGTAGGACTCAAGTTCATGGGGTGCACACATCAATCATGGAAAAAATGACAAAAGTGCATGTTCTGATAAGAATCTGAAACTAACATCACATAGCCCTCTTCTAACAGAATTTCGGGCATCAAGATGAGCTCAAATAAAAATGATGCAATGAGATGAAATGATGTACACTGCTAGTCGAACAATCCGGTATGCTATACGCACAAAACGGAGGCACGAGTGCAAAGTTATGGCATGATGAAAATGCAAAAAATAATCTGCAGATAAAGACTTAGAGGAAAAACGGGGTCAACCTCGGGTGGATCTAGGGTTCGTCTGGCGCCTTGCGCTAACCGAGGCGACGCTGCTCGCCGGAGTTGGTGCCGGAGAAGGAGGGAGGAGAGGCCGGGCGCGATCTGGCTGGATCCGCGCCGGGCGCGCTGGCGCAAAGCGGCCGGGCGGCCGACGGAGGCGGCGGCGCGATCATGAGGCGCGGGCGACGAAGCCCGGTGGCGCGGGCGGCGAAGCTCGTGGTGGCGGGCGGGCGGCCGAGGGCGGCGGAGGAGCGCCGGCGGGCGGCGCGCCGGCGCTGGAGGCGGCGGCCTGGATCTGGGGCCGTGAGCGGGCCGAGCTGGCCGGCGGCGGCGCGCGGCGTGCCACGTGGCGGGCTTGCTCGCTTTGGCGGCGGGCGGCGTGATGGCGGACGGACGCGTCCGGCCCGATCCGGACGTGTCCGGCGGCGCCAGGGGAGCGGGGCTAGGGTTAGGGACGGATTTGATCCGGAATTTCGGGAGAGGGGGTGTTTTTATAGGTAGAAGGAGCTAGCTAGCTCCAAATGAGGTGCGGTTTTTGCCCACACGATCGTGATCGAACGGCGATGGACATGGAAGTGACTTAGATGGGTTATTGGGCTGTTTTGAATGGGTGTTGGGCTGCAACCCAAAAGAGGCCTTTGCGGTTATGCGGTTAACCGTTGGAGTATGAAACGACCTCCAAATGGCACGAAACTTGACAGGTGGTCTACCGGTGGTGTACCAAGGCCACTTGACAAACCTCGGTCCATTCCGAGAAAGTTTAGTACCCGCTCACGGAAAAATGTAAAGGGGACGCCGGGGGACATAGGAGTGCCGGATTGCAAAACGGACAACGGGGAAAAAGCTCGGAATCATGAGACGAACACGTATGCGAATGCGATGCACATGATGACATGATATGAAATGCATGACATGGACAAAATGCAAAACGAAAAACAAAAACCCAACCACGGAGGGAATATCATATCACAATGCCGAAAATGGCAAAAGTTGGAGTTACAAATATGGAAAGTTACATCCGGGGTGTTACAGCGCCCTTCCCTCTCAATATTTGGGAAGAGGCCCAGGGCCTTCGCCTATAAATAGGAGTAGCAACACTCAGAGTAGAGAGATGGGAGGGATCTGGCATTTTGGAATCCAGAGAAAGAGAGAGAGAGAGAGACCCGATCTTCAAGCTAGAGCGACGGGACACCACCCAGCAGTTCATCACACCCACCAAGAACAGACCCTCGCGGGGCTGTTCTTCCCTGTATTGTTCCTCATCAGCCCAAGAGGCAATCCACCACACCACAAACTAGAGTAGGGTATTACACCACAACGGTGGCCCGAACTAGTATAAATCTTGTGTCTCTTGTGCTGTTCTGTTTAGTAGTTTAGGTCCCTGCGATTCGGCAAGGTACGAGACGGTGGAGGGTTGGATCTCCGCGCGCACCCTAGTGTTCGAACCTCAAGGGTCTGCCGGAACCCGAAATCTGACATTTGGCGCGCCAGGTAGGGGTGCGCCGGAATCTGCCTTCCGTCGCCTCGTTCTTCCCCGACCACCGCAGCCATGTCTGATGCCCGTCGGGCCTGCACCGAGCGCCGAGCCGCCTTCGCCTCCCATGTCGCCCAGACGGCTCCCGTCGGTGGGCGTCCTCGCTGCTCCCGTCACACCGCTGTCAACGCCGCCACTGCCCGGCGGGGAACGAGCAGCAAGCATCGCCCCATCACCCGTCCATGCGGTGGGGACGGCCGCACCGCCGCCTTCGCCACCTCACCCCGCTGGTTCTTTCACAGCGCCGCCACGCTGCCATGGAGGCCCGAGCTGCACTCATCACGGCTAACGAGCTCCTGCGCTACCGCCCGCCGACGACGTTTATGAAGAATGGCTCGACCGAAGTCGCCGAGCTCGTCCAAGGCTGCAGAGGCGCACCCGCCGCCGTCCGTCTCGCTGCACCGCACTCGCTCGCTGGCAATGAAGCTCCCGGGCACCTCACCCGCCTTCCTCTCAAGACGGGCGCCTGCCCCAAGGCACGCGGCCCGTGGGCGGAACCCGTTCCGCCAGGCACCGGCACGGCAAGAGCAGAGCTGCCAAGAAGTTCCTTGCCCGCAAGAAGCTGCCCGAGCGCTCCCCGCTCCAGCACGTCAAGACCCTGCGCTGCCCCCAGCCGCGGCGCAGGGAGACTCACAAGACCAAGCTCTCTGCCGTCTGAGGCCCCCCGCGGCCACGGCGCGGGCTGCCGCGCTTTCACCTCCGGAAGGCGAAGGCTGTCAGGCGTCCGCCAAGTTCAAGACGGACCTGCCTCCTCGCTACGACGGCACCGCCGACCCTATGGAGTTCCTCCATCTCTACGAGCTGGGCATCGAGGCTGCCAACGGGGATGAGAAGGTCGCCATTGGTTTCCCATGGCGCTCAAGGACGGGGCCCGCACCTGGCTCCTGACCGCCCCAGCGCGATCTCTTCTCGACCGAGATGCGTACCGCTTCATCGCCAACTTCCAAGGTACTTCGCGACCGCCACCTGCCGTAGTTTACATGCGCCGAATCAAGCAGCAGCCAGGGAAACCCCGCAAAGTACATCCAGCTTCAACAACGCTACGCCTCAAGATCCCTGTGTAACGGAGGAGGCCATCATCTCTGCCTTCTCCGACGGCGCGGCGCGACGTCAAGATGAAGGAGGAGCTGGCGATGCATGAAGATCTGTGCACCTCCACGGAGCTGTTCAACTTGGCGACCAAGTGCGCGCCAGGCTGAGGAGGGCGCCTCTCCCTCCTCGAAGCCGCCGCCGGATCCCAAGAGAAGAAGTCCAAGGCCATGGACATGAAGCAAAGGGGGCTGTCGTGCTCGCAGCGAACCGTACCAAGCGAGGCGCAGATCAGCCCGAGTCCTCCAAGGGCGGTATCAGACGCGTGTACCACGACCTCCACACTCACAACACCAATGAATGTCAAGAGCTTCGGGCCGTACGCGAAGGAAGGGTCAGCAGACGCCCCGAGCGCAGCGACCGGGGCTACGACCGAGGAGGAGGAAGGAATGCAGGACGCTAGGAAGACCGCGGCCCGCGCCAAGGGTGGCGCGACCAACCTCGCGAGGACTGCTGGCAAGACCCACCTCGCGAGGGAGGCTGGAGGGATCAGCCTCGCGAGGATCACCCGCAGGGGAATGCAGGCCTCTCTCGCCACGCCGCCGCCAAGGAGAATCAAAGACCGCTCATCGGGGCCGGGGCTGGGGCTTCCAGAAGCGCGCGGCGATCGCTTTGCATCCTGGGCGGAGCTCAAGCCCAGCCTCTCACCGCATCTTCAAGCAATTACCCGCAAGTAAATGCAGTCCTCCCTAAGCTCGAGTCCACGCGCCCTCTCGTGGTCGGCGTGGCGCCATCACGCTTCAAATTTCGGCGGATCAGCTCAAGTGCGCATCCACCGCCGGAGTTCTCCCGATGCTTTGTTCCCCAATCATCAGCAATGTGCTAGTCACCAAGACCCTCATCGACGGCGGAGCAGGGCTCAACGTCCTGTCCGTGGAGACATTCACCAATCTTCAAGCGCCTTACAGTCAGCTTCAGCCAACCAAGCCTTTCTCCGGAGTCACCGACGGCTCCACCGTCCCGATCGGGCAGGTCCGCCTTCCTGTCACCTTCGGGGCTCGCGACAACTACCACACCAAGCTCATCGACTTCGACGTCGCCCACATCCGCCTGCCGTACAACGCCATCCTCGGGTACCCGGCGTTGGCCAAATTCATGGCCGTAACCCACCATGGCTACAACGTCCTTAAGATGCCAGAAGCGGCGGGTCATCACGGTGCCTGTGAAGAGAGAGACGCAGTGTGCTCTCGAGCGAGCCTTTCAGCCGCATCATTTGGAAGACCTGCACCACAAGCAGCAGGAGGCCTCCCGAGGCCGCACCCAAGAAGAAGAAGACATCGACCGACCCAGCTCTTCAAGAGACAGGCCCCTCAGGGCCCACATCGGGCCAGGGGGAGCCTCCTTCCATCGCATAGGAAAGCGCGCCTGGTGCCCTCCTCAGGCAGGGCTCGGGGGATCTCCCCTCGAGGGCCGCCAACCTCGCCAAGGTCTCGAGGGAGGCGCTTGGGCACCACGTGGAGGCGTGTTTGAGCCACACGCTTCCTGCAAGGTGAGCAAGACCAGAGGGCGTAACCTCAAGAGTTCGTCGGCAAGGCCATTCAGGAGCTACAGGAGTCAAGGGTCATGAGGGGCAGCCGCCGCCTACCCGCTGTGGCCCCCCATCCAGGCGAGGGTGGTGGGCTGTGCGTCTGCATCGACATACCAGGGCTCAACTGAGCCGCATCTCAAGAGCGCCTCTGGCCCTCGCGAGTGGGACGTTGCGAGGGTCCGCCCTACAGCTACGTACGCATGCCTTATGGCTTGCCAAACGCGGCTGCTGCGCACCAGCGTCTCATGAGGACCATCCTGGAGGCTCAAGAGGTTAGGCATGCCGCAGCCCTGGCGGAGATGGAGATGGCCCATGAGGAGCCGCCAGCGCCTCCGGAGCCTCCCGAGGCCCCTGGGCCTGGGGGCTCGTGAGGATCGGCTCCCGCAGCCCATCGAGTCTGCTGCACCAACACCCCCTCATCCCCAACATCACCAGGTGACATCTTTAAGTTTTATTTCCGGTTGGGGAGCGCCTTGTGGCTGCATTATTCCCAGGCCGCGTGGGTCCGCCCTGCGGCATGTATCCCTTTATTTCATGTCATTAGCTTATCCTGTTGGGGTGCCCTCGGCTGCATCATCCCAAGCCGCTCGGGCCAGTCCCAGCGGCATGTATCCTTCTTGCGTTTTCCTTAGGATTATGCCCTCGCTCCACCTTGTTTGTTATTTGGTGCTTTTTCCTGGGTGGCGGAATCTTGCACGTTATAGGGGGGGTGCCTGAGCATCGCGACTCAGGGCTCCTACCGGCTCTCCGGCCCTCACCCTCTGGTCTTGTCCATGGCATCACGACCTGGCTTATGCGACGGCCGAGACCAGCCCGAGAGCAGGACCCGAGGACGTAGAGTTTTGTCATCCAACCCGGCTTGCAGCGTTAAAGGGGTGCCCGAGCATCGCGACTCGGGGCTCCTACCGGCTCTCCGCCCTCACCCTCTGGTCTTGTCCATGGCATCGCGACCGGCTTGCCCGGACGGCTGAGACCAGCCCGAGAGCCGGGACCCGAGGACGAGTTGCCGAGATCCGGACCCAGCTTGTGCGTTAAAGGGGGTGCCTGAGCATCGCGACTCGTGGCTCCTACCGCTCTCCGTCCCTCACCCTCTGGTCTTGTCCATGGCATCACGACACAGCTTGCCAGCCGACGGCCGAGACCAGCACGAGAGCCGGGACCCGAGGACGTAGAGTTGCGTCATCTAACCTAGCTTGCGCGTTAAAGGGGCGGTGCCTGAGCATCGCGACTCAGGGCTCCTACCGGCTCTTCGGCCCTCACCCTCTGGTCTTGTACATGGCATCGCGACCTGGCTTGCCAGCGACGGCTGAGACCAGCCCAAGAGCCGGGACCCGAAGATGTAGAGCACCGGCATCTGGCCAAATTTGCAGGAACACACTCGAAGATAAGGCCCAGAGCCAGGCGCAACCCGCCTTGAGGTAGGGCCCCGTGAGTCCCGCGCTGGCTCACGGGTGCCCAGATAAACCTCGTCCAGCCCTACCGCCCACGCGTCGGTGGGGTCAGATACGCCCCGGGATCCTCCCGAGGGGAGCACCTCCCACGCAGTGGAAGCACCATGCTCGCTACCGGCTGACGACACATCGCCGAGGAGCGGCTATGCCCGTCGCATGCGAAGCCCTATGCTCAGCGCTGGTGATAAACAACCGAGGGTGGCCTCCGGTCGCATCAACCTCGTGGAGCCCAGAGCTCGGTGTCCGCCTCGTCGCAACGCCTCCCTCCGAGCGCCCAGGGCTGGGCACGGGGCTGCGCCTGGTCACGCCAAAGACGCCACCCGGCCAGGCCCCTCGGGCCTGGTTTGTCGCACGTCACTCCCCGAGCGGAGCTAAGGTACGAATGTTGTTCGAGCGTCAAGGGGGACTCCTGAGCATCACGACTCAGGAGCCTAACTGGTCATGTAGCCCCTCACCCCTTAGTTCCGAAAGGCTAACGGCGGTTGAGGTATCTTGAGGGCCGGGCTCTGCAGACGAGAACGGCGGATCCGCCGCGTCTCACCTCCCTACTTGTTGTTCGTGCGCCAAGGGGACTCCTGAGCATCGCGACTCAGAGCCTAACTTGTCACGTAGCCCCTCACTCCTTGGTCCCGTCACTGGTTTCCGGTCGGGGCTAGCAATGGCCGAGGTATCTGTGAGGCGAGCTCTGCCGGCGTAGAACATAAAGCAAGTAGGAAGCACATTTCAAGGAATTCAAAAACAAATATTACAGTCCACATTGTTATCGCAATACCAAATGCAAGTTTAAACGCCTCCTCGAGGCATGATACATGTGCAGGAATTAAAAGCAAAGCAGGAGCCACAACGGAGTCACTTGTCGGCGGTGGAGCAGCGCGGAGTGGGCTCGCCTCGTGAAGCAGCAGGGCCGGCAGCGCCTCGCTTCGGCTTGGTGCTGAAGGCCCGGAACTTCCCCAACAGAGCCTCCATGCCGACCCTTCAGTGGCCTCGGCAGCGGCAGCTGCATGCTTCGCCGCTTGGCTCCAGCAGGCTGTCCATGTCGACGCTGGGATCACGGAGATAAATGTGGGTGAGGATCCGCGCCAGTCTGCTGGAAGACAAGACAGCGCCTCGGCCTCGGCCGTGGGGCCAAGACCAAGGAGACATCTTCAAGAGCGCCGAACCAGAAGGGAAGCAGCTTGGTGGGGCCGTCCTTTGCGCCGGCCAGTGGGCTCTCCAGGCCGCTATCGTAAAGCTCCCTCAGCAAGGCGCGAGCCTTCACCTCCATATCCATGAAGGCCACGCGATCTTCGGCAAGAACCCGCGCCTTGTCGTCCAGCTCGACCTTCCTCGCCTCCAGTTCCTGCTCCAGCGCGCCTAGGCGGTCACGACGCTTCTTCAGCTTGGCCCCCTGGTCCTTGACGGCCGCCTCGCGAGCCTTCATGCTTTCCTCCTGCTCCTCACGGAGGCGGGCCTCCTCGGCAAGCTGGTTCTGCAGGCCCTTCAGCTCGCCCTCCAGCGTCTCACAGCGACCTTGGATGCTGGCTGCCTCCCCCAGGGTAGCATCGCGGGCTACCTTCGCCTCGCGAATAGCCTGCTTCTCCTTGTCGCAAGCTGTCGAGGCCTGGACCAGCGCCGCTCGAATCGAAGCGTCGGAGCGAATCCAGCCAGAGACCAGCTCCAAGCGCCCGGCCACCAAGCGAGGGTCGGCGCCCAGAAGATCCTGCCGCAGCCGGTCCAATTCAGCGGTAGCACGATCCAGGACAGTGGAAGGAGTCGGAGAGACCGCAGTTGGTGGAGTAGGAGGAGATGGCGGCGGCGTAACCACTGCGCCCTGAGGCGGAACCAGAGGCGCCACGGCAACAGAGGAGGCAGCGCCAAGCAAGGGCACCTCGGGAGTCGCCTGGGCCAAGGGGGCTGAGCTCACCCCAGCGGGCTCAGCCAGGCCTCGCGAGGCCGCCCGGGGAGGAGAGGCCTGGGCGTCAGGATCATCTTCCTTTTCGGGCAGCGGCACCATCACGGATGGAGCCTCAGAGCCCCTTCAGCTTCTTGCTGGGCGCCACCTAGCCGAAGAACATGGACATCGATCTCGCCAACAGAGCAATAATCAAGACAGAAGCAGTGCACTTACAGTGTCGTCACGGGTGGACTCGAGCAGCCTCCGGCCATACTTGAAGCGAGAGCCGGGCTGCAGGATCAGCCTCAAGGGGACCAAGAGCGGGAGGCGCGTCGGCGGATCGCCCGGGGCCGGGCGGACCTTGGGACCAGCCAGTCCGGTCCTTCTTCGACCGGGGCCAGGCTTCGCCTCCCGCTCATCCTCATCCTCGCTGCCGCTACTCTCGGGAGGCGGAGAACGTGGGGCCTGCGCCCGCAGAGGGGAGCCCTTGACTCGCCCCGAATCAACCCCCTCTCCTGGCTCTTTTTCCTCCACCTCTTCACCGAGTCGAAGAGGACACGTCCACCAGTCCTCCCGAGCCTCCACGGGCACGGGCCCGTCCCCATTGAAGACGGGCATGGGCCCCACTACTGCCTCCCAATCCTCACAAAGGAACAAGGCGCTGGGCGCCCTCGATCTCGCCACATCGCCCCAACCAAGGACTGGAGGACCCGTCGCCAGTCCTCGCTGGCCGAGGGCCACGGGCTCGGTGAGGCCTCCACATCGAAGCGAGTATCGGCGAAGAGGAGCCAGTTGGTGCTCCAGAACTCCCTCAAGCTGACAAGACTGTCAGCTTCGCCACCACTGGCGTCGCCGGGCTTCAGATCTGCATCCATCTTCTCCGGCCACCCGGCGGGGATCCCAAGCTTCGCGGGACCAGTCGTCGGAGCTCTCGGCGGGCTCAGTGGGCAGGATCAGCCGTGGGTGGATACGCCCAGCATCCACCAAGACCCACTTGCTCCTGAAGCCCTCAATCCGCTTCCCAGGGTTTGAAATGGCGATGGCTCCGCCGTATGCAACGAAGCTCGCGCACGCGGAGGCGGAACCACGGGAGGTTCGGAGGAAGAAGTAGTGGCGCAGCAAGGCCACCGAGGGTTTCACCCCAACATGGGCCTCACAATAGTAGGCGAAGATTGCCAGAAGAAGGACGGAGTTGGGATGGAGGTGCAGAGCTTGGATGTTGTAGTGACAGAGGACGGAGAAGAACTCAGAGAAAGGAGGCGCCAGACCAGCAATGACGGTGCTCACGAAGAACGGGTAGAAGGTACTCCCCCGACCCTCAGGGGCGGAGGAGCCGGCCTTGAACACCGCCGTTCCATTGACGCCCTGCGCCTCCGCCAACCGGCGCATCAGGGCAAGGCTCGCCGCTGACACATTTGGCGGGTCCAAGGCAGGAGAGTACCAGGCTCCGGCCGGGGTTTGGCGAGGAGCCATGACTGGCTAGGGCACGCAGGCGAAGTGGATCTGAAGATCTTGGAAGGTAGAGGAGAGGCGCAAGAAAGGGATCTGGGCGGCAACTTACAAAAGTAAAGGAGGCAAGGAAGATGCCGCTCTGTTATCAACCCACGCGGTTGCAGAGGCGCACGCGTCCCATCAACCGCCACGCGGCACCCAAGGCCGCAGGCTGTTAGGGCCCGCGACGCCAGACTTGCCCTTTTCGCCTCTCTGCACGCTGTTCGGGCGCCGCTGGCCCGGGGTTACTTGTCGGCGTTCGGGAACGGGGTCCCTGCACTTGCTCGCCCGCGGCTGCGGCGTGGCTCAAAGGAGGCCAGGATGGCCCATCTTCATCAACGCAAGCTCAAGACCCTCGCGAGGGGCCAAGCCTCACGGGCGGACGACCGTGAGCTTCCTCGGGCATGGCCTCGTCAGTGCCGGGCTCATGAGGAGGCGGAGATTTCAAGGCAGGGTACCTCGCGAGGTGCCCATGACGCAAGCCATGACGACCAAGGGCGCCCGATCGAGGCGCCCGGCCTGGCGTCCTCCTTTCCTCTTTGGTGCAAAGGGAGCAAGCGCAGCGAGAGCATCAAGCAAAGGCATCCGCTTGATTGCAACAAGACCAAGACCAGCCCCAACGGCTGGAAGGAGTCATCGTGGAGCCCAAGCAAAGGCCTATCACCAGAGCCTTTTGGCAAGCGAGGACCAACTTTAGTCAGGATAAGTGTACCCGTTGTTCCCCTTCAAAATGGCCAATTGTTGGCGCCCTTCCCGCTCAATATTTGGGAAGAGGCCCAGGGCCTTCGCCTATAAATAGGAGTAGCCACACTCAGAGTAGAGAGATGGGAGGGATCTGGCATTTTGGAATCCAGAGAAAGAGAGAGAGAGAGACCCGATCCTCAAGCTAGAGCGACAGGACACCACCCAGCAGTTCATCACACCCACCAAGAACAGACCCTCGCGAGGCTGTTCTTCCCTGTACTGTTCCTCATCAGCTCAAGAGGCAATCCACCACATCACAAACTAGAGTAGGGTATTACACCACAACGGTGGCCCGAACTAGTATAAATCTTGTGTCTCTTGTGCTGTTCATTTTAGTAGTTTAGGTCCCTGCAATTCGGCGAGGTACGAGACGGTGGAGGGTTGGATCTCCGCGCGCACCCTAGTGTTCGAACCTCAAGTGTCTGCCGGAACCCGAAATCCGACACCCTTAAACCCCAAAGTTATTCCAGATGAGTCAAGTATACCTTCCTATATGCGGTATCTACCTGCCGTTCCAAGAAAATTTGTATGTGCCAAACTATAAACCTTCAAATAAACATTCTGTTTTGTATGCTCGAATAGCTCATGTATCAACTATGGTTGTCCTTATCTTCCATGTTAGGCGGGTTATTCTCAAGAGGAGTGGACTCCGCTCCTCACTCACGAGAACATGGCTGGTCACCGGATGCCCAGTCCCATGCTTTATGCAAACTAAATCAAAATTAATTGCAAACAAAACTCCCCCTGGGACCTGATGTATGTTGGAGGCACTCGTTGTTTCGAGCAAGCCGTGGATTGATGCTTGTTGGTGGAGGGGGAGTCTAAACTTTCCCATTCTGTTTGGGAACCGCCTATAATGTGTGTGACATGGAAGATATCGCCATCTCTTAGTTGTTATGTTGACAATGTAAGTATACCGCTCAAAATATTATTTATCTCTATTTCAAAATCGAGCTCTGGCACCTCTATAAATCCCTGCTTCCCTCTACGAAGGGCCTATCTATTTACTTTTATGTTGAGTCATCACCCTCTTATTAAAAGCACTAGCTGGAGAGCGCAGCTATCATTTGCATTCATTACTGTTAATTTATATTGGGTATGACTATGATTGGATCTCTTTTACCATGAATTACAATGTCTAGCCAGTCCTTGATCTTTAAAGGTGCTCTTCACTTATGTTTTGTGGTCTCAGAAAGGGCTAGCGAGATACCATCTTGTTATATCATATTATGATTGTTTTGAGAAAGTGTTGTCATCCGAGATTCATTATTATGACTCGCTAGTTGATTATGCCATTGATATGAGTAAACATGAGACCTGAGAATTATTGCAAATGTGGTTAGTTATAATCTTTGCTGAAAACTTGAATGCTGGCTTGACATATTTACAACAACAAGAGCAAACAGAGTTTGTAAAGTTTTTCTTTTTCTCTTTCAGTTTGTCAACTGAATTGCTTGAGGACAAGCAAGGGTTTAAGCTTGGGGGAGTTGATACGTCTCCGTCGTATCTACTATTCCAAACACTTTTGCCCTTGTTTTGGACTCTAACTTGTATGATTTGAATGGAACTAACCCGGACTGACGTTGTTTTCAACAGAATTGCCATGATGTTGTTTTATGTGCAGAAAACAAAAGTTCTCGGAATGACCTGAAACTCCACGGACCATCTTAGAAAAAATAAAAAAAAAATCCTCGCCAAAGATGAAGACCAGGGGGCCCACACCCTGTCCACGAGGGTGCCCCCCCCCTCCTAGGCGCGCCCCCTACCTCGTGGGCCCCCTGGAGACCTTCCGACGCCAACTCCAACTCTATATATTGGCTTTCGGAGAGAGAAAAATCAAAGAGAAGAAATCATCGCGTTTTACGATACAGAGCCGCCGCCAAGCCCTAAAACCTTTCGGGAGGGCTGATCTGGAGTCCGATCGGGGCTCCGGAGAGGGGGATTCGTCGCCATCGTCATCATCAACCATCCTCCATCACCAATTTCATGATGCTCACCGCCGTGCCTGAGTAATTCCATTGTAGGCTTGCTGGACGGTGATGGGTTGGATGAGATCCATCATGTAATCGAGTTAGTTTTGTTAGGGTTTGATCCCTAGTATCCATTATGTTCTGAGATTGATGTTGCTATGACTTTGCTATGCTTAATGCTTGTCACTAGGGCCCGAAGTGCCATGATTTCAGATCTGAACCTATTATGTTTTCATGAATATATGTGTGTTCTTGATCCTATCTTGCAAGTCTATAGTCACCTATTATGTGTTATGATCCGACAACCCCGAAGTGACAATAATCAGGATACTTCTCGGTGATGACCATAGTTTGAGGGGTTCATGTATTCACTATATGCTAATGCTTTGTTCCGGTTCTCTATTAAAAGGAGGCCTTAATATCCCTTGTTTCCATTAGGACCCCGCTGCCACGGGAGGGTAGGACAAAAGATGCCATGCAAGTTCTTTTCCATAAGCACGTATGACTATATTCGGAATACATGCCTACATTACATTGATGAATTGGCGCTAGTTCCGTGTTACCCTATGTTATGACTGTTACATGATGAACCACATCCGGCATAATTTTCCATCACCGATCCAATGCCTACGAGCTTTCCATATACTGGTTTACGCTTATTTACTTTCCCATTGCTATTGTTACAATCACTACAAAATACCAAAAATATTACTTTTGCTTTCGTTACTTTTGTTACCGTTACCACCACTATCATATTACTTTGCTACTAAATACTTTGCTGCAGATACTAAGTTATCCAGGTGTGGCTGAATTGACCACTCAGTTGCTAATACTTGAGAATATTCTTTGGCTCCCCTTGTGTCGAATCAATAAATTTGGGTTGAATACTCTACCCTCGAAAGCTGTTCCGATCCCCTACACTTGTGGGTTATCAAACGCTTCCGCTTTCGGTCTACGAGGGTACGTGTACGCTCCCGCTCGTTGCTATGCTACTCCCAGATAGATCTTGCATGATCGTAGGCAATTTTTTTTTGAAATACTGCGTTCCCAATCAGTGGTATCCGAGCCAGGTCTATGCGTAGATGTTATATGCACGAGTAGAACACAGAGAGTTGTGGGCGATAATAGTCATACTGCTTACCGGCATGTCATACTTTGATTCGGCGGTATTGTTGGATGAAGCGGTTGTCGGTGTCAAAACATCTCGGGTAGGGGGTCCCGAACTATGCATCTAAGGTCGATGATAACAGGAGATAGGGGGCACAATGTTTACCCAGGTTCGGGCCCTCTCTATGGAGGTAATACCCTACTTCCTGCTTGATTGATCATGATGAATATGAGTATTACAAGAGTTGATCTACCACGAGATCGTAATGGCTAAAACCCTAGAAGTCTAGCCTGTATGATTGTGATTGCCTCTATGGACTAAACCCTCCGGTTTATATAGACAACGGAGGGGACTAGGGTTGCGCAAAGTCGGTTACAGAGAAAGGAATCTTCATATCTGAATGCCAAACTTGCCATCCACGCCAAGGAGAGTCCCATCCGGACACATGTGAGCTTCGGTCTTGTGTCTTCATAGCCCATCAGTCCGACCCATGTCCAACAGGCCTGACGCCCGAGGACCCCTTAATCCAGGACTCCCTTAGTAGCCCCCGAACCAGGCTTCAATGACGAGGTGTCCGGCACGCAGATTTTGTTCGACATTGCAAGGCGGGTTCCTCCTCCGATGACTTCAAAGCACCTGACTTCAAAGAGCTGTATTTGGCCTTCAATTTAATATCGTACCCATCGGCTTATGTGCATCCATATCTTCAGCTTCCACGTGTCGAGCAAATACGAGAGGTCAGGG
Organism: Aegilops bicornis; assembly: GCA_021605145.1. Taxonomy (NCBI): domain Eukaryota; kingdom Viridiplantae; phylum Streptophyta; class Magnoliopsida; order Poales; family Poaceae; genus Aegilops; species Aegilops bicornis. The sequence goes on from CM038675.1 coordinate 73,008,317, forward strand.
ATGAGAAAAATAAGCTGCAGGATTCCAACACCCTGCTGGGCCAAAAACTAAAAGATGTGCGAGCCCAGCTGGCCAACTCCGTGAAGGAGAATAAGAGGCTACAAGGCGGCATATTCAGTATGCTTTTCAAACTTGCCTCCATATAATTCGGCGAGGACAGAGACTGTCGGATTTATGTCTGCAGGTATGCTAACTGGCCGTCCCGAAGAGGAAATGTCCGGATCTCAAGGCAACCTGCTACAAGAGCTGTCCCAAATGCACGAGCGAGCTCGGCAAACAATGCGGAGTGTTGCCAAGGCTTTATGGCCATCTGCCTCTCCTCCAGGAAGTATGGCGGAGCTCATGGAGCTATTCAAAGGAGCACGAGGCGTATTCGATTATGGAAGATATCAGCCTGCCGAGAAGGTGCACGGGAGGCCTGGGCCATGGTGAAGACACGGTACACCAATCTTGATCCAAATCATATGGCCCGGGTTGGACCTCTAGGGTCGGACAGAAAAGAAATTCCCGTTAGTTTGGTATATGACCAAGTAAAAGTAGCCGCAAAATATTCCCAACAGGATTGTAAGTTAGACAGCCTGTTAGACGACATAGAGGAGGGAATTTTTTAGTCCAAGTGACTATGTACTTTCCTTGATATATTTGTCCCTAGCCGGATTGTAAAACGATTGTCATGACATACCTTTTCTCTTCGACCTCTGGACCTGAAGGTACAGAGTGTTTCCGAATACCTGAGTGGCAACATAGACTGGGGTATGCGTGGAAACCAGGCGTATGGGTCATAGTTGCTTAAACAGACAAGTTGTATCCGGCTAGCTATGTTATATTACATTGTAATTGTAAGAAACATCTTCCAGAGAGAATAGTTCTGTTAAGGGTTCCTTTCCCTGGGTGACCATGCGTTAATGTGCATGCCCGAACTGTGATTGAGAAATCACAGCATACGTAAAATCTGGGGGTTCATAGTGTAATGAGTGTGAAAACATCTTTAGTCCACCGACCGAATATTCCCTTAAGAACGCTAGCTTTCGGCTTCACCCAGTCTGAGGTACACATCCGGATGACCCGACAGTAACAATCGCAGAGGTGCTCCCTTTATGCCCTAGCCAAACCAACGGGAACGTAGGGCATAAGCACAGGAGCCATGCAACCCAGCTTGGCCAAAACTTAAGTCATAACGATGCATATAATGGCGAAGAAAAGGTACATATGAGGAAAAAACACATATGTGGTGAGCTTGATGCCCGGAAAATAATAATAAGCTTCTATACAAGAAGCCCCCAGGTATTATGGGCGTACATATTTAAGGATGTGTAAGTCATAGGTGCGATGTTTAGCCGCGCGAGAGCTTAAAGCTAAAAAAAGAATGAAAGAGAGGAAAAAGTAATGGAAACAAAAGGGAGAAGAAGACAAACAAAGAGTTCGGCTCTAGGCGTAGAATCTTCAGAGTCTGGCAGCGTTCCATGGGTTCGGCTCTAAGCAATTATCTGATGCATCACGCGGGCGGTACGCTCCTCCAGTGAGAACTTCGTCAATGATGAAGGGACCTTCCCACTTGGGCTTGAGTTTGTCATTTTTCTTCTCTCGCAAGCGTAGAACGAGTTCGCCAACATTATACGTCTTGGCCCGCACTTCTCTGCTTTGATATCTGTGAGCCTGTTGTTGATACAGTGCGGAACGGGCTTTTGCAACGTCGCGCTCCTCCTCCAGTGCTTCTAAACTATCCTGCAGATCAAGCTCGACCTCTCTCTCTCTCTCTTCATACATGCGCACTCGAGATGAGTCATGAATAATGTCGCACCTCAATACGGCCTCTGCGCCGTACACCATGAAGAATGGTGTGTATCCGGTAGTACGATTGGGCGTGGTCCGCAGCCCCCAGAGTACAGAGTCGAGCTCCTCAACCCAGTGCTTGTCTGATTCTTTCAAAGACCGCACTAGTATAGGCTTAATGCCACTCATAATAAAACCATTAGCTCGTTCGACTTGACCGTTTGTTTGCGGGTGATAGACGGAGGCGTAATCAAGCTTAATGCCCAGATTAGCACACCAGGTTTTCACCTCATCGGTTGTAAAATTGGAGCCGTTATCGGTGATGATGCTGTGTGGGACGCCGTAATGCTGCACGCGACACCGGATGTGAAGTCTATCACTGGTCTGGCTTAGGCCGTTTTAACTGGTTTGGCCTCTATCCACTTAGTGAATTTATCTACCATGACCAGCAGATATTTTTTCTTATGGCTTCCTCCTTTAAGGGGTCCGACCATATCAAGCCCCCAGACCGCAAAATACCAAGTAATGGGGATTGTTTGTAGAGCAGTGGGGCGCATATGGCTTTGGTTGGCGAAAAGCTGGCATCCGACACAACATTGGACAAGGTCTTGTGCATCTGCTCGGGCCGTCAGTCAATAGAAACCTATACGGAAGGCCTTACTTACAAGGGCCCGGGCCGCGGCATGGTGACCACTGAGACCGGCATGAATTTCAGCCACGAGTTGCCATCCCTCTTCTTTGGAGATACATCTTTGAAGTACTTCGGTAGCGCTTTTCTTGTAGAGCTCTCCGTCATGGACCTTGTAGGCTTTCGAACGCCGGACAATGCAGCGAGCCTCATTCTGATCCTCAGGGAGCTCTCGACTATAAAGGTAGGCCAAGAAGGGTTCGGTCCATGGGGCAATTACTGCCATGATAAGATGGGCCGATGGTGTTATTTTGGTGGCTGAGCCCCCGATGATATCGGTATTGTGTTTGGAATCTGGGGGTATAATCGAATTTGAACTAGTGTTGCCGCTCTCCCCTTGCCACACCACGGATGGCTTGAAGAGCCTTTCTAGAAAGATGGTAGGCGGGACGAGGTCACACGTGGCACCAATGCGAGCGAGGACGTCTGCCGCTTGATTACTTTCTCGAGCCACATGATGGAACTCGAGTCCCTCGAATCAAGCCGACATTTTGAGAACGACATTACGATAGGCTGCCATCTTCAGATCTTTGGTGTCGAAATCTCCATTTATTTGGGATATTGCGAGGTTTGAATCCCCGCGCACCTCCAGGCGTTGTATACCCATGGAGACAGGCATCTGAAGACCATGCAATAAGGCCTCATATTCGGCTGCGTTGTTGGAGTCCGTGTATAATATTTGGAGTATGTACTGAACTGTATCTCCGGTGGGGGACGTTAAGACAACGCCCGCTCCTAAGCCCGCCAGCATTTTGGAGCCGTTGAAGTGCATGGCCCAGTTGGAATATGTGTCGTACTCTTTAGGGAGTTCGGCCTCTGTCCATTCGGCGATGAAGTCAGCCAGTACTTGGGATTTAATGGCTTGGTGCAGTTTTGTATGTTATGTCAAATGGAAGGAGCTCGATGGCCCATTGGGCAATCTGGCTCATCGCATCGCGATTGTTTATTATGTCATTTAGTGGTACTTCGGATGCCACCATGATTGAGCACTCTTGAAAGTAGTGTCGTAACTTCCGGGATGCCATGAAGACTGCGTATGCAATTTTTTGGTAATGAGGGTACCGGGATTTGCATGGTGTGAGGACAGTGGATACGTAGTATACCGGCTTCTGAAGCGGGAATTTGTGTCCGTCCTCCTCTCGTTCAACGACGAGCACCGCACTCATGACCTGGTGTGTTGCCGATATGTATAATAACATGGGTTCGCCGACGTTCGGTGCGGCCAGGATAGGGTTGCTCGCTAAAAGAGCCTTTGTTTCTTCCAGTCCGGCCGTTGCCGCATCTGTCCACTCGAAGTGGTCGGTGCGTCGGAGAAGGCGATAAAGTGGCAATGCCTTTTCTCCTAGTCTGGAGATAAAGCGGCTTAAAGCCGCGACACATCTGATACGTCTCCGTCATATCTATAATTTTTGATTGTTCCATGCCAATATTATTCAACTTTTATATACTTTTGGCAACTTTTTATACTATTTTTTGGGACTAACATATTGATCCAAAGGCTCAAAGGCCGCCTCTGTTTGTTGCATGTTTTATGTTTCGCAGAAACCCAATATCAAACGGAGTCCAAACGGGATAAAAACGAACGAAGAATTATTTTGGAATATTTGTGATTTTTGGGAGGAAGAATCAACGCAAAACGGTGCCCGAGGTGGCCATGAGAGTGGCCCACGCCACCCCTCCAGGGGGTGCGCCCCCCTATCTCGTGGGCCACCCGTAAGGCGGTTGATGCCCTTCTTTGTCCGTAAGAAAGCTAATTTTTGGAAAACGATCTGGGGAAGGTTTCAGGCCAATCGGAGTTACGGATCTCCATATATACACGAAACGGTGAAACAGAGCCGAGACAGAACGCAGAAACAGAGAGATAGATCCAATCTCGGAGGGGCTCTCGCCCCTCCCAAGCCATGGGAGCCAAGGACCAGAGGGGAAACCCTTCTCCCATCTAGGGAGGAGGTCAAGGAAGAAGAAGAAGAAGGGGGGCCCTCTCCCCCTTGCTTCCGGTGGCGCCGGCGTGCTGCCGGGGCCATCATCATCACCGCGATCTTCACCAACACCACCGTCATCTTCACCAACATCTCCATCACCTTCCCCCCTCTATCTACAGCGGTCCACTCTCCGGCAACCCGATGTACCCTCTACTTGAACATGGTGCTTTATGCTTCATATTATTATCCAATGATGTGTTGCCATCCTATGATGTCTGAGTAGATTTCCGTTGTCCTATCGGTGATTGATGAATTGCTGTGATTGGTTTGAGTTGCATATTTTATTATTGGTGCTGTCCTATTGTGCCCTCCGTGTCGCCAAGTAAGCGTGAGGGATTCCCGCTGTAGGGTTTGCAATATGTTTATGATTTGCTTATGGTGGGTTGCGTGAGTGACTGAAACACAAACCTGAGTAAGTAGATTGTTTGCGTATGGGATAAAAAGGGGACTTGATGCTTGAATGATATGGTTGGGTTTTACCTTAATGAATCTTTAGTAGTTACGAATGCTTGCTAGAGTTCCAATCATAAGTGCATAGAATTCCAAGTAAGGGATGATACGTTAGGTTATGCCTCTTCCTCAAATAGAATTGCAATAGTGATTACCGGTCTAGTAACATAGTCAATTGCTTAGGGGCAATTCCACAACTCCTACCACCACTTTTCCACACTCGCCATATTTACTTTATTGCTTCTTTACTTACAACAGCCCCTAGCTTTTATTTACGCTCTCTTTATTTTCTTGCAAGCCTATCCAAAAAACACCTACAAAGTACTTCTAGTTTTATTCTTGTTCTAGGTAACGTGAACGTCAAGTGTGCGTAGAGTTGTATCGGGGGTCAATAGAACTTTAGGGAATATTTGTTCTACCTTTAGCTCCTCGTTGGGTTTGACACTCTTACTTATCAAAAACTGTTGCGATCACAAGACCTTTTTCTGGCACCTTTGTCGGAGAGTCATCGTGGGGTGAATATTCTCGTGTGTGCTTGTTTGCTTTATCACTAAGTAATTTTTATTTGTTGTTCTTAGTTGTTCTCTATCTTTAGTTATGGATATGGAACACAAAATACCAAAAAAATTAGAGGTACTTGCGACTCATGTAGATGGGGTAACTCCTAAAACCCCTGATTCTCATTATGTGAGATGTTATGTACTACTTTGATAATCTTGAGAAACCCCCATTCAACTTTATAATGGGAGACATGTTGGATCAACGTGAATACTTTAGGGATTATCGCTCGACACAAAAAGGGAAACTATTATGGGATCAATTTATTATGTTGCGTTGGTATGCCTGGAATCTATGCTTGAGATATGATATTACTTGTTGATCTAGGATGGAGGCTCCACACCTCCCCTTTTCATGCAAATTTAACGATAATGAAACCTTAGATTCTTATGCTAATGGTATATATGATTACTATGATGTGGAACAAATAGAAGAATTTGTTGCTTTTAAGTCTGCCTATGATATTGAAGCGTTGTTTGAAAAGTATGAAGCTTTTGATGATGATGGTTATAGGCCGGAAAATCTTGCTATACTTGGATATTGCTATGAAAATTAAGAATACAATTACTATATTAATTCTTTTATGAAGAAAGTCAACGCTGTCCAAGAAGAGACTAATATTTTGCAGGAATCTATGGAAGAAGAAATTGATGAAACTGTGAGCTCATTGGATGAAAAAGATGATGAGGAGAGTGAAGAACAAAAGGAGGAAGAGCGGATTGATCACCCGTGCCCACCTTCTAATGAGAGTAACTCTTCAACTCATACATTGTTTAATTCCCCTTCGTGCTTACCGAAGGATGATTGCTATGATGATTGCTATGATCCCGTTGATTGTCTTGAAATATCCCTTTTTAATGATGCTTGCTATGCTTGTGGCCAAGATGCCAATATGAATTATGCTTATGGAGATGAACTTGCTATAGTTCCTTATGTTAAACATGAAATTGTTGCTATTGCACCCACGCATGATAGTCCTATTATCTTTTTGAACCCTCCCGACCACACTTTATCGGAGAAGTTTGTGCTTATTAAGTATTGCATTGATGGGTTGCCTTTTACCGTTGCACATGATAATTTTGATGAATGTAATATGCATGTGCTTGCTGCTCCTACTTGCAATTATTATGAGAGAGGAACTATTTCTCCACCTCTCTATGTTTCCAACACGATAGAATTGCAAGAAACTGTTTATACTATGCATTGGCCTTTACTATGTGTGTATGAATTGTTCTTTTATGACATGCCGATGCATAGGAAGAGAGTTAGACTTCGTTGTTGCATGATATATGTTACTTTGTGCTCACTACTAAATTACAAATCATTGTTAATTAAAATTGGCTTTGATATACCTTGGGATCCGGGTGGATCCATTACTTGAGCACTAAATGCCTAGCTTAATGGCTTTAAAGAAAGCGCTGCCAGGGAGACAACCTGGAAGTTTTAGGGAGTCATTTGTTTCTGTTGTGTGCTTTCTTATAGTTTAAAAACACAAAAAATGAAGAGGGGAACCCAAAAACTTTTCAAAAAGGAAAGTGAAAGTGAGAAAGACAAGCATTGTTGAAGTGGGAGCTAGCCTTGAACTTTGTTCATGCTCACGGAAACTTTGTGAACATTGATTACAGGAACTTTTCATCAAAAATAATTATCCCCTTGTACAATTCCATTGTATTATAAAAATAATGTGCTAAGGTTTGCCTTTAGGATGTTTACAATGCTTGTTGGTTTGTACGGTGCAGGACAGAAACTTTGGCTGTAGTGCGCGAATTTTAATTTTTTATTGGAACGGCAAATGGTTCTGATTCTTTTTGAACTGTATTTCTGTACAAATTTTTTATTTTTCCTAATTTTGTCAGAAGTTTTCAAGTATCAGAAGTATGGTGAATGTTTAGATTATTACAGACTGTTCTGTTTTAGACAGATTCTGTTTGTTATGCATAGTTTGCTTGTTTTGATGAAACTATCGATTTATATCAGTGGATTTAGCCATGAAAAAGTTATATTACAGTAGACACAATGCAAAAAAAATATGAATTGGTTTGCAATAGTACTTAGAGTGGTGATTTGCTTTATTATACTAACGGATCTTACCGAGTTTTCTATTGAAGTTTTGTGTGGATGTAGTGTCTGATCGAGGATGTCTCGATATGAGGAAAAGGAAGAGAGGCAAGAGTTCAAGCTTGGGGATGCCCGAGGCACCCCAAGTAAATATTCAAGGAGACTCAAGCGTCTAAGCTTGGGGATGCCCCGGAAGGCATCCCCTCTTTCTTCAACAAGTATCGGTATGTTTTCGAATTCGTCTCGTTCATGCATTATGTGCAAGTCTTGGAGTGTCTTTTGCATTTAGTTTTCATTTTTATTTTATGAACCACGCTGGTATGAGATAGTCCTTGGTTGATTTATAGAATGCTCATTGCACTTCAGTTATATCTTTTGAGTGTGGCTTTATAGAATGCTTCATGTGCTTCACTTATATCATTTGAAGTTGGATTGCCTGTTTCTCTTTACATAGAAAACCGCCATTTGTAGAATGCTCTTTTGCTTCAATTATATTTGTTAGAGCGTGGGCATATTTTTTGTATAAAGAATTAAACTCTCTTGTTTCACTTATATATATTTAGAGAGATGACAGGAACTGGTCATTCACATGGTTAGTCATAAAATCCTACATAAACTTGTAGATCGCTGAATATGATATGTTTGATTCCTTGCAATAGTTTTATGATATAAAGATGGTGATATTAGAGTCATGCTAGTTGAGTAATTGTGAAATTGAGAAATACTTGTGTTGAGGTTTGCAAGTCTCGTAGCATGCACGTATGGTGAACCGTTATGTAACAAAGTCGGAGCATGAGGTGTTTATTGATTGTCTTCCTTATGAGTGGCGGTCGGGGACGAGCGATGGTCTTTTCCTACCAATCTATCCCCCTAGGAGCATGCGCGTAGTACTTTGTTTCGATGACTAATAGATTTTTGCAATAAGTATGTGAGTTCTTTGTGAGTAATGTTGAGTCCATGGATTATACGCACTCTCACCCTGCCATCATTGCTACCCTCTTCGGTACCGTGCATTGCCCTTTCTCACCTCGAGAGTTGGTGCAAACTTTGCTGGTGCATCCAAACCTCGTTATATGATACGCTCTGTCACACATAAACCTCCTTATATCTTCCTAAAGACAGCCACCATACCTACCTATCATGGCATTTCCATAGCCATTCCGAGATATATTGCCATGCAACTTCCATCATCATCATATACATGACTTGAGCATTTATTGTCATATTGCTTTGCATGATCATAAGATAGCTAGCATGATGTTTCCATGGCTTGTCCATTTTTTTATGTCATTGCTACGCTAGATCATTGCACATCCCGGTACACCATGACATTCATATAGAGTCATATCTTTGTTCTAGTATCGAGTTGTAATATCGAGTTGCAAGTAAATAAAAGTGTGATGATCATCATTATTAGAGCATTGCCCCATCCAAAAAAAAAGATAGGCCATAGAAGCCTTAATAAATAATGGGGCCAAATAAGCCCGAAAAAAAATAGAAAATAAATAAACAGGGGCAATGTTACTATCTCTTTTTCCACACTTGTGCTTCAAGGTAGCACCATGTTCTTCATGTAGTGAGTCTCATATCTTGTGCTTCAAAGTAGCACCATGTTCTTCATATAGATTGTCTCCTATGTTGTCACTTTCATATACTAGTGGGAATTTTCATTATACAACTTGGCTTGTATATTCCAACGATGGGCTTCCTCAAATGCCCTAGGTCTTCATGAGCAAGCAAGTTGGATGCACACCCACTTAGTTTCTTTTGTTGAGCTTTCATATACTTACAGCTCTAGTGCATCCATTGCATAGCAATCCCTACTCCTCACATTGACATCAATTGATGGGCATCTCCATAGCCTGTTGATTAGCCACGTCGATGTGAGACTTTCTCCTTTTTTGTCTTCTCCACATAACCCCCATCATCATATTATATTCCACCTATAGTGCTATGTCCATGGCTCACGCTCATGTATTGCGTGAAAGTTCAAAAGGTTTGAGAAACGTCAAAAGTATGAAACAATTGCTTGGCTTGTCATCGGGGTTGTGCATGATGTGAATATTTTGTGTGGTGAAGATGGATCATAGCCAGACTATATGATTTTGTAGGGATGAGCTTTCTTTGGCTATGTTATTTCTATAAGACATAATTGCTTGGTTGGTATGCTTGAAGTATTATTGTTTTTATGTCAAAAGATAGACTATTGCTTTGAATCACTCGTGTCTTAATATTCATGCCATGATTAGACATATGATCAAGATTATGCTAGGTAGAATTCCACATCAAAAATTATCTTTTTATCATTTACCTACTCGAGGACGAGCAGGAATTAAGCTTGGGGATGCTGATACGTCTCCGTCAGATCTATAATTTTTATTGTTCCATGCCAATATTATTCAACTTTTATATACTTTTGGCAACTTTTTATACTATTTTTAGGACTAACATATTGATCCAAAGTGCTCAAAGTGCAGCCTCGCTTGTTGCATGTTTTATGTTTCAGAAACCCAATATCAAACGGAGTCCATACGGGATAAAAACGGACGGAGAATTATTTTGGAATATTTGTGATTTTTGGGAGGAAGAATCAACGCGAAACGGTGCCCGAGGTGGCCACGAGAGTGGCCCACGCCACCCCTCCAGGGGGGCGCGCCCCCTATCTCGTGGGCCACCCATAAGGCGGTTGATGCCCTTCTTTGGCCGCAAGAAAGCTAATTTTTGGAAAACGATCTGGGCGAAGGTTTCAGGCCAATCGGAGTTACGGATCTCCATATATACACGAAACGGTAAAACAGAGCCGAGGCAGAACGCAGAAACAGAGAGATAGATCCAATCTCGGAGGGGCTCTCGCCCCTCCCAAGCCATGGGAGCCAAGGACCAGAGGGGAAACCCTTCTCCCATCTAGGGAGGAGGTCAAGGAAGAAGAAGAAGGGGGCCTCTCTCCCCCTTGCTTCCGGTGGCGCCGGAGCGCTGTCGGGGGCCATCATCATCACCGTGATCTTCACCAACACCACCGTCATCTTCACTAGCATCTCCATCACCTTCCCCCCTCTATTTACAGCGGTCCACTCTCCCGCAACCCGTTGTACCCTCTACTTGAACATGGTGCTTTATGCTTCATATTATTTCCAATGATGTGTTGCCATCCTATGATGTCTGAGTAGATTTCCGTTGTCCTATCGGTGATTGATGAATTGCTATGATTGGTTTGAGTTGCATATTTTATTATTGGTGTTGTCCTATTGTGCCCTCCGTGTCGCGCAAGCGTGAGGGATTCCCGCAGTAGGGTTTGCAATATGTTTATGATTTGTTTATGGTGGGTTGCGTGAGTGACTGAAACACAAACCCGAGTAAGTAGGTTGTTTGTGTATGGCATAAAAAGGGGACTTGATGCTTTAATGCTATGGTTGGGTTGTACCTTAATGAATCTTTAGTAGTTGCGGATGCTTGCTAGAGTTCCAATCATAAGTGCATAGAATTCCAAGTAAGGGATGATATGTTAGCTTATGACTCTCCCTCAAATAGAATTGCAATAGTGATTACCGGTCTAGTAACATAGTCAATTGCTTAGGGGCAATTCCACAACTCCTACCACCACTTTTCCACACTCGACATATTTAATTTATTGCTTCTTTACTTACAACAGCCCCTGCCTTTTATTTACGCTCTCTTTATTTTCTTGCAAGCCTATCCAAAAAACACCTACAAAGTACTTCTAGTTTTATTCTTGTTCTAGGTAAAGTGAACGTCAAGCGTGCGTAGAGTTGTATCGGTGGTTGATAGAACTTTAGGGAATATTTGTTCTACCTTTAGCTCCTCGTTGGGTTCGACACTCTTACTTATCGAAAACTGTTGCGATCGCCTATACTTGTGGGTTATCAAGAACATCCGGCTAGTTTTTGGACCTGATTAAGGTCTGTTGGTGTAGCCAATTGTGACAAAGCTCGGATTTTGGCTGGATTTGCCTCAATTCCTCTATTGGAGACGATGAAGCCCGGCAGTTTTCTGGCGGGAACACCGAAAACACACTTTTCCGGATTGAGCTTGATGTCATATGTATGGAGGTAGTCGAATGTGGGACGCAGATCATCTATCAATGACTCGACGTGCCTAGTTTTGATGATGACGTCATCCACATATGCTTCAGCTGTCTTGCCAATCTGTTTCTCCAGGCATGTTTGAATCATGCGTTGGTAGGTGGCGCCGGCGTTTTGAAGTCCGAAGGGCATAGTGTTGAAGCAGAATGGCCCATATGGGGTAATGAATGTCGTTGCGGCTTGGTCGGACTCCTTCATTTTTATTTGATGGTATCCGGAGTATGCGTCGAGGAAACACAGTGAGTCGTGTCCTGCAGTAGCATCAATAATCTGATCGATGCGAGGGAGGGGGAAGGGATCCTTAGGGCAGGCCTTGTTGAGGTCTTTGAAATCGATGCATAGGCGCCAAGATTTATCCTTCTTTGGCACCATCACCAGGTTTGCTAGCCAGTCCGGGTGTTTTATTTCTCTGATGAATTAACTTGGCTAGCTCCTCCCCCATAGCTTGTCCTTTGGGTTCAGAAAAGCGCTGCAGTGTTTGCTTGACCGGTTTATATCCCTTCAAAATGTTGAGGCTGTGTTCGGCCAACCTGCGTGGGATTCCTGGCATATCAGAAGGGTGCCAGGCGAATATGTCGATTCTCGCACGGGAACTCTCATAAGCCTTGGCGTCGACCGTTGGTTCTAGCTGTGACCCGATGGATGCTGTCTTCTTGGGGTCCGTCGGGTGCACTTGAAATTTGATTATTTCATATGCTGGTTTAAAGGAGGTGGATTTGGGTCGCTTGTCCAGGATTACGTCGTCCCTGTCCATCGTGGAGCGCAGCGCAGTTAACTCTTCGGCCACGAGGGCTTCAGGCAGTGCCTCGAGGGCAAGGGATGCGGTTTGTTTTCGGCGCAGAGTGCTATGTCCGGATTACTGGCAAGAGTGATAATACCATTGGGCCCGGGCATCTTGAGCTTCATGTACCCGTAGTGAGGTATATCTTGGAAGCGTGTAAATGCATCTCGCCCCAATAGGGTGTGATATCCACTGTTGAAAGGGGCCACTTGAAAGGTTATCTCTTCGGACCGATAGTTCTCCGGCATGCCGAATACCACGTCGAGCATGATTTTTCCCGCGCATCGCACCTCTCGACTGGGAATGATTCCTAGGAAGGTCGTGCTACTTTGCTCGATGCGGCTCGTGTCTATTTCCATTTTGTTGAATGTATCCTCGTAGATGAGGTTTACTCCGCTGCCGCCGTCCATGAGTACTTTGGTGAGTCGAAAACCGTACACAATTGGATTGAGGACCAAGGTGGCTGGTGCTCGGACTATCTGGAATTTTGGTTCGTCACTGGCGTTGAAAGTTATGGTCGTGTCGTTCCAGGGGTTTATTGCTGCGACTTGGCAGACTTCGGCGAGGTTGCGGAAGGCCCTTTTGCGCCGATTGTTTGAAGCAAAGGTCTCGAAGACTGTCAATACGCTGAGATCGTCATCCTTCGGGGGGTGTTGCTCTGGGGTATTTTTGGTGAGGATATCCTCGCCACTCTTGGCCACTTGCCGGAGTATCCAACATGCTCTAAGGCCGTGGGTTGGTATGGTATCCGGTGTTGTGTGTATTTTGCATGGCCTATCAAGCCATCCCTCCAGAATGGTCCCGCGCCCCGTGATGGGTTTAGATTTCTTTACTATTTGGTCGGGCGCCCCGCGAGGGTGCGTCCTTTTTGCCCGGACGAGGGGTTGAGCGGAAATCGGTGGTTCCCAGCGAGCTGCCTGAGTTTTCTAGGCGCGAAAAAAACGATTTAAGGTGGCATTGTCCACGGAGAAACCACCCCAAAGCCTTTCCATTGCGCAGTACTTCTGCACTATGGTCGCCAAGTCAGCAAAGTGTAATACGCGATGGCTGTTGATGGCGTTGAGGATTCCTTCATCCATGCAATTATTGCACAATACTAAGATCGTGTCTTCGTCGCGGCAATCTTTAATCTTATCTTTGACAACGAGGAATCTGGGCCAAAAGTGATGGACTGTTTCCTGAGACTGCTGCCATAGGTACATGAGATCGCGTATATCTGGGTGGGTGGGTGGATTTAAATCCGAACCCTGGCCCAATTTGGTATCCGAAGTTTGAGAAACTTCTGAGCTTAATAGTTTGTGCTCTGGGATATCAACCGATTTTTCAGGTCCACCATCCGATTCCAGGTTCGGAGGACAAGGCATGTCGTTCCACGGACGGGTATCCGGCTCTTCGAGCTCGGAAATCCGAACATAGTTCGTCCTCAATATAGAGGGAGAGTTGTTGTTTTGCTCCTCTACTACCGCTATATGATGGGTGATCGGCGGAGATTTGATTTCTCTCTGATCGGGTTTAAGCCCAACCGATCGTAGTCTGTAGCGACCCCCAAGGCGGCGATGCGATCCAGGAGTTCATTTAAAGACGACAACTCCGTCAGATCCATCTGTTTGGAGTATTCAGAGCCAATACGGAGGCGATTTTCGATGACCTGAGAAGTCATCGTCGGCTTAAAGACCGGACAGGCGGTCATTGTAAAGCCGCCCAACCGGAGGGTTTGGCCTAAGGCCAGGGCTCCTCCGGAGGTGATACTGTCCTTGATAACAAGGCGAGCCATCAATCCTGTCTTCGACGTCACAACGGAACTCTCAATGAAAGCACCAATGTCGGTGTCAAAACCGGCGGATCTCGGGTAGGGGGTCCCGAACTGTGCGTCTAAGGTCGATGGTAATAGGAGACACGATGTTTAGCCAGGTTCGGGCCCTCTCTATGGAGGTAATACCCTACTTCCTGCATGATTGATCTTGATGAATATGAGTATTACAAGAGTTGATCTACCATGAGATCGTAATGGCTAAAACCCTAGAAGTCTAGCCTGTATGATTGTGATTGCCTCTATGGACTAAACCCTCCAGTTTATATAGACACCGGAGGGGACTAGGGTTGTACAAAGTCGGTTACAGAGAAAGGAATCTTCATGTCCGAATGCCAAACTTGCCATCCACGCCAAGGAGAGTCCCATCCGGACACGGGTGAGAGTCTTCGGTCTTGTGTCTTCATAGCCCATCAGTCCAGCCCATGTCCAACAGGCCGGACGCCCGAAGACCCCTTAATCCAGGACTCCCTCAGCGGCCCAGACCGACATTACATGAACGCGTGCATGAGACTGGTTCTATCGCCGTGCTTTGCACACAGGTGGCTAGTGGGTGTCTGTTTCTCCAATTTTAGTTGAATCGAGTGTGACTACTCCCGGTCCTTGTTGAAGGTTAAAACATCAAACTTGACGAAAAATCATTGTGGTTTTGATGCGTAGGTAAGAACGGTTCTTGCTAAGTCCGTAACAGCCACGTAAAACTTGCAACAACAAAGTAGAGGACGTCTAACTTGTTTTTGCAGGGATTGATGTGATATGATATGGTCAAGACGTGATGATATATAAATTGTTGTATGAGATGATCATGTTTTGTAACAGTTATCGGCAACTGGCAGGAGCCATATGGTTGTCGCTTTATTGTATGAAACGCAATCGCCATGTAATTGTTTTACTTTATCACTAAGCGGTGGCGATAGTCGTAGAAGCAATAGTTGGCGAGACGACAACGATGCTTCGATGGGGATCAAGGTGTCAAGCCGGTGAAGATGGTGATCATGACGGTGCATTGGAGATGGAGATCAAAGGCACAAGATGATGATGGCCATATCATATCACTTATATTGATTGCATGTGATGTTTATCCTTTATGTATCTTATTTTGCTTAGTATGGCGGTAGCATTATAAGATGATCTCTCACTAAATTTTAAGGTACAAGTGTTCTCCACAGTATGCACCGTTACTACGATTAAATGCGTGCCGAGACACCACGTGATGATCGGGTGCGATAAGCTCTACGTTCACATACAACGGGTGCAAACCAGTTTTGCACAAGCAGAATATTCGGGTTAAACTTGACGAGCCTAGCATATGCAGATATGGCCTCGGAACACTGAGACTGAAAGGTCGAGCGTGAATCATATAGTAGATATGATCAACATAGTGATGTTCACCATTGAAAACTACTCCATCTCATGTGATGATCGGACATGGTTTAGTTGATATAGATCACGTGATCACTTAGATGATTAGAGGCATATGTATCTAAGTGAGAGTTCTTAATTAATATGATTAATTAAACTTTAATTTATCATGAACTTAGTACCTGATAGTATTTTGCAACGTTGCCATTTGCACAAGTGACATCCATGATTATATAAAGCCCGTTTTCTAGTGGGCTATGTGTTGTAAATATGGTAAAAAACTATTTATATCTAATACTACCTGTTATCTATACCAATATAAAAAGACCCAAAGGGGCAGATCGAAATCATCTCGACCTTAGCACCAAACACGTTTAACACTCTAATTACCCACCACTGCCATTGATTATAAACACGTTTAGACTCAACGCTATCCTATGAAATCTGCCATGTAATTAATATCTTACCATTCCCGCGAAAAAGCAATTAATATCTTACCAAATATAAATGTGTCACAAATATACCTTACCTAATATAACGTGTCACTAATATCCTACCAAATATTCAACGTACATAATTACTAGTTCTTCTAAACTACTGACAGCATCCATACGTACACACAAGAAATAAAAATGGCCAGACAAGTACTCGAACCTGTAACCTCAGGCTTTGTGGAACAACATGCCAACCAACCGGGATAAGTAGGGAACGCAATTAGTTCTAGATTTTTCTACCTTTATGTACGTTCCCCACTGAGCAATTAACCAACTCGGCTCACTTGGGCCTTAGAAAGCAAGGGCCCATTGTGCGCCGCCGTTGGTAATTTTTTAATGTCGAGCAGTTGTTATTTGTACTCCCCAAAAAAGTAGTTATTTGGTCTCGATTCTAGGACACCAAAAGTTGACTTTACCCAAAAAAAATTGGTACTTGTACGAATTCTCAAAATATAATGCTACTTGTACGAAGTAGTTGTACTTGCTACTTTTACGTTACACTAAGAAAAAGATGGATACTTTTATATTCATTAGAAATCAAGCCATAATAAATAAATTTTTTTTATTTCGCTAATTTTATTTAAATAGTTCAAAAATAATAATTGATTTTTTTATCAAGTAAATAAAAATTACTTATGTCATTTTAAAGAGTTTTCACACTTTTTGAAAAAGTTCATGGAAGTTTAAAGTGTTCACCCATATAAAAAGCAAAAATCCTTGTATTTTGAAAAAAAATCAATATATATTAAAAAAATCATTTACTTCATAAATTTTTATCGTGTATTAAAAAATGTTCATCGTGTTTTTCAAATGCATTCATTGTGCATTTCAAGAAATTTAAAGTGAATTTAACTGTTCATCATGTACTTCGCACAATGCATATATAGAAATGTTCATGGAATTTTAGAATACTTACACACATTTTAAAGGAAATTTTTTTATTTAAATGTTCATCATTGACAATGGATCCACTCATCAGGATCTTAAGGAGGCACCCAGCCTCCTTCGGGAACCTATAGCCACATCACTCGAAGCCTGTGATATGCCCCATGGAGCCAAGAACCTAGACTTTGTAACCTAAGCTTTACCAATGATATCAGGCAATGTCGGGGACCCCTTTAGGGAGAAACAGAGAAACCTTACAAGCGGTACCCTCTCTCTACTGCCAGGAATAGAGAATGGTAACTATGAAAACTTATCTCATTGGCGACCAGATTGGTCCTCGGGGACCACCGGGGTAAGAAACACACTACTAGGAAAACACCCTGTAGGTAACCACTTAGTAGTAGCGAGGGGGTGAAAAAACACATTACTAGTAGGTCATAGTAGTAGCGTGGCCATAGAGAACTCACGCTAGTACTAAGTGGTCCCCACCCCCACCCCGGGACATGCCTTAATTAGTAGTAGTGCGGGGGGGAGGGGGGGTGTTTACACCCCGTGCTAATAATACGGATCGACGGGGCCAGCTGGTGGGCCCCATGTAGTAGTAGCGCATCTACCTGAGGCCGCATTACAACTAATGTGCTTAGTAGTAGCGCGGCCCTGATGTCTCGTGCTACTACTAAGTTCCACTTATTACCAGAGCAGACGCTCGTCCCCCCATCCCACTTCTCGCCGCGCACACATTCTACTGTGCCATCCCGCCGCCGCCATGGACCTGCCTATCGTTGCCGCCTTCCCCATGTCCCCAATCTACACCCCCCTAATCTAGTGTTGCTCCTCAAATTTGTCGTATCGTCTTCCTTTCCCACCTCCACCTCAAAGCCACATCTTGTCTACTTCCTGGCACTCTCCCTCCTTGCGATCGTATTAAACCCCGCCCACTCCAAACCCTAAGGGCTGGGTCGACTGCGGCAACAAGAGCCACTAGGGTGGCTAGTGATGGTGACATCGATGATGACTTCAGTGACCTTGTCGACTTTGGCTTCAACTGGACAACCGGCATGGCGACAACAATGATATCACCAACTAAAAACCCTTTTAATCAAATATACTTATTTTGGGACGGAGCGAGTACCTTCTTCAAGTCAATTGTATTTATTTGCTCTTCATTTGAGCAATTTTTAAAATGTCTAAGACTTGTAATATAATAATTTAAACAATTATTGAAGAATTTAAAATAATTTTAGTTTTAGAAGCACCCAGAACTATTTTTCACCATCTCTTATTCCCTTCGAGTATCTATTTTTTCTCACATTTTCCTTTCTCTTAACATGTCAATTAGTTTTTTTCTAAGACTCAACTTGTGGTTGGATGATATCCCCAGCCCACTAGGGTTCAAGTCCCGGTGCTTATATTTAATTTATTTCAGGATTTTTTGGCGATGCGCGTTCAGTGGTAAGAAATGTTCCCGTCGGCTATGAGGCGTAATACTCCGGCTCAATCTCTTGAAGGGGCTCATAGAGGTAGGGTCTGCCTGTGTGCGTGTGTTCATACGTGTGAGTGTATGCGTGTGTATATGAGCGTTTGCATTTGTACTGTATTGAAAAATAATTCTAAGACTCACAGTCAATTAGTTAATCAGTTTATTCATGAAAAAAATTGTTAACCAGTTTACAAAAAGGTCAGCGGAGATTCATTCGCGCCATTTTATTTATTATTTCCCTCCATTTTTCCCACGTCAAAAATTCCCCTCCATCTTTAAAAAAATAAAAACTGAAACTGATTGGTTGTTCCACAAAATCTGGCCCTCATCTACCTGATCACTATGCGCACGGTTCCATCTTCCCCATCGACGCATCCACTCATCACGAACCCATCGACGCGCCATCTCTCTCCCCACCTAGCAGTCGTCTGTTGCCTTCCTCTCTCCACCTAGCTACGCCGCGGGCGAGCCTTCTGCATGTCGTTGCTGCAAAGGAACGCCACCCTGTATGGTAGATCGTGCCTCCGGTGGCAGCGTGATTGACCACGACAAGGAGGTGCTGCAGGTTGCAGCTCCTCCTCCCCAACCCCATTGACGTGCTCACCTACCTCGCGTGGAAGATCTCCGAGTTCCCAGCGTGCCGCGTGATTGGCTCCGTCACCAACCTCCACTCCTCCAACTTCAGATACCTCATCACCGAGCACCTCGACGTCAATGCGCAGGACGTGTAGGTAACTTAGTTAATCTTCCTGAATGTAACCATGAATCCATGATCAATTACCTCGATTGAGGTTGAAGTCGGAGTGGTTGGTGGATAATTGTTCTAGCACCTTCCCTGCACATCTTCTCACCAGTGCCCGATTTATTCTCTCCCGACAGAAGCGAAAGGACCCTCCCCTACATTGTCTTCTCTTTTTCGCCCTCTTCCGTAACATACCAAAATTTCAATTTGGTATGTTATACACAGGTCATCCAATGCATATCATATTTTATTGCATTCTCATTTGCTATCCTCGAAATCCTAAGCAACTCAAGGACCCTCGGAGAGAGTTGGGGATTTTCCGATTTTCATATTTGAATTTTATCAAATAATGAAGGACGAGGATTATTGATTTTAGTATTTTCTCTCGGAAAATATTTCATGTTTAAAAAAAATAAACGAGAGGAGATAATATGACTTCTCCAAAAATAATTGAAATCTAGGAGGAAAAATGTTAAAATCATTATTTGGGATTTTATTCTATTTATTTGGAATTTTTATTTGCCTAGAGAAAAATTTGCATATATTTAAAATTGCATTTTAGGGGCCAAGAAAAGTTCATCTTGTTCTAAATATTTTATTTAGGCAAAGAAAACTTGTTTTGGCATTTTTAGATTTTATTTATTTTTCTAGGATTTTTATAAATTTCATGGAATGTTTAAGAAAAAGGAATCCTTGGCATTGGGCTAACGGCCAGAAAGCCGGGCCAAGTCGCCGCCGCCTCCTGCTGGGCCACGCTGGGACATGGAGTCCGAGTCGGACTCCTCCCACGCCTTGCCCTCCTCCAAGCCACCTCTCCCCTCTTTATATACCGCCTCTCCCCTTAGCCACCACCACCGCCACCATCGCCATCGCCCTTGGGACCCGGAGGAGCCCGAGCCCGAGCCGCCCGCCCGCGCCTCCCGCCTCAGCCGTCGCCCCCCCCGAGCCGCCACCCTTAGCCGCCCCCACTGGGCGACCTCGCCGGAGGTAGCCCGTCAGCCGGTTTTTTAAATAACCCTTGGTTTTTGAAAAAACCCTAGCCGTTTTTATATTAGATCGGTTTTATTTCCCGGTTTATTTATTTTGAGAACGTTCACCCGTTCGTTCGTTTTCTGAACCGTTCGTCGTTTAGCTTCCGCTAGCGAACGTTACGCTCGCTTAGACGTTCGTCGCTTTCTTTTTATCGGTTTTATTCCGCGATTATTCCGATTTCGATTTACGAACCAATGTTCAAATTAGTATATCTTTTTCGCTCGTTTATCGAATCGGCGATTCAAGCGCCTGGAGTTTCATCTCGAAACCCTCTTTCCGAATAGCCAACTTAAACCAGTTTTTGTCCTTGTAAAATGTGACTCTAGTTCAGATTAGTAAACGGACCTTGTTTCTCTCGCCGTTTGAGTTTCGTTGTTCCGTTTGGTTTGATTCTTTTTGCAAACCTGAGTTCTTAAGTTGAACTCTCCGGTCAACCTCTTTCAGTTGAAGTTTCGTTTGTACATCTTTGTTTGTTGCTTATGTATGTATTGTTTGCTTGCGATAGAATTCCCGGAGTGCGAAGCGTGTTACTGAGTCTCTAGGATTCACGGATGCGTCGACAAGGCAAGTAACACTTGATCATACTTTTTCATACCCAGTTTTATGCATTAGCTCAATCCTCAAACATTGCATGATTAGGATGTCATTAATTTGTGGGTTGGGAAGTAGATGATGAGGTAGGAACCTATTGCCCTGTTACTATCAAACCCTTGGGAGTTACTTCTACGTTATGCTTATATTGCTATGCTATGCCCGTAGACGTGGTTTGGGTTTGAGAGATATTCACGACAGATGTGAGATTGTTAATTTAATGGTTTACTTTAAGGTGGCAACTTAAATACACATCTGGGTGGATTGAGGCACCTGGGGAACCCGGTGTTGTCTGTTTTATTTTTGGAAATCCCGGGGTATCCGTGTGATCTTCCTATGGACCGCCACCCAGGCTCAAAGGGAACTGAGATTATTCATGCTAGAAAATTCCGTGTGCAGCCACAAGCTATTATGGTCTCTAGCATAGTTGAGTAAGTTACGTGAAGCTCTCGAAATGGTAGATCAGCAGGTAGTGGGTTTTATAGGTTTGGTATGATCTATCCCGAGTAGAGAGTTAATGTTTTTGAAAGACTGTGTCTCGGTCATCCGTTTCTCAAACACCATGCGGTCACGAGAAACCAACGCAGCGATCGAAGTCTTGTGGGGAAAGTGCATAAACCTCTGCAGAGTGTACAATCTAATCATGGTTAGCCGTGTCCCCGGTTATGGACAATTCGAGTATCTAGTACTTGCGTATTCACATGTATCTCATCACTCTAAATTAATATTGTTGGGTTGTTAATCACTTTAATTGGGATTGAGTTGGGGTTATACCTTCTCAATGATGTTTCAACCACCATGATAGTTAAAATAAAATTTATTCCTTTGACACAGGGAAAAATTGGCTTTATGCAAAACTGTAACCATAGAGCTTTCCACCAGCCATATATGCATGTAGTATAGCTTATTCTTTCATTACTTTCTATGTGTTACATTGCCAACATATTCCATGTGCTGACCCGTTCTCGGGCAGCAACATATTATGTTGCAGACTTTTCAGACGAGGAGTAAGGATTGGTAGGTCGTTGCCGTGCGGCTCGATTATGCATTTGGAGTTGATGGACTCACTTTATCTTCCAAGCCTTCCGCTGTTATCGCATTAGATGGCCTTAAGCCATATTATTGTAATAAGTTCTCTTTTGAGACATTCGATGTAATAAGTGTGTGATTGGTACTGTTATAAATCCTTGAGTACTTTGTGTGTCGGCATTACCGATCCATGGATGACACGAAGCACGGAGACTTGACCATCGAGGTCGGGTCGCTGCAAGATGGTATCGTCGAGCACACGCTGAGTGTAGGACACGACCACTAAGATAAAACCATAGGTCACTCCTCTCTACCCATTTCGACCCCTCTCCATTTTTCCACTCTTTAGGATGACGGAGATGAAGTACAAGTTTGCACAACGGATGAAGACACACCTTTTGGGCGCCACTTGAAGGAAGTCACTAGGTACCTGAATATTGGAATACCAAGCTTCACCGGACGTACACGCCACCTTACCGTAAGAAGAATGCTGGAAGATTCAAGCTCTAGTTCCGGAAGGACGTTTGCGTAAGCACGGAGCCCATAGTATGTGTTTTCAATGCACCAACATGGAGTTTGGGAAAGAGTATGGCAGCTCACATTACCATGGGACGCATTGGAGAAGTCTACAATAAGGAGCTTAAAGACACCATATACCAAATATGTAGGCGCCCGGGGCGAGCAATGGGAAGTAATCAGCACCAAGAAGGATAGATCCATTGCAGCCTACATCCAGGAACTAAACCAGCAAATTCGGCGTCATGAGAACCGGATGTCTTGCGCAGACATGATGGACTTGAAGAAGGCGAAAACTAAGATCATCGAGCTGGAGGAAGAACTCAAGTCTACACGCCGATGGATATGAGGAAGAAATCAAAATACTCTGGAGAAGAACGACGACCTAGTCAAGAAGATCGGAGTCTTCATGGGAGGACCAGCACCCAAGGAAGAGGAGCAAGAAGAGGAAGAAGATCCCGCTTGTCCGGACAACTACATCATCATCGCATTTACACCGACTCAGATCCAAGTGATGATGACTATGAAGACGGTGGAGCGTACATCATGGAGTCTTCCACCGATCAAAATTTCTAGATGACCACCATATAATAGTAGTATTTCCCCATGTAACTAGTAGTAGTTGAGCACTTATGCGATAGTCCTAGATCGTTTTGTATGCCCTTGCTTGCTTGATTGAATGAATGTGTGTTTGCCTCATGTGCATATGGGTAGTGTTTTCTCACTAGACCTCTTTCTATTCTAATCTCTCCCATCTAAACCTTCAGATGCCTCCAGGGACGTGACCCGGTTTTGTTTTTCCACGGAGCTCACTCGATTGATCCAACAGCAGAATGCATTGATGCAATTGCTAGTTC
Source organism: Aegilops bicornis (assembly GCA_021605145.1). Taxonomy (NCBI): domain Eukaryota; kingdom Viridiplantae; phylum Streptophyta; class Magnoliopsida; order Poales; family Poaceae; genus Aegilops; species Aegilops bicornis. Next base: position 73,031,505 of record CM038675.1, read on the forward strand.
GTAACCAGGAAATGCCAACAACAACAACAACAACAACCCGCCCCGGTGGACAATTTAGCCCGTTTTCTAAGGTTACAACCGCCGGTGTTTTCCAAAGAGCACCGAGCCAATAGTTGCAGATGACCGGTTACGCCGTATTGGAAGGAGTTAACCACCGCAGGATGCACGGATGCTGAAAGAGTGCGCTTTGCCGCACATCAATTGGATGGACCAGCAGCCGCATGGTGGGAGAATTACACGGCTACTTTTCCTATAGCCAATGTCACTTGGCTCAGTACGTGGATGAATTTAGCAAGTTATCACGCTATGCCCCTGATGATGTGGCCACAGATGCCGTGAAGCAAGAGAAGTTTATGGAAGGGCTGAATGATGAGATGAGTATGCAGTTGATGGTGGCAACTTTCAACAACTACCAGGAGTTGGTAGGTAAGGCCCTAATGATTGAAGGAAAGCAGCAGCAAATTGAGAATCGTAAGAGGAAGTATGGACAAGGGAAGTATAACTCAGGAGCTCACGGAAGCCTCGCTTAACCCCGAACTCGGGAGGACTAGTTCATAACCATGGAGGACATAACCATCTTTGTAGGAGGATCACATAATGGTGCGAAGAATGGGAATGGAAATGCAGCCAACAATAATCAGAATCGCTCAAACCCAGCTACACCCGCCAAGAGAGACTTGAGCCAAGTTATTTGCTGTAAGTGCGGGAAAACAGGGCACTATGCCAACGACTGCCCTGAAGGAAAGAATGGAAACGGAAATGGGAGCGTTGGGAAGAAGCCCAAGCCATTCAACAAAGGACAAGTGAACCACGTTAACGTGGAGGAAGTTGAAGAGCAGCCGGACGCGGTAATAGGTAAGTTTTTGGTTCAGTCATTTACCGCTATTGTTCTTTTCGATCTTTGGTGCATCGCATTCATACATATCAAGGGGTTTGTGGATAAGTTTAAGTTACCAACCCGGACCCTTAGGACCCCTCTTTTAGTGAGCTACTTTGGAGCAGAGTACATGGCTAGCAAGTGGTGCACCCGGATACCCCTAATCATTGGCACGCATGTTTTTCCGTCTGACCTAATTATTTTGGAGTCGCAAGGATTGGATGTGATATTAGGTATGGATTGGATGTCAAAGTTTGGAGGAAGTATTGACTGTGCTAGCAAGTCGATTTATCTTACCACCCCAGAGGGAAAAAGGATTAAGTATGTATCTAGGCATGTGCCTAGGAGGAGCCAAGTGAATACCCTCACGGGAGTTGTACAAGAAGAAGTACCTGTAGTGAAGGATTATCCAGATGTTTTCCCAGAAGAGTTACCAGGCATGCCACCGGATTGAGACATTGAGTTTACGATAGAACTAATGCAGTGCAGGCCAATATCAAAGAGACCCTATCGGATGCCCATAAATGATCTGGAGGAAATTAAGAAGCGGTCGAGGAGATATTGGAGAAAGGTTACATTCGTAGAAGTTCATCACCTTGGGGAGCCCCAGTACTTTTGGTGGAGAAGAAGGATAAATCCCTAAGGATGGTTGTTGATTACCGAGCTCGGAATGAAGTAACAATAAAGAACAAGTATCCCTTACCGATGATCAATGATCTGTTTGATCGATTGCAAGGAGCTAAGGTGTTTTCTAAGATTGATCTATGATCGAGGATACCATCGATTGAAGATCTGAGAGAAGGATATACCAAAGACAGCATTCACCACACGATATGGATTATATGAGTATACGGTCATGTCATTTGGACTGACTAACGCCCCTGCCTATTTCATGAGTATGATGAACAAAGTGTTCATGGTGTATTTGGACAAGTTTGTTGTGGTGTTTATCGATGATATTATGGCTTACTCGAAGAACGAAGAGGAGCACGCAGAACACCTACGTTTGGTTCTTGAGAAACTCAGGGAACACCAGTTATACGCCAAATTCAGCAAGTGCGAGTTTTGGTTGAAGGAAGTTGGATTTCTTGGGCATGTTATATCGGAGAGGGTATAGCAGTAGATCCCGATAAAATTCGGTCGATCCATCGAATGGTTGGCACCCACTTGATCGGTGAGATTCGCAGCTTCCTTGGACTGGCAGGATATTATCGGAGATTCATTGAGAATTTTTCCAAGATTGCTAAACCAATGATGTAATTGCTAAGGAAGGATACCAAGTTCAAATGGGACAGAGGATTGTGAGACAAGCTTCCAGGAGTTGAAGAAAGCGGTTGACTACTGACACCAGTCTTGACATTGCAGTTACATAAGGAGTTTCAAGTGTATTGTGATGCCTCTCGCTTGGGACTTGGATGTGTTCTTATGCAGGACGGAAAAAGTTGTCTCGTATGCCTCACGACAAGCTGAAGCCTCATGAGTTGAACTATGCCACGCATGATTTGGAGTTAGCAATTTGTAGTACATGCGTTGAAGACACGGAGACATTATCTCATGGGAAACCGTTGTGATGTGTACATGGATCATCAGAGTTTAAAGTACATTTTCACACAGAAGGAATTAAACCTCAGGCAGAGGAGATGGCTGGAACTTATAAAGGATTACGACATGAAGCTACACTATCATCCAGGAAAGGCCAACGTTGTAGCAGACTCTTTGATTCGGAATAGTTATGCCAATATCCTTGAAAGTAGAGGACTGCCAAAGGATTTAGCAGAGGATATTATGGAACTTCGGTTGGAGATTGTTCCAAGAGGTTTTCTTGCGACAATGGAGGTTCAGTCGACCTTGTTAGACAAGATTCGAGACGCTCAAAAGGAGGATAAAGAGATTGCTGAGATAAAAGAAAAGATGGGCAAAGGAAAAGCCAAAGGTTTTCGCGAGGATGAGCATGATACCTTGTGGTTTGAGGATCGGATTTATGTGCCCAACAATTCGGAGATCGTGAAGTTAATACTTCAAGAGGCCCATGAATCACCATACTCGATTCACCCCGGAAACACCAAGATGTATTTGGACTTGAAGGAACATTTCTGGTGGACTGGTATGAAGAAGGATATTGCCGAGTATGTAGCCGTTTGCGATGTATGTCAGAGAGTGAAGGCAGAGCATCAAAAGCCAGCAGGACTGTGCAGCCTATGCCAGTACCCGAATGGAAGTGGGACAAACTTTGTTGGGGACACAACTACTGAGTGTGAACCGCCCTGGAAGGGCCGGTTTACCCTCGTCCATGATCCAGGCCCACGGAGGAGGCCCGGAGCCCAGAGGCGACTTAAGGTCCATTTATGTAAACCGCCTTAGTGTTGTAACTTGTGTTGTAAGACAAGAGAGAAGAGACCGAGCCGGACACTTGTATGAGCCGGATCGGGACTCTGTCAGACCGGCCGGTGTCAACCCGTGTATATAAGGGGACGACCAGTGGCGGATTAGGGGAGAGGATTGAGGCTAAGGCAAAGCTATTGCTCCCTAGTCGCCGAAATCATATCAATCACATCACAACTGGACGTAGGCTTTTAGCTTCATCGAAGGGGCCGAACTAGTATAATTCCCGTGTCTTGTGTCCGCTTTAACCCCTCTAGGTTAACCCGTACGATGGCCCTACGACTAAGTCCTTTCATGAGGACATCTGCCGTGACAATTCCACGACAATTGGCGCCCACCGTGGGGCTATCGCGCGATGGTTTGATGATCTTAGAGGGCAAGTTCGAAGGACTCGAAGGTTATGCAATGGGCGGATGACTAAGAGTCGTCAGCGGCAAGCTCTACATCGACGATGCGGATCGGGCCCCGAGGCCGCTCGGTTAGTCTGGTACCGGTCCCCTTCGGCGGCATACACGTGTTCATCGGCAAGATCGGCGAGCAGGGCTGGGCGGACGTCTGCCTTGACCTCGTCGAGACGGCTCAATGAGCGAAGAAGAGTCCTGCCACTGGCTAAACCGGCGGTCGAGCATGTTTTTCGTGGGAGTCGTCCACGGAGGCTGCGAGGACGGATCAGCATCTCGGTGACGAACTGTTGTCTACTACGGTGACGAATCGTCGGCCGGAGAAACCGAAGTCTCTATACCAGCCGCAAGATGGCCGGATCGGGCTGTTCCGACGGTGAGAGTATTCCGGACCCTTCGATCTACCCAACCTGGTTGGGATCTTCATGGCCGGTGACGCAGCGGCACTTCACTCTTCGATCATGGCGCCGGCCGCCGGGTTCAACAGCGGTGATGGCAGCCGGGAAGGAGGCCTGTCGCCCGGCTCAAGTTTTGTCGAGCTTTTGACGCGTTGGCTGTACGTGCTCATGGCGAGGCTAATCCGCTGGATCAGGACCTGCACAACGCGGAGATTGCAAAGGTGAGAGAACAGATCACTAAAGCTAAAGCGGACTGGCAGCCGCATGACGTGAGGATGGCGTGAGCGGGCCGCTTTGGATCTGCGCAGCTTATAGGCTCATCTTTGGATCGAGCGCATCGCATGAAGTCATGAAAAGGAAGTACAGGTCCCGTTTACCTTCGGTTTTCGAGGGAAGAGAGCTTTTCAACACCCCGTATGGGACCAAGAATCCGCCACCGGTGGTAAACCGCCGGAAGCACTGGACGGCCGCGCGGTTCAACCCGTGTGATAGATCTACCTCGTCATCACCGGCGCACCCAGGCTGTGCGAACACCTCCGGTCACTACTCCAACCCGATGGATAACCTTGTCGCGGCTGCGGCTTGCGGTTGGAGGCGATTCGATCGAGGGCGATTCACCACGGCGGTGAAACCCGCCGGGTCAAGGAGCTCCTCAGACGGCCCTGGCTCAAGAAGCGTATTAAATGCAGTCGGGATCGGATCCACTCCACCCCCGCCCAAGCCGGAGCTATAGCCGACGTCGGCCAGAACCGGCCGTGTCAAGCAATGCGCAGCGTGGTCCGCCTCGCGGCAACAATCCGACGGGCGGCTTTGAGGATGCCCAAGTGGTAGTGGACCGCGCCAGGGCACGTAGGGAGGCCGAGTTAGCAGCACAAGCAGAGGATCATCCGCTCGCGCCGGTTCGTCCGACCATCTTCGAGCCAGGGGTCACGTCACGGTTCTTTGGGGTGCCTTGCCTCGTCCCGCTTTACGTAACGTCGCTTGCCCAAGGACTTCAAGGGCCGCAAGGTGCCCAATTATACCGCCGATTTGGCTCGAAGCATGGATAGAAAGCTATGAGATGGCCATGGAGATGCTAGATGTGGATGAAGCCGCATGTGCGAAATACTTCACAATGATGTTGGAAGGAACGGCCGGACTTGGTTGAAAAATTTGCCGCCCAACTCTATCGGTTCGTGGACCCGATTGCGAGCCCGATTCATTCAAAATTTCAAAGATACCTGTAAACAGCCCATATGCATGGTGGATTTAGCAGCTTGTGTCCAGCGGAGGAGAATCCACAACCCATTGGGTGCGCCAGCGTTTGGAAGTTTTACATTCTTGAGACGGATCAACCCTGATTCCGCGATCTTGACCTTGGAAACCAATTGCCGGTTCGAGCCATTGAAATTGAAGCTGGGCCGCATGAAGCGTTTTTGCCATGACATGGGCACTCTAATGGGCGTTTTGGTAAAGTACGCTGATTCTGATAGTACCAAGGATCCCGAATCTGAGAATGAGGAAGTGGGGAAGGGAAAACAGAATGGCAACCCCAGGGGCCAGCAGCATCATTCGGCAGGCAATGGAGGGAACAAGCGTAAAGCGAACGACAGCATGGGCTTTGTGGCCAACACCAACACGCAGGACAAGGGTCAGCGGCGCAGGGGTAGGCAATCAAACCGGGGCGGTCACAATCCGGATCGTTTGCATTTCATATTGAATCAACCTTGTCCGAAGCATGGGACGAAGGAGGCACCGTGAACCACCTTTGGAAGGATTGTTACATTATGCAGGAGTTCAAAACTCCAACTCTTTCCGGTATGATCAAGGGCCCAGCGGCGGTTCAGTGGTCCGCCCGGTTCTGATGGAGGAAATTCCGGCCCAGGATTCGGTGGTAATCCGGGCGGGCAAGGCAATCGTAATAATCAAAGTAATCGTAGCGATCGAACAATCGTAACCAAGGGGGCTACAATCAACAACAGCAGCGGTCGGGTTATCAAAGTAACCCAAAGCAGTTGAGCACGGGGAGACGATTACCACGTCTTTACCACCAGCTTAGACAGACGAGACCGAAAACTTGAAGCGGGCGGTCAGCGTTGTTGAACTGCCGCGCCGCATTACCTCGCTGGTCCGAGCAACCGATCACGTGGGCGAGAGGACCATCCTCCCGGGTTTACAATCCGGGTCATTAGCCCTGGTGGTGGCACCCGGTAGGAGGGTACAAGTTTACCAAGGTCCTTATGGATGGAGGAAGCAGCATCAACATCCTGTACTACGAGACCTTCCGGCGTATGGGGTTGGTCGATAGGCATCTTAGGCCATCCCGACAAGTGTTTCACGGAGTGGTGCACAGCAAGTCGGCGTATCCGGTCGGTAAGATAGCTCTGGAGGTGACCTTTGGGGACGAACATGACTCCAGATCAGAAACATTGACATTTGAGGTGGTGAAAATTCAAAGCCCTTACCACGCCCTCTTTGGGCGGCCGGCTTATGCTAAATTTATGGCGCGGCCCTGTTATGTTTACTTACAGCTGAAAATGTCGGGTCACAAAGGAACGATAACGGTTCATGGGAGCCGCCGGATCGCTTTGGATTGCGAGGAAGGTGATGCGGCTTACGTAGAGTCGGTTTGTGCCACAGAGGAGCTGAAATATTATAAAGACAATGTTGATCCGGCGGATATGACCCCTTTGAAGAAGCCAACTACGGAGCATGATCCGGACTTGAAGTTCAAATCGGCGGCTGAGACGAAGCTTGTTGATTTTGTGCCCGGCGATTCGTCCAAGCAGTTCACCATCGGTGCCAACTTGGATCCTAAATAGGAAAGCGCTCATCGAGTTCATCCGTGAGAATCGGGACATTTTCGCATGGAAGCCTTGACATGCCGGGTGTACCGAGGAACTCGCTGAGCACACTCTTAATGTTGACCCAAAATACAAACCGGTAAAGCAGTTTCTTCGCCGGTTTAATGAGGAAAAGCGCAAGGCCATCGGAGAAGAAGTTGCTAGGCTCTTGGCAGCAGGGTTTATCGTCGAAGTCTTTCACCCAGTGGCTTGCCAATCCGGTGTTGGTTCTTAAGAAGAATGGCACTTGGCGCATGTGTGTGGATTACACAGATCTCAACAAGGCATGTCCGGCAGATCCTTTCGCCCTCCCCGCATTGACCAGATTATTGATGCTACGGCGGGTTGTGAGCGTTTGAGCTTTTTGGGCCAGTACTCCGGTTATCATCGATTAAGATGGCAGTTAAGGACCAGGAGAAGACGGCGTTTATCACCCCTTTGGAGCCTTCTGCTATGTATCTATGCCTTTTGGGCTCAAGAGCGCCTAAGCGACTTATCGGCTATGCGTCAGAGTTGCTTGCACGAACAGATCGGCCGTAACGTGCATGCTTATGTGGATGATATCGTGGTTAAGTCAAGGAAGAAGGAAACCTTGATTGAGGATCTAAAGGAAACCTTTGACAACTTGCGGGTGTACAAGATGATGCTCAACCCGCCAAGTGCGTTTTTGGTGTTCCAAAGCAAGTTATTGGGTTTCTCGTGTCCAACAGGGGATCGAAGCTAATCCGGAAAAAATTACGGCTATCACCTCCTTGGCTAAGCGAAGTGCATCAATGACGTCCGGCGTTTGGCAGGCGGATTGCTGCGCTAAGCCGGTTTATCGGCCGTCTGGCGAGAAGGCCATTCCTTTGTACCGGATGTTGAAGAAAGCGGATCGCTTTGTCTCGAGTTCACCAACGATGAAGCATTGGAGGATTTGAAGCGGCGGTTGGCCAACCTGCCGGTTCTAGCCGCCCCATTGACAAAGAGCCGCTGCTATATGTTGTCGCTAATGCGAAGCGATTAAGCGTGGCTATCGTGGTAGAGCGGAAGGAGGCGGGGAAGGAGTATCCGGTTCAACGGTCGGTTTATTACATCAGCGAGGTCCTCATTGAGTCTAAGCGAGAGATATCCGCATTGGCGTAAGCTGGTATCACGGGTTTTTATGGCAAGCGGAAGCTAAAGCAATATTTCCAAGGGCACCCCATCACGGTGGTCGATTCGGCTCCCTTGGGCGACATCATACGTAACCGGAAGCGGCGGCGGATTGCTAAGTGGGCTATAGAACTTGGGCCGCACGGTTTAAGGTATGTGCCTCGACGGCCGTAAAATCTCGAGCACTTGTGGATTTCATTAATGATTGGACGGAGTTGCAAGCGCCAAGAGAAGCCGGATCATACCTATTGGACCATCCACTTTGATGGGTCCGGCAGTTGGAAGGGCTCGGGGTCGAGTCGTTTTAACTTCCCCGCGAGGTGACAAGTTCTGTTACGTTCTCCGCCTAATGTTCCCTTGTACTAACAATGCAGCTGAGTATGAAGCTTTGCTCCATGGTCTCCTGGATGGCTAAAGAAATGAATCTCAGCCGGTTAAATGCTTTGGTGACTCGGACTTGGTGGCTCGGCAAGTATCGTGTACTTGGGATTCCAAAGATCCACTCATGGCTGCATATCGTCGGGAGGTGGATGTTGTTGCGAGGACATATTAAAGGATATCAGGTGGACCATGTGGATCGTCGGAAGAACGAAGCGGCCGATGCTTTAAGCCGGCAGGGCTCTCAACGTAAACCGGTCCCACCCAACGTTTTCCTAGATGTAATGCACAATCCGACACTTAAGCTTCTGATGAAATTGGTTTGGCTATCCCTGATCCGGAGGCTCAATTGGTGGCGGCCCTGCAAGTCATTCCGGATTGGACGCACCCTTATTTGGCATACATGAACCGGGGTGAGTTACCAGACGAAGAGACGTTGGCCCGGCAGATAGTTCGGCGGTCTAAGTCTATGACCAGTGTTAGTGGCGAGTTGCACCATTGCGATGTGTCGTGGGCATTTCAGCGTTGTGTGTCCCCCAAGAGGGCCGTGAGATATTGCGAGAGATCCATGAAGGGATTGTGGTCACCACGCCGGTTCAAAGTCCTTGGTGGCCAAAGCGTTCCGCCATGGTTTCTATTGGTTGTTGCCCATGCCGATGCGGAGGATCTGGTCGACGATGTGATGGTTGCCAAAAGTTCTCGAGCGTGCTCATGTGCAAGCCCAAGAATTGAGGATGATTCCAATTACTTGGCCGTTTGCGACTTGGGGCTGGATATGGTTGGACCTTTCAAAAGGTCCAAGGACAAAAGACCCACCTGTTGGTGGCGGTTGATAAGTTTACCAAGTGGGTTGAGGCAGAGCACGTTAGCAAGTGTGATGCGCCACGGCGGTTCAGTTCATCAAAAGGTGATTTTCCGGTTTGGGTTTCCACACGGTATCATCACGGACAATGGCACCAATTTGTCCAAAGAAGCTATGAAGGAATTTTGTGAGCGAGAGCACATCCGGCTTGATGTTTCTTCCGTAGCCCACCCGCAATCCAATGGTCAAGCGGAACGAGCTAATCAGGAGATCTTGAAAGGTATCAAACCCGACTTATGGTCCCTTTAGAGAGGACGCCGGGTTGTTGGGTGGAAGAGCTTCCATCGGTGATATGGAGTATAAATACTACCCCAACCGATCCAATTGGATACACGCCGTTCTTTATGGTCTACGGAGCGGAGGCGGTCCTTCCCAGCGATATCCGTCACGACTCGCCTCGAGTGGCAGCTTATGTTGAGGCGGAATAGCGAGGCAGCACGGCAAGACGATTTGGATCGATTTGGATGAAGAGCGCGATATGGCAGCTGCTCGTTCGGCGGTTTACCAGCAGGATCTTCGTCGGTATCACAGCCGGCGGGTTAAAACCAGAACCTTTCAGGAAGGAGACTTAGGTCTGCGGCTCATTCAAGACCAGAAAGATATGCACAAGCTATCCCCACCTTGGGAGGGGCCTTTTGTGGTCAGCAAGAATCTATACAACGGGTCCTACTATCTGATTGATGTTCGAGAGCGCAAGGACTCACGCACGTCAGAGGAGGAGACCAACAGGCCGTGGAACATAGCTCATCTTGACCTTATTATACCTGAGCCATTGGCTCCACTTATGTACATATTAAGACAATGTATATATTATGAATAAAAGCAATAAACCGGATCCTCGGCTAAAGCGGGGTATCTGTTCTGTATCAAAGTCCGGTTTGGGTACATGGAGATGCTGTCATGAAGCGGCCTCCGGTTTAACCCTTGGCCTTGCTTTTATGAAATTTTTGTCACTTGGGGGCTTGGTCGTGTCCGAACCAATGCAACACCTCTTAGCGGTAAAGCCACCAGATCATTTGGGGGCTTGGTGGTCCGAACCAATGCAACACCTCTTGACAAAGCGAAAGCCACCGGATCACTTGGGGACATGGTCACGTCTGAACCGATCCACGCCTCTTGGTCGGCCTAAGGCCATAGAATCACTTGGGGACTTGGTGAACCCGAACCAATGCAATGCCACTTGATCGGCGTAATGCCACGATGTCGATTGGGGACTGGCTGACTTGAACCATCGCTACACCTTATAGGGAGCTTGGTCTGTCCGACCATGGTAACGCCATCGATCGAGACTCAATAAAGCCTCTTCTTGCAAACAGTCTTTGTTATTGTTTTTGCTTCCATGTGTTTTTTATACATATAATTTGGCTTTTGTTTGTCGTCTTAAACCGACAAACCTTCTTTCAACCGGATTCAAGTTTTCAGAATTTGGTCCCCTTTTTCCGGCGATTGATTATTCCGGTTTGATTTTGCTGTTAACATCCCATTAGGGAGTAACAGGGGGCTTATCATACCCGACCCGATTTACACGGTAAATCGGTATTATACACACAGGGATTATTCTCCTTTGACGGTGATGGTTTATACAGCCTCCGCTTTAGGATTGGCTAAAGCCAACTGTGTGCCCGCCACTGGCAGGTATGTTTGTATCACAAAATTTTGATCGCATACCTCGATATTTTCTTATATAAATATATTGGTATCACAATCCGGCTAGAGGCGCAAGCCGCCATGGCGGTTTAAGAATTTGTGATTGCAAGCAAAATAGGTTGCAGGATTCACTACTTCAAAACCAAAGTATCCAGCGCCGCCATGCAAAAGTTTACAGATCGAGTTAGTAACGGCATTGTTCAAAACAAAATCTTGACTATCCTATTACAAAGCCTTTTGCGGCTCGGCGTTTCATGTGGGGTTATGCCTTGAAGCTTGAGGCGTCACCCGGCTTGACGAATTACGCTGCTTCGCCGGGTTGACGTGAGGTAGAGGGGCCTGACGTCGGTTCAACTTCTTCTTCTTCCTCACCCAAAGCCCGGAAGTCATTGGTAGACCAATCAATCCGGGTTAAGGCCTGAAAGACAGCTTCTTCACTTATCAGCTCAGCCGGATCAACGTCAGGGGCGTAAGTGTGCTTACGGATTGGGGGAACAAGGCTCTGCACTTCAGGGATGACAAAATCCACCCGCTTGTTGTTGGCGTCATAAAAAGAGCGGTGAACCGTCAGGTTGGCTTCGTCTGCCAATTGACTTCGCCAATGACGCATTTCCTTTGTGATCCGTTTGAGCGTCGTTATCAAAGGCTTCACCATTCTCTTGAGCATCGGGAAACCTTTGGCTATGTCCGCCGGATCAAGATCTGCTATCCACGCCTTGGCGCGTTAGAGCCGATAATGTGCCGGCCCGAGCCGCGGATCGCTTCAACTCTTCAAGCTGCCCGGAACCATGGACAACCGTCCAGGGTTTCTCTCGATCGAGGACGGCGCCCGTTTGTCGTATGATGTAGCAGATGACTCATGGCGCCGTATACAGCTGCTCAATCAGCGTATAAGCGGCCTTCGCTTTCTTCCGCACATCGAGCCCATATGTGCAATACGTTTGCCTGCACCGGTTTAAGACAACTCAGGATAAACCGCGGAAATATCAAAATTAAGATAGCCGATTGCATAGTTTCTTACCAAAGACGGCAGAGGTCATGGCATGCACTTGGCGCTTGAGTCCGCAAGCTCTTCGGTCACCGGTTTAAGGGCTGCTTCGGCTTCTTCCGCCCGTTTTTTCAAACCGGCCTTCTCGGTGTCCCAGTTGGCTTGTTCGGATTTATACCACTCCTTCAGCTGTTCCATAGTGGCCAAGGCCGTTCTCAATTCGTCCTTGGCCTTAGTGGTTTCTCGCTTTGAGTCTCCAGATTGGCTCGCAGTCTTTGAGTTGCACGCCTTGTCGCTCTATTTCATTACGGTAACAAAGGAAGCATGTTAGGTGTCTCATTATCAAGTCCCAAGCTCAATATACATATTCACCTTGGCACTTGGGGCTAATGGCTAATTGATCTCAGTTTGCCATTTGGTACGTGAAATCAAGTCCCGGTTTAACTATGCTTTGGAGTTGAACCGACCCTTGGGGGCTACTATACAGCTAAAGTACAGGAAAGACATAATTCATTACCTCATAGCGGTCCTTCATCCGGTTTACTGCACCAGCTTCAAAGTCACGGCTGGTGTAGAGCCGGTTCGTAAAGCCGGAATGAAGTTCTTAGGCGGAAGAAATTGTCGTAGTCGACAGATCAGTCTTCCCTTGTCCTTGCTCATAGTAGTGGAACCTTCCTTGATGTTGTGCTTTGCTAAAGCGACCGGTCGGCTAGGAACAGTGTAGCCAGTACCGGTCACAATAACATCGTCATTTTCAGCGGTCTTCTTTGGGCTTGATGTCGTCTTGCTCTGGCTCGGCGGTTCAACATCACGACCCGCTCGTGGGACGGGTTTGATGGAGCAGGCTGCGAAGTTTCCACTTGGACCTCCGGTTCAACTTCCGTGGGTCGGCGGTATCATCTTTGTACAACTCGCCGTAACTATCTTTGGCGGCTTCAGGATTGTCGTGGGTTTGTTCTGGGGTCTTTTCCGGATCAGCATCCGCATGATGGGTCAAGGGTTTTTGCCTTCTTGCTCAAGCGAGCCTTGGTGCTGCAATATTCGGAATGGAATAAAGAAAAATTGGACAAAGCAATTGTAAACCGAGCAGACGGGACAGCGGTTGCATACCCGCAGCAACTTTAAGCGGAGGCGATTGCGTGGTTGATGAACCGCCGGACGAACCGGAAGAGGCCTGATAATTTGGGTCGAGATGGATTGAGAGGACATCGGAAGAAACCCTTTAAGGGATAACGCTTTTCGGAGAGCAAGTCACCTCACGGGCGACGCTTCCGGGTTGGTGTGTCCGTAAACCGGATGAGGTAATACGTTGGCCACTATGCCGGGTCGTCGGGCGCTCTTCAGCTTGCTGTGTCTTCAAAGAAAGGTTTGGATTTAAGTAAGCACCACGAATGATATCTTTTCACTTTCCGGACGGTGCGAATTCTTTTAACCGGCACAAGGTCGGATTCGGAAGAAAGAAAGATTACCTCAACGGGTCGGCATGGCTGGCTTCAAACATCATCACAGGAAGTAAAGTTGTCGATAAAAGGAGTACAAGGAACAAATCATAAGCAAGAATGAACACAAAGCGGGAAGCCGGTTTACGGCGGCTCCCTCGTAAGAATGTCAAGTGTTACCTCAGCTCCTTCGATTCTTCGTCCTCCGCGGATCGGAGGACTCGGCGGTTTTCTTCTTGCCTGCCTTCTTGGTGGCCTTGGCCTTTACATCGCGTCGCCCGAACCGGTTTAGTACGTTTCCGAAGGAGCTGTCACCGAGAAATAACAAGGATTAATACATATCAACAAAGTTTTAAAGACCCAAGAACGGTGAATAGAGCTTTACCGCCCGGCGGTTTGTTGGCAACACAGAATGGAGCCAGCCGGTTAGGCTGCAAGCGGAGATTGGTTCATCAAGCATCTTCTTTACAATCTCCGTAACTTCAAGTTCGATTATGGGCAGCTCGTGGCGTCTTTGAGGGTCTTTGAGGCTGCCGTGTACTCATGCATCAATCCGGCCGGGCGGCTTAGCGGCAAGACGCCCCAAGAAACCCAACACCGCACAAGGTCCACGCCGGTTAAGCCATTGGCCATTAGGAGCCCGGAGCTTGATTATTTGAGGCGAAGTTCTTCCGGTCCGCGGCGGTTAAGCGTCTGAGCAGCGGATCTTTGGTTCTTTGAGCAGTGAGGACGATAACCCGGCAAGGGGTTCTCGTTAAGGAGAGCGGTGTTCCGGCAAGAGAACCAGGTTTGGTTCCAATCCTTTGGATGACTGTGGTGTTTGGCGTGAGGAAAATCCACCTCCTTCCTCTTTTTGGATTGAAACGCCGCCCAGCTACGTGTTCGGACCATCGTAAAATTGATGCAGCGGTTCAAGTGAAAAAATCCGGAACAACTCCACGTATGGTTCTTCCTGAAGGTAGACTTCACGTAAGACTTGGAAGTTGCATATGTTTGACACAGAAGTTCGGGCCGATATCCTGCGGATGGAGTTTCAAACTTGCGAGGACGTCCGGAAATTTTTTGAACCGGGCGGGCAGAATCCCGGTCTAAGTGCTGCATAAACACGATTACTTCACCCTCTTGTGGCTCGGGAGGAAACTTCGCCATCCGGAACACGCCCGATGGAGGACATTTTTGGCGCCAAACCGCCAAATGGTGACATAGCCGTTCAGTTGTGTTTCGGTGATTTTGGACCGGACCCAATTGCAAGCTGCGAATTGAGGGGCCATTCCGGAAGACTAAGCTGCGAAAGAAAGGAAGAGACGTTTTACCATTAAACGGTTCAGGCATATCATACATTGTTAAACCGGTGATTCAGCATCCGGCTTCCCGTTCCGTTTAATCGAGGACTAATGGAGTGACGGATTAGCTGTCGAAAGTTAAACCGCCGAAAATGGCGAGTTGAAAAGTCTACTAAGTATGGATGTAAACAGTTTTCACATACGAATGGAGGTAATCGAGATCTACCGAAGCTCTAGTAAGAAAAACTTTACAACCTATGCAAACCTTCATAAAGAGCAGGAGGGTTCAGATATTCTAAACTCGAGGATCTGAACAAAAGGAAGGGTGCATAAAGAGTTCAATGGACGGCGGAGCGATCACTTATACAAGATGCACGGTATGGCTGAGGCGTGCGGCCATGGCGGAGCAAGTGAGAAGAAACTGATATGAACTGCGTGATGAACAGGATCTCTGAGATGGGATCTAGGGCTTGAGAGGAACCTTACCTGACGAGCGGAAACCGCGGAGGAGCGCCGAAAACTCTGATACGGTCAGGTTGATGCAGCGGCCCGGCGATGAAGCGTCGGTCGAAGGTCGGGCGCGACGGCGGAGCTTCAGGGCTAGAGCATCGCAAGGAAGGAGAAGAGCGGAAGAAGAAGAAGAGAAAGGGGCGACCGGTCTATTTATAAGGGACCGGAGCAATCAACGGGCGCGAGAATCAAAGAGTCAAAAGCGGCGGACGGTGCAGCGGCCGCCTCGATATCCGGATAGCATTAAATGAAGGGAATCTTACTGTTTGGATTTCTTTATTAAAGATGACGTCCACGGCGGTTCAAGCGGATGGCGGTTTACAAAATATGAAAGGAGATCAAAGAGGTTCCTGAAGGTGTTGAAGATTAACTTGAACCGTTCAGTCAATCTAGGGCCTAATGTTGGGGACACAACTACCGAGTGTGAACCGCCTGGAAGGGCCGGTTTACCTCGCCCATGATCCAGCCCACGGAGGAGGCCCGGAGCCCAGAGGCGACTTAAGGTCCATTTATGTAAACCGCCTTAGTGTTGTAACTTGTGTTGTAAGACAAGAGAGAAGAGACCGAGCCGGACACTTGTATGAGCCGGATCGCGACTGCAGGACCGGCCGGGTGTCAACCCGTGTATATAAGGGGACGACCCACAAGCGGATTAGGGGAGAGGATTCGAGGCTAAGGCAAAGCTATTGCTCCCTAGTCGCCAAATCATATCAATCACATCACAATCGGACGTAGGCTTTTACCTTCATCGAAGGGGCCGAACCGATATAATTCCCGTGTCTTGTGTCCGCTTTAACCCCTCTAGGTTAACCCGTACGATGGCCCTACGACTAAGTCCTTTCATGAGGACATCTGCCGTGACAATTCCACGACAAACTTGGCATGGATTTTATCACTGGATTACCCAGAACCAAAGCAGGATATGATTCAATATGGGTAGTTGTGGATCGTTTGACCAAAGTAGCTCAATTCATCCCAGTGAAAACAACTTATACAAGTGCCAAGTTGGCCAAGATATATATGACCAGGATCGTATGTTTGCACGGAGTTCCGAGGAGCATCAGATCGTATAGAGGAACACGGTTTACTTCAAAGTTTTGGCATCGGCTACACGGACTTTGGGTACCCGATTGGAATTGATCTGACATTCCACCCACACACGGATGGACAGACAGAGAGAGTTAACCAGAATCTGGAGGATATGTTAAGAGCACAATGCGCTAGATTATGGATCTAGTTGGGATGACAATTTGTCAGACGCAGAATTCTCATATAACAACAGCTACCGAGCCGGTTTGAAGATGGCACCGTTCGAGCGCTATGCAGACGGACGCAGATGTAGAACACCCTTGATGTGGGATGAGGTCGGAGACCGTCGGTTATTTGGACCAGATTTGATCAAAGACTCGGAGGAGAAGGTTAAACTGATCGAGATGACTAAAGATTGCTCGGTCTAGATGTAAGAGTTACGCAGATTCAAAACGCAAAGAAGTAACCTATGAAATCGGAGGCAGAGCCTATCTGCGAGTATCACCCCTGAGGGGAGTGAAACGTTTTGGAGTAAAGGGAAAGTTAGCCCCAAGATTTGTAGGACTGTATCGTGTTTTGAAACGAATGGGAGAAGTTGCCTACAAGCTGGAGTTACCCGAAGGACTGTCAGGAGTTCACGATGTGTTTCACGTATCACAATCAAGAAGTGCCACGCTGAGATGGCCGACATACCGTTAAAGGATACAAAGGCCCTTAGAGGCGATACAGTTGGATAGTAATTTGACTTATGAGGAGAAGCCAAGAAAGATTTTGGATTTTGACAGCCGAGTCACCCGCAAAGAAACTTATCAAGTTTTGTAAAGTTCGATTGGAGCCACCATACCGAAAGCAGGAAGCCACCGGGAGCGAGAAGATGATATTCGCAAGGACCATCCGCACCTATTTTCTAGCCAACCCGAATCTCGAGGGCGAGATTCATCTTAAGGGGTAGGTTTGTAACATCCCAAATTTTCAATTTGGTATGTTATACAGGTCATCCAATGCATATCATATTTTATTGCATTCTCATTTGCTATCCTCGAAATCCTAAGCAACTCAAGGACCCTCGGAGAGAGTTGGGGATTTTCCGATTTTCATATTTGAATTTTATCAAATAATGAAGGACGGGGATTATTGATTTTAGTATTTTTCTCTCCGGAAAATATTTCATGTTTAAAAAAAATAAACGAGAGGAGATAATATGACTTCTCCAAAAATAATCGAAATACCGGAGGAAAAATGTTTAAATCATTATTTGGGATTTTATTCTATTTATTTGGAATTTTTATTTGCCTAGAGAAAAATTTGCATATATTTAAAATTGCATTTTAGGGGCCAAGAAAAGTTCATCTTGTTCTAAATATTTTATTTAGGCAAAGAAAACTTGTTTTGGCATTTTTAGATTTTTATTTATTTTTCTAGGATTTTTATAAATTTCATGGAATGTTTAAAAAAGGAACCACGCTTGATCGGGCCAGCAGCCCAAACCAGCCCAAGTAGCCGCCGCCTCCTGCAGCGTCGCCGCTTGCCGGACATGGAGTCCGAGCCGGACTCCTCCCGCCGCCTTGCCCTCCTCCAAGCCACCTCTCCCCTCTTTATATATCGCCCCTCTCCCTTAGCCACCACCACCGCCACCACCGCCACGCCCGCCTGACCCGGAGGAGCCCGAGCCCGAGCCGCCCGCCCTTGGCCGCCGTCGCCGCCTCCCGCGCCGTCGCCCCCCCCCCACGCCAAGCCGCCACCCATAGCCGCCCCCGCCGGACGACCTTGCCGGAGGTAGCCCCGTCGCCGGGTTTTTTTAAATAACCCTTCGGTTTTTTTTGAAAAAAAACTCTAGCCGTTTTTTTATATTAGATCGGTTTTATTAACCGGTTTATTTATTTTGAGAACGTTCACCCGTTCGTTCGTTTTACGAACCGTTCGTCGTTTAGCTTCCGCTAGCGAACGTTCGTTCGTTTAGACGTTCGTCGCTTTCTTTTATCGGTTTTATTCCGCGATTATTCCGATTTCGATTTCTGAACCAATGTTCAAATTAGTATAACTTTTCGCTCGTTTATCGGAATAAGGCGATTCAAGCGCCTGGAGTTTCATCTCAAAACCCTCTTTCCGAATAGCCAACTTAAACCAGTTTTTGTCTTTGTAAAATGTGACTCTAGTTCAGATTAGTAAACGGACCTTGTTTCTCTCGCCGTTTGAGTTTCGTTGTTCCGTTTGGTTTGATTCTTTTTGCAAACCGGAGTTCTTAAGTTGAACTCTCCGGTCAACCTCTTTCAGTTGAAGTTTCGTTTGTACATCTTTGTTTGTTGCTTATGTATGTATTGTTTGCTTGCGATAGAATTCCCGATGTGCGAAGCGTGTTACTCTGAGTCTCTAGGATTCACGGATCGTCGACAAGGCAAGTAACACTTGATCATACTTTTTCATACCCAGTTTTATGCATTAGCTCAATCCTAAAACATTGCATGATTAGGATGTCATTAATTTGTGGGTTGGGAAGTAGATGATGAGGTAGGAACCTATTCCCTGTTAGTATCAAACCCTTGGGAGTTACTTCTACGTTATGCTTATATTGCTATGCTATGCCCGTGAGACGTGGTTTGGGTTTGAGAGATATTCACGACAGATGTGAGATTGTTAATTTAATGGTTTACTTTAAGGTGGCAACTTAAATACACATCTGGGTGGATTGAGGCACTGGGGAACCCAAAGGTTGTCTGTTTTATTTTTGGAAATCCCGGGGTATCCGTGTGATCTTCCTATGGACCGCCACCCAGGCTTAAAGGGAACTGAGATTATTCATGCTAGAAACTTCCGTGTGCAGCCACAAGCTATTATGGTCTCTAGCATAGTTGAGTAAGTTGCGTGAAGCTCTCGAAGAGGTAGATCAGCAGGTAGTGGGTTTTATAGGTTTGGTATGATCTATCCTGAGTAGAGAGTTAATGTTTACGAAAGATCTGTCTCGGTCATCCGTTTCTCAAACACCATGCGGTCACGAGAAACCAACGGAGGCGATTGAGTCTTGTGGGGAAAAGTGCAAAACCTCTGCAGAGTGTACAATCTAATCATGGTTAGCCGTGTCCCTGGTTATGGACAATTACGAGTATCTAGTACTTGAGTATTCACATGTATCTCATCACTCTAAATTAATATTGTTGGGTTGTTAATCACTTTAATTGGGATTGAGTTGGGGTTATACCTTCTCAATGATGTTTCAACCACCATGATAGTTAAAATAAAATTTATTCCTTTGACATAGGGAAAAATTGGCTTTATGCAAAATCAGTAACCATAGAGCTTTCCACCAGCCATATATGCATGTAGTATAGCTTATTCTTTCATTACTTTCTATGTGTTACATTGCCAGCATATTCCATGTCTTGACCCGTTCTCGGGCTGCAACATATTATGTTGCGAACTTTTCGAACGAGGAGTAAGGATTGGTAGGTCGTTGCCGTGCGGCTTCGATTATCTTCTTTGGAGTTGATGGACTCACTTTATCTTCCAAGCCTTCCATTGTTATCGCATTAGATGGCCTTAAGCCATATTATTGTAATAAGTTCTCTTTTGAGACATTCGATGTAATAAGTGTGTGATTGCTACTCTGTTATAAATCCTTCGAGTACTGTATGTGTCAGCATTACCGATCCAGGGATGACACAGAAGCACAGAGACTTGACCATCTGAGGTCGGGTCACTACATCTTCTCAGTAGACCAGCAAGTACACGTCTGTAGTAAGCATCTCACATCTGCACTTCTTTCCTCATGTCATGCAACTTACAGTACTAATCGTAGAATTTGTCCTGCCCCAGGATCGGATTGGAAGTGGAGGCAGAGGCGAGCTGAGGGGGCGAGGTCAAGTCTATTAGCTCGGTTAGATGTCAGCAATTTTGCTGAAAAATAGTGTACTACGTTTTCCCCTTAATTAAGGATCTAGCTTCAGGCTTTGAGATATTTTGCAACTTGTATTAAACATAAGCAGTTCTGTTTTTGTTCTTGATATATGCATGCCCACATATATTTCTGAAATATCATGTCGTATAATTTCTTATTTTACTGTAGGACATAACATCACGCTTTGATATTTTTTTTGTAGTTGTGTGTTAAAGAAAAGTAACTCCGTTCTTGATACATGCATGCAGAAATGCATACATATGCTTCTAAAAAGAGTGTAATATGAATCTTTCACTTAAGGATCTACTTTCAGGCTTTGAGCAATATTATGTATTTAATTTCTAAAATAGTCTTGTCCTGTAAATGCAATATCTATTGATATAATATAAGAAAGTGAAGAGATAATACAAGCAATTGTGCAACTCCTACTCTTACGCATAATCAAATAGTTATGCTCTTTTCTTTGTTTTGTAGAACGATCTTATAACTTATAACACCACAACCTCTTATTTAGCAAAAAGTGTTCAACCTAGACTTCTGCGACATAGAATTTGATGATCCTTAGGATGCACTTTGGACATCAAAGCAGCTTCTGTTACTTTGAATACATAGTGCGCTCCCCTGATTTGTGTGCATATTTTTGTTCTATTAACTATTGTAGGATGCAATTTGTATGGTGGGCTCATGCTTCAGAAGAAAGTCAACAAAACAAGCAAAAGATGTCTTCCGTTTCACTACAGACCAAGAACAATACCAAACAAGTGTATGTTATGCATGATTCTTTGCATATTAAGTTTATGTTATGGATGATTCTTTGCAAGTTTTAAATTGGTTACGTTGGAAAATCTTTCTCATCTACTTTCTTTTATGTACCAAGTCGGCATTATATTATTTTGAAAAGCTTGGGAAATCAAAACGAGAATGTTACTCTTGCTACACACTAAAGTACCGTCTAGAATATGATGTTGTTAAACTTGCTAATAAGTTCTGAGCAGTGCAAGTTGATGCTATGTTCGCAAAATGCGATCTATTGGAAGACCACTAAAAAGGGTTAAAATTATTGGTCATGTGACAAAATTAATTATCGCATGGCCTTCAAGCTTTGTATGTTGCTCGTCAACTTGATTTTATTTAATGGCTCGTTACTGATATCATTTCTCTATTGTTGTAGATGGGCAAGGTAAATTGATGATGCATGTCACACATTGACTTAAGGGTCGGGAATGGGGCTACTTCTAAATAGTTTCACATTGTATTTTAGAATGTCGTTTCTAGAGTCGATGTTTGAAGCAGTAATATTTAGAATGGCCGAGACGTTGATTGCAAGGATGAGAATCAGACTACTACTAGATAGTTTCAGCCTTGTAATCGTTGGATCGCGTTGTTTGTAGTGCAACAAAGAAGATTTAATATATGAGAACTTTTTATTTACTACATTTTGGTTCATATGCATTATCAACATTGATCGAATAATTATGGATGACAATATGTAAGGTAAAATTAATTGTTCATGCCATGTGTCAATGCCTCTCGGCATTGTAATAATCTGGTATGTCCATGTTGGAAATCCTTTTGTGGATGGCATGCGCCAACGCATATGAAGTGTTGTTATGCTCTAAATCTTTACGTTGCTATTTTACAACGTTTATTCACGTCGTTTACCAACGCATCTATATGTGTTGTTGTAGACCCTTCCAACGCCACCAGCGGCAACGCATACTAATCCGTTGGTGTTGCCCTTAGCAACACTTATATGGATATACGACAACACATTAGTGCGTTGCTAAATGGGGGTTCCTGTTGTAGTGATTTTAATGCGTTCCTAGAGTAAGCTAAGTTGAAAGATGATGGTAGCAACTACACAGTCTGGGTCCGTAACTTGAGGATTATCCTCATTGCTGGATAGAAGAATTACGTCCTGGAAGCATCGCTAGATGCCAAACCCGCTGCAGGAGCAACACCAGATGTTATGAACGTCTGGCAGAGCAAAGCTGATGGCTACTCGATAGTTTAGTGTGTCATACTTTACGGCTTAAAACTGGGACTTCAACGATGTTTTGAACGTAATGGAGCATATGAGATGTTCCAGGAGTTGAAGTTAATATTTCAAGCAAATGCTCGGATTGATAGATATGAAGTATCCAATAAGTTCTACAACTGCAAAATGGAGGGGAATAGTTCTGTCGGTGAACATATACTCAGAATGTCTGGGTACCACAATCACTTGACTCAGCTGGGAGTTAATCTTCTGGTTGATAGTGTCATTGACAGAGTTCTTCAATCACTGCCACCAAGCTACAAAAGCTTCGTGATGAACTACAATATGCAAGGGATGGATAAGACAATTCCCGAGCTCTTCGCAATTCTAAAGGCTGCGGAGGTAGAAATCAAGAAGGAGCATCAAGTGTTGATGGTCAATAAGACCACTAGTTTCAAGAAGAAAGGCAAAGGGAAGAAGGGGAACTTCAAGAAGAACGGCAAGCAAGTTGCTGCTCAAGTGAAGAAGCCCAAGTCTGGACCTAAGCCTGAGACTGAGTGCTTCTACTGCAAAGGGACTGGTCACTGGAAGCGGAACAGCCCCAAGTATTTGGCGGAGAAGAAGGATGGCAAAGTGAAAGGTATATTTGATATACATGTTATTGATGTGTACCTTACTAATGCTCGTAGTAGCGCTTGGGTATTTGATACTGGTTCTGTTGCTAATATTTGCAACTCGAAACAGGGGCTATGGATTAAGCGAAGATTGGCTAAGGACGAGGTGACGATGCGCATGGGAAATGGTTCCAAAGTCGATGTGATCGCCGTCGGCACGCTACCTCTACATCTACCTTCGGGATTAGTTTTAGACCTGAATAATTGTTATTTGGTGCCAGCGTTAAGCATGAACATTATATCTGAATCTTGTTTGATGCGAGACGGTTATTCATTTAAATCAGAGAATAATGGTTGTTCTATTTATATGAGTAATGTCTTTTATGGTCATGCACCCTTGATGAGTGGTCTATTTTTACTAAATCTTGATAGTAGTGATACACATATTCATAGTATTGAAGTCAAAAGATAAAAGTTTAATAATGATAGTGCAACTTATTTGTGGCCTTTGCCGTTTAGGTCATATTGGTGTAAAGCGCATGAAGAAACTCCATGCTGATGGGCTTTTGGAATCACTTGATTATGAATCACTTGATGCTTGCGAACCATGCCTCATGGGTAAGATGACTAAGACTCCGTTCTCTGGAACAATGTAGCGAGCAATAGATTTGTTGAAAATAATACATACTGATGTATGCGGTCTAATGAGTGTTGATGCTCGCGACGGTATCGTTATTTTCTGACCTTCACAGATGATTTAAGCAGATATGGGTATATCTACTTAATGAAACATAAGTCTGAAACATTTGAAAAGTTCAAAGAATTTCAGAGTGAAGTGGAAAATCATTGTAACAAGAAAATACAGTTTCTACGATCTGATCGTGGAGGAGAATATTTGAGTTACGAGTTTGGTCTTCATTTGAAACAATGCGGAATAGTTTCGCAACTCACCCCACCCGGAACACCACAACGTAATGGTGTGTCCGAACGTTGTAATCGTACTTTATTAGATATGGTGCGATCTATGATGTCTCTTACTGATTTACCGCTATCGTTTTGGGGTTATGCTTTAGAGACGGCTGCATTCACATTAAATAGGGCACCATCTAAATCCGTTGAGATGACACCTTATGAACTGTGGTTTGGCAAGAAACCCAAGTTGTCGTTTCTTAAAGTTTGGGGCTACGATGCTTATGTGAAAAATCTTCAACCTGATAAGCGCGAACCCAAATCGGAGAAATGCGTCTTCATAGGATACCCAAAGGAGACTGTTGGGTACACCTTCTATCACAGATCCGAAGGCAGGATATTCGTTGCTAAGAATGGATCCTTTATAAAGAAGGAGTTTCTCTCGAAAGAAGTTGATGTAGGGTGAAACCCTAGGGGGGATCTTTTCACACTTGGAGGGAGAAAAGGGCAAGATCACTAAAGAACACACAGAGGAAATCACTCAAACAATTCCCAATCACACATCCACTAGAATAGCAACATAAGATCCACAAGTCACAAACACAATCAAAGGAAATATACAATGGCAAAGTTCTTCCCACTCCTAGGAGATGAGGTCTTGAAGATAGTCTTCTCCTTGAGGAGATCTTGAAATCCACAAGGATTCTTCCCAAAGGGGTCTTGATCCACAAGTGGGAAGGGAGAAGGAGCAAAGCTCACAAATATCTTATCTAATACTTTGCTAACCCTAAACATAGCCCTAGGTACGGTTTATCTAGGGTTGGGGTCGAAGTGGATGAAGAGGGGTTTGAACAGGAGATCTCAGCCGGCCATCCTGGGAGGCCCGTGCGCACGGGGTAAGTTGGGCCCGTGCACACGGGGGTACCGTGGGCACAGTACAGGCTCGTGCGCACGGGGTGCTCCAGCGCTAACTCCCTGGATAGTCCGTGGGTACGGGGTCTCGCGGGCCCGTGCGCACGGGGTCACCTGGGACTTCTAGTGTTGCTGCTGTTGCACTCCGTCTTTGTCCGCGTGGCCTTGGGGTGGTCCCTCTTCTCCTTTGGGATGCTCCTGAGCCTCTTGGTGGTGTTCCTCTTCGTACCTAATGAGACATAGCATATTTTGGTGAGGTAGCAACAATGTTCCGTCCATATCCGAATGCAAGTCAAGTAGGAAGGAGTTCACCTCGGTTTCCAATGCACGTGCTCTAGCTCTTGTCATAGGTCCACGTGGGGCTTGATGTATCGGTGTAGAGTCCATGGGGATGATGGAGGGATGCTCCGCATCATCTCCCCCCCCCTTGGGAGATATCCGTCCACGGATCGTGATCTTCATCGCCATGGTACTTGGCCAAGTCTTTGACGTTGAATGTGTCGCTCACATTGTACTTGTCTCGTGGAATGTCGACCTTGTAGGCGTTGTCGTTGTAGCGTGCGAGTACCTTGAATGGACCATCGGCTCTTGGAAGGAGCCTGGACTTGTGCTCCTTGGGTAAGCGGTCCTTGCGGAGATGTACCCAAACTAGGTCACCCGGTTGGAACACCATTGGAGACTTGTGGGTGTTGAGCTTGGTCGCGAGTCATTGTACTTGGTGCTCTATGGTGTGCCTTGTATCTTCATGCATCTTCTTGAGGTGGTTCACTCGGTCGCTCGCGTCCATGTTGATGCGCTCTTGTAGTGGTAGAGGAAGAATGTCCAATGGGGACAACGGGTTGAAACCGTAGACGACCTCGAAAGGGGACTTGCCGGTAGTCGAATGTCTTGAACGGTTGCAGGCGTACTCGGCGATTGGTAGACACTCCTCCCACTCCTTGATGTCCTTCTTGATCAAGACGCGTAGTAGGGTGGAGAGTGTTCGGTTCGTCGCCTCCATTTGGCCGTCGGTTTGAGGATGGTAAGCTGTGGAGAAGAGTAGCTTGATTCTGAGCTTGGCGCATAAGGTCTTCCAAAAGTAACTCAAGAACTTGACGTCGCGGTCCGAGACAATTGTCCTTGGCATTCCATGTAGACGCAATATTTCCCTACAAAAGAGATTGGCAACATGTGAAGCATCGTTTATCTTGTTGCAAGGAATGAAATGTGCCATTTTGGAGAATCGGTCCACAACAACAAACACAGAGTCCTTGCCATTTCCAGTTCTAGGCAAACCAAGCACAAAATCCATGCTAATGTCTTCCCATGGTTGATATGGAATTGGAAGTGGCATGTAAAGGCCATGGGATTGAGATTTAAACTTAGCTTTGTGACATGTAGAGCATCGGTTGGTGAAGCGGTTGACATCGCAAAACATCTTTGGCCAAAAATAGTTCTTGGAGAGCGTAGCGAGTGCCTTGTCGCATCCAAAATGTCCCATTAGTCCTCCTCCATGAGATTACTGTAAAAGCAACAAGCAAAGAGAGGACTCGGGGATGCAAAGTTTGTTAGCTCTCATAAGATATCCATCTTTGATGTAGTAGTGTTGCCAAAACGGATGCGTCAAACACTTTGCATAAGGAATAGCAAAAGTAGGGTCATGCTCATACAAGTCTTTTATGTGCTCAAAACCAATGACATTCAATTCAAGTTGAGTGACAAGCATGCATATACGGGAAAGTGCATCCTCCACAACGTTTTCCTTACCTTTAATATACTTGATGACATAAGGAAATGACTCAATAAACTAACTCCACTTAGCATGACGCTTGTTCAACTTAGTTTGACCCTTAAGAAATTTAAGTGTTTCATGATCGGTGTGGATAATGAATTCATGAGGGCGGAGGTAATGTTCCCATTCACGCAAGACTCGCACTAAAGCATATAGCTCTTTGTCATAGATGGGGTAATTGAGTTGTGCGCCGGAGAGTTTCTCACTAAAGTATGCAATGGGGCGCTTCTCTTGCGTTAATACACCTCCTATGCCATTACCACTAGCATCGCAATGAATTTCAAAAGGTTTGTCAAAATTGGGTAATGCAAGCACGGGAGGATGAGTAAGAAAATTCTTAAGCTCATTGAAAGCGATATCTTGGGATGGTCCCCAAACAAACGGTGCATTTTTCTTACTCAAAGAATGCAAAGGTGAAGCAATGGTGCTAAAATCCTTCACAAATCTACGGTAGAACCCGGCTAGACCAAGAAAACTACACACTTGTTGCAAATTGGTTGGTTGGGGCCAAGTTTTAATAGCATTAATCTTAGATTCATCAACATGAACACCCTTAGAGGATACTACAAAACCCAAGAAAACAAGCTTGTCAACTCCAAAAGTGCACTTTTTCATGTTTGCAAAAAGGCGTTCCTTGTGAAGGGTTTGCAAGACGACGCGAAGGTGGGAGACATGCTCTTTGATAGATTTGCTAAAAACAATGATATCGTCGAAGTAGACCACAACAAACTCACCAATGTAAGCTTTGATAAATTTGCTAAAAACAATGATATCGTCGAAGTAGACCACAACAAACTCACCAATGTAAGGGTGAAACACATAATGCATAAGATGCATGAAGGTACCGGGTGCTTCCGTTAAACCCATAGGCATGACTAACCACTCATATAGACCGAACTTTGTATTGAAAGCGGTTTTCCATTCATCACCCTCTTGTATGCGGATTTGATAGTAACCAGTTTTAAGATCAATTTTTGAGAAAATAGTGGCACCGCTAAGTTCATCTAGCATATCGTCAAGTCGAGGTATGGGGTGCCTATAACGAACGGTGATAGCATTGATGGGTCTACAATCGAAGCACATTCGAAAAGTACCATCTTGCTTGGGCATAAGTATAACCGGAATGGCACAAGGGCTTAAGCTTTCACGTACATGACCGTTGTCGATGAGTTGTTGTACTTGCCGTTGGATCTCCTTAGTTTCTTCAGGGTTGACGCGGTAGGGAGCCTTGTTCGGAAGAGGAGCGCCGGGGATGAGGTCGATCCTATGTTCAATGCCACGTAGAGGAGGAAGACCGGGAGGTAGCTCATCGGGAAAGACATCCTCGAATTCTTGCAATAAGTTAGAAAATATTAGAGGAAGAGGATTATAATCGTTAGTTTTTGTCACCTCATCATTGCATAGGAGGACAAAGTGGATGGCACTCGATGGGTTCTCACACACTTCTCGCATCTCTCTTTTTGTGGCTAGGAGGACTAAGTTTTTCTCTCTTGGCGAAGAGGCGCTCAATTTTGGCTTGTAGCTCTCACTTTCTTTTTGGTGGTTCACTCTCTCACTAGGATCTCCTTGATGGGTGGAAGCTTGCTTATAGGCGATCACTTGGCTTGGTGACATTGGTCGAAGCACATATTCCTTGCCTTTCATCTTGAAGCTGTAGTGGTTGGTTCGTCCGTTGTGTATGACTCCGCGGTCGAATTGCCAAGGCCTCCCCAAGAGGAGATGGCGCACGGACATGGGGACCACGTCGCACTCCAAGGTGTCCTCGTAGGCGCCGATCTTGAAAGCAACTTGCACCGTATGCTCCACTTGAATAGTTCCAGAGTCGCTTAACCATTGCACCTTGTAGGGACACGAGTGCTTCTTCTTGACCAATTGCAGCTTGGAATAGAGCTCTTCACTTGCCAAGTTGTGACAACTTCCTCCGTCGATGATGACTTTAACGGAACGCCCATTGATGCTGGCCTTTGTGTGGAAGATGTGGCACCGTTGGTCTTCGTCTTGATGGTGTTGAAGTGTCAAGACCTTGGAGACCACGAGAGAGGGACTTGAATCGTTGTCGCAAAACACTTGGTCATCTTCATCTTCGGTCACGCGCCGGTGCATGGCCACGTGCTCAAGGGCTTCCATTTCGTCTTCACTCATCGAGTCATATGTGCCATCATCGTTGAAGATCATGGTTCGCTTGTTTGTGCACTCGAAGGACTTGTGTCCCCGGCCACCACATGTGAAGCACTTGAGAGAACTTGACTTGAAGGGGTCGTTCGATGGCGCCGAAGATGAGGGAGTCTTGGATTTGTAGTAGCTTGCCGGAGAACTTGGGCATGGTGAACTTGAGCTTGCCATAGCGGAGTTCTTCATTGAAGTAGCGGTTTTGATGTCACTCTTGGCGTGGAGGAAGGTCCTCAAATGCTCGTTCCTCGTGACGTTGCTCTTGTCATGGAGGGGGCAAGGAATAGGCACGTTCTTCCTCCTTTCTTGTTGTTCTTCGCGATGCGCGGCTTCTTCTTGTACCTCGCGGCAAAGGGCTTCATCTTGCTCGTGTGCTTGCTGTCCGCGTTGGGCAACGACACAAGTGGAATCTCGGAGTGCGTCTTGAGCCGCTTGAGCTTGGGCCTCACGTCGTTGTTGTTGTTGGCGAAGTGCTTCGGCGTCTTGCTCCTCTTGGTGTTGGCGCGCCCGTTCCTCTTGTTCGTGTTGGCACTGGCGTTGCCTTTCTTGTGCTTGCGCAAATGTTTCTTGATTTTGACGGTGTCGATGTTGTTGCACGCGAGCTTGCTCTTGAGAGTCGTTGTTGTGTAGAGGATTGCGGTTTGCTTGACGATCTTGGCGTGCGGCATGACGAAGAGTGTTCGAAGTCGGTGTACTTGAACCGGAGATGGTGTCGTCGGAGTGTCGACTTGAGCGGCTCCGTCTTGAAGAGGATGAAGTTGTAGAAGAGCGATTGACCATCATGGTTCGGATATCGTCTTTGAGGGAACTCATGGATGTGTCGAAGTAGTCTCTTGTATGTTGCTCGGATTGTCGTAGTTCGGTGGCGAGATTGTCTATGCGGTCGCCCAAAGCAAGTTGTTCCTGATGCAAAGCTCGATGTGCGCCAAAGAGTTGCGTCTTGGTGATGAAGTTTTTCATGTCGGCGTCTTGCTCAATGAAGAGTGGGTTGGTAGAAGTACTTGGCCTATCCATCATCCCGAAGTGGTGGTGAGTAGGAAAAATGAGAGAACAAAACCAAAGTTACCTTTTCCGAAGATTGTGGATGTAACAAGTACGATCTCACTTGATGCTATAATAGGGGAATTGGTACCCGGAATTGTTTCTCACACCTACAAGTAAAAGGCTTATGGAGTAGCTCGGTTAGGATGGTGGCAAAAATTTCAAGCAAATGTTAGTCAAGATATCGATAAGGTTGAGAAGATTCACAAAAATACAAGTAAAGCAAAGGGATCAAACCCGAGGATATCACTAGGAACACACATACGGAAGATAGATGGGATCCGCACAACAAAGGGGTGAGCCCAAAATGTGCAACCACGGAAAATGCTCTTGTTGTGCGAATGCTAGACAGACGCTAGCTCGATTGCTCAAATGGGCTAGATACGCATGTGCACCAACCTATAAGAGAAATGTGCCGTCTACAATCCCAACTATGCTATGTATGCGGTGACCAAGATGATATGACTATGCAAAATGGCTCAATGATAATTGCTTACGAGCTCTTTGTTTCTCCTCTTTTGCTTAAAAGCTTTTCTTGTTTTTTTATGCTTGATGCTTGAGCCAAGTATGATATGAGACAAGTATGTAAGATATGCACGGGAGAGACTTATGGCACTAAGATGGTAACAAGATCACTACGGTGCACAATAGCGTATTCGCAATTCTCATCTTGCTAGTCTCGATGGGTAAGCGACGCGAAATGGCTCGAGTTATCAATGCAAAAACAAAGGTGAGAGTCGTCGAGGTTACTGTCCGATCTTACGGTAAGAATGGAGTTGTTGAGGCCAGTGTGGTGTCCGAGTTGATGATCGAGTGGCGACGATGATGATGTCCAAATGCGCCTAAGTAGCCGAAACACCTTAGGACACAAGAGAAACCGCGGCCCGAAACTCAAACAACCACGAGAAATAGTGCGGAAGAACACGAGTGTTGGTTTGGAAACAAAATGGTGCAAAACAAAAGATGGTCGAAAGTTACTGGATGGTCCGTGCGCACGGAGTAAGTGAGGCCCGTGTGCACGGTGTCCCGTGTGCATGCGATCTCGAGGGCCTGTGTGCACGGGGTGTTCTGTGAGCGGATGAAAAGCTCCGGATCCGTGGGAATCTTCAAAGCTAAGGCCAATTTCGAGGAATTGAAGGGTGGGGAAGCTGGAAGATGGGTAGATCCACTTGCCAGACAGCAAATTCGTGGACCAAAACAACCAAATCTCACAAGATCCAACAAATTGCAACAAAAAATTTTGGGGGCTATTTTTGTGGGGATTTTCGAGTTTGGACGAAAAACAACAAAATCAAGCTAGCAAATGGGGGGATGGGACTCCAAGATGTGAATCAACCTTGCTCATGATACCAAAATGATGTAGGGTGAAACCCTAGAGGGGATCTTTTCACACTTGGAGGGGGGAAGGGCAAGATCACTCAAGAACACAAAGAGGAAATCACTCAAACAATTCCCAATCACACATCCACTAGAATAGCAACATAAGATCCACAAGTCACAAATACCATCAAAGGAAAGATACAATGGCAAAGTTCTTCCCACTCCTAGGAGATGAGGTCTTGAAGATAGTCTTCTCCTTGAGGAGATCTTGAAATCCACAAGGATTCTTCCCAAAGGGGTCTTGATCCACAAGTGGGAAGGGAGAAGGAGCAAAGCTCACAAATATCTTATCTAATACTTTGCTAACCCTAAACATAGCCCTAGGTACGGTTTATATAGGCTTGGGGTCGAAGTGGATGAAGAGGGGCTTGAACAGGAGATCTCAGCCGGCCATCCTGGGAGGCCCGTGCGCACGTGGTAAGTTGGGCCCGTGCGCACGGTGGTCCCGTGGGCACGGTACAGGCTCGTGCGCACTAGGTGCTCCAGCGCTAACTCCCTGGATAGTCCGTGGGCACGGGGTCTCGGGGGCCCGTGCGCATGGGGTCACCTAGGACTTCTAGTGTTGCTGCTGTTGCACTCCGTCTTTGTCCGCGTGGCCTTGGGGTGGTCCCTCTTCTCCTTGGGGATGCTCCTGAGCCTCTTGGTGGTGTTCCTCTTCGTACCTAATGAGACATAGCATATTTTGGTGAGGTAGCAACAATGTTCCGTCCATATCCGAATGCAAGTCAAGTAAGAAGGAGTTCACCTCGGTTTCCAATGCACGTGCTCTAGCTCTTGTCATAGGTCCACGTGGGGCTTGATGTATCGGTGTAGAGTCCATGGGGATGATGGAGGGATGCTCCGCATCATAAGTGAGTGGGAGGAAAGTAGAACTTGATGAGGTAACTGTACCTGCTCCCTTATTGGAAAGTAGTTCATCATAGAAATCAGTTCCAGTGATTCCTACACCAGTAAGTAAGGAAGCTAATGATAATGATCATGAAACTTCTGATCAAGTTACTACCAAACCTCGTAGGTCAAACAGAGCAAGGTCCACACCAGAGTGGTATGGTAATCCTATTCTAGAGGTCATGTTACTTGACCATGATGAACCTACGAACTATGAGGAAGCGATGATGAGCCCAGATTCCACGAAATGTCTTGAGGCCATGAAATCTGAGATGGGATCCATGTATGAGAACAAAGTATGGACTTTGGTTGACTTGCCCGATGATCGGCAAGCCATAGAGAATAAATGGATCTTCAAGAAGAAGACTGACGCTGACAGTAATATTACTGTCTACAAAGCTCGACTTGTTGCGAAAGGTTTTCGACAAGTTCAAGGAGTTGACTATGATGAGACCTTCTCACCCGTAGCAATGCTTAAGTCCGTCCGAATCATGTTAGCAATTGCTGCATTTTGTGATTATGAAATTTGGCAGATGGATGTCAAAACTGCATTCCTTAATGGATATCTTAAAGAAGAGTTGTATATGATGCAACCAGAAGGTTTTTTTGATCTAAAAGGTGCTAACATAGTGTGCAAGCTCCGGCGATCCATTTATGGACTGGTGCAGGTCTCTCGCAGTTGGAATATACGTTATGATAGTGTGATCAAAGCATATGGTTTTATACAGACTTTTGGAGAAGCCTGTATTTACAAGAAAGTGAGTGGGAGCTCTGTAGCATTTCTGATATTATATGTGGATGACATATTGTTGATCGGAAATGATACTGAATTTCTGAATAGCATAAAAGGATACTTGAGTAAGAATTTTTCAATGAAAGACCTCGGTGAAGCTTCTTATATATTAGGCATCAAGATCTATAGAGATAGATCAAGGCGGCTTAATTGGACTTTCACAAAGCACATACCTTGATAAAGTTTTGAAGAAGTTCAAAATGGATCAAGCAAAGAAAGGGTTCTTGCCTGTGTTACAAGGTGTGAAGTTAAGTCAGACTCAATGCCCGACCACTGCAGAAGATAGAGAGAAAATGAAAGTCATTCCCTAAGCTTCAGCCATAGGTTCTATCATGTATGCAATGCTGTGTACCAGACCTGATGTGTGCCTTGCTATTAGTTTAGCAGGGAGGTACAAAGTAATCCAGGAGTGGATCACTAGACAGTGGTCAAGAACATCCTGAAATACCTGAAAAGGACTAAGGATATGTTTCTCGTTTATGGAGGTGACAAAGAGCTCGTCGTAAATGGTTACGTCGATGCAAGCTTTGACACTGATCCGGATGACTCTAAGTTACAAACCGGATACGTATTTATATTAAATGGTGGAGCTGTCAGTTGGTGCAGTTTCAAGAAGAGCGTCGTGGCGGGATCTACGTGTGAAGTGGAGTACATAGCTGATTCGGAAGCAGCAAATGAATGAGTTTGGATGAAGGAGTTCATATCCGATCTAGGTGCCATACCAAGTGCATCGGGTCCAATGAAATTTTTTTGTGACAATACTGGTGCAATTACCCGACAAAGGAATCCAGATTTCACAAGAGAACCAAGCACATCAAGAGACTCTTCAATTCCATCCACGATCAAGTCAAGGAGGGAGGCATAGAGATTTGCAAGGTACATACGGATCTGAATGTTGCAGACCCGTTGACTAAGCCTCTCTCACAAGCAAAACATGATCAGCACCAAGACTCCATGGGTGTTAGAATCGTTACTATGTAGTCTAGATTATTGACTCTAGTGCAAGTGGGAGACTAAAGGAAATATGCCCTAGAGGCAATAATAAAGTTGTTATTTATATTTCCTTATATCATGATAAATATTTATTATTCATGCTAGAATTGTATTAACCGAAAACTTAGTACATGTATGAATACATAGACAAACAGAGTGTCACTAGTATGCCTCTACTTGACTAGATCGTTAATCAAAGATGGTTAAGTTTCTTAGCCATAGACATGAGTTGTCATTTGATGAACGAGATCACATCATTAGAGAGTGATGTGATTGACTTGACCCATTCGTTAGCTTAGCACTATGATCGTTTAAGTTTATTGCTATTGCTTTCTTCATAACTTATACATGTTCCTATGACTATGAGATTCTGCAACCACCGAATACCGGAGGAACACTTAGTGTGCTATCAAACGTCACAACGTAACTGGGTGATTATAAAGATGCTCTCTGTGTGTCTCCGATGGTGTTCGTTGAGTTGGCATAGATCAAGATTAGGATTTGTCACTCCGATTGTCGGAGAGGTATCTCTGGGCCCTCTCGGTAATGCACATCACTATAAGCCTTGCAAGCAATGTGACTAATGAGTTAGTTACGGGATGATGCATTACGGAATGAGTAAAGAGACTTGCCGGTAACGAGATTGAACTAGGTATGATGATACCGACGACCGAGTCTCAGGCAAGTAACATACCGATGACAAAGGGAACAACGTATGTTGTTATGCGGTTTGACTGATAAAGATCTTCGTAGAATATGTAGGAACCAATATGAGCATCCAGGTTCCGCTATTGGTTATTGACCGGAGATGAGTTGTAACACCCTGAGAATCATGCTACAGTGATCTCCCCTTTAATGATGCCATGTTGTCATGTTTTTCAAACTAAATTGCCACTTGATGAAAATCAAAGCCAAATTCCATTTGAAATACAAGTCAAATATTTACTTCTTCTGTCATGCAAACAAAAATGTTCGTGATGTTGCAAATAATCCCCAAGTATTTTTCTTGGAGGAATCAACTCTGGTTGGATCACTAAGATGCCCCTAGAAATATTCTAAGTGGTCGAACAGCAAATAAATTGACCTTTTCAAAATAAACAATTATTTATCTAACTCCTTTTTCCCCCAAACTTTTTGTCCTAGCTCAAATTATTCTCTCGTAATTGTGTGACAAATTCCATGTGCAATAAAAATGGTTTGAAAGCTTATTCAAATAGAAAACAGTAGCTATCCTTTTTTACAGAAATGTAAAACTGAAATTGCTCTATGCACTTTTGGCCCACTATGAAGAAGAAAGTAGAGGCCCAACCCAACCTCCCAAGCGTCTCCTTCCTTACGCTACAGTGGAGGCAGGGGGTGGCCGTGGCAGCCATCCCACGGCCAGGGCCACGTGCCGGCCATCGCCGACCTCCCCGGTGCCCTACAAAACGCCGCCGCACGCCCCCTTGACCGAACCCTAATCCCCTCTTTCTTCCTCCATCTCTTTATCTCGATCTGAAGCGCGCCCGAGCGCCGCCGTCCCCATGTCGTCGTCGATGTCGCGGCCACCGGCCTCCCCTCGTCGCGCCAAGAGGTCCAGGAGAATTGTCGCGGTCTACTTCGTCTACCCCGAGCACTGAATCGAGCCAGGACGGCCCTGTACACTCGCCATCGACCCCGTCTTCAACGCGTACATTGCCGGCGTCCGGCGTCGATTGCCACCGCTCCGGTCCACCTCCGGCCTCCCCGACTTCGCCTTTGTGCCCACTGTGAGCTCCTCCCTCGATTCCCCTGTTTTGCCCCGTCAATCCGTCGCCGTATGTTGCCTGCGCTCGCTGAGGCCGTGATGGCCGAAGCATTGCGTCCGCGCACGCGCCCGCATGCCCCTGCCTCCTGTGTACGCCCGTGCCCGGCGTCGCATGCCTGCTGCAGCCCACGCCCTCGTTAGCCCCTGGTTGTGTCCGTCCGCGCGTGCATGCACCCGCGGCACCCTGGACGAGCGCCCGCACCGCTCGCAGCTCCCGCGCTTGCCCTGCTACTTCTTGCTGCTACTGCTGCGTTGCTGTTGCTGCTCGGCTACTGCCGCTACTACTTGCTATCGTGCTGCCCTACTCCCACTAGCTGCTGCTGCATTGCACTTCTTCTTTGCTATCTTATTCTTTGCTTGATCTTGCTACCGCCCGGTTCTTTCACTACTGAGCCATAGCCCTTTGCCATGGTCGTGTGTGTTGTGTGGTGCATGTGCGTGTATTCTGGGTATGAGGCCGACCCTATCCAGATTAGTTACTAATTAGATTAGTTTAGGGCTGCTACTTTTTATGTTAAATAGCCTAACGTGTTTGTGATAGGTGGTCCCCCACACTAAATAACCCTTTAGTTAAAATAGTAGTCAATGACAAGTAGGCCCCATGGCCACTATTCACACTATGACCAGGTCAAACATTGACTGTGGACTTCTTGCCGACTGTATGTCTTGACTCAGCCACTGGACCCCACCTATCATTCTAATAGGCTAGCTGCGTGTGTGTATAAAAAGTAATACACTGTTTAAATTTGAATTTAGATATATTTTCAGAAATTCCAAAAAATGGTTTAATCTTTGAAAATTCATAGAAAATAAACCGTATCTTGGATCGAAAAACTTTCTACATGA
The DNA here is from genome assembly GCA_021605145.1 of Aegilops bicornis. Classification (NCBI taxonomy): domain Eukaryota; kingdom Viridiplantae; phylum Streptophyta; class Magnoliopsida; order Poales; family Poaceae; genus Aegilops; species Aegilops bicornis. The sequence goes on from CM038675.1 coordinate 73,067,627, forward strand.
AAGTTGCTCAGAAAAATTCAACGAATCCGAATACACGGTCCGTTCATCTGTCACGTGCCTCTAGCATGCTGAACATGGAACTTTCCCCCTCCGGTCATCTGTGAGACACAAGTCCGGAACCGTGAAAACATTCCCGGTTGATCTCCCCCTTCGCTTATATCGTATAGCCCTGCGTTAGAGCCCCTTTGCTTGTTGTCATGTCATGCATTTGTGTGCTTGTATTTACTGCTTCTTCCCCCTCTTCTCTCCGGTAGACTTCGAGACTGACGCCGATGCTGCCCCTGTGTTCGACTACGTCACTGGCGACCCTCCTTCTCGTCTGAGAAACCAGGCAAGCCCCCACTTTGATCATCCCGATATCGCCCATTTCCTTTCTCTCATGCTTGCATTAGATTTTGCTACTGTAATTGTTTGCTCCTATTCTGATGCATAGCCTACTTTTGTAACCTGCTTATTGTTACCTACTTGCTTATCCTAAACTGCTTAGTATAGGTTGGTTAGTGATCCATCAGTGACCCCCACCTTGTCCTTGTTGCCCCTGCTTCATCATCGAAGACCCGATCAACGGAATCGAAGACCAGGCCCCGACACCGCACATCACTTTCCCCTTAGTTGCTCGACACTACTTGGTTACTATCGAGTGCCGAGGGTGAGACCTCATCTACACTTATGATGTTAACCCTATAGTGTAGCTATTCGATCGTGGTCCTCGAGGGTGATTCCGCCTTAACCACTTCCGATATGACTCTATCGGGCAACCCCTCAAGTGTGAACCTCGAGGGGTGGATCCTCTTACGTTCACCTTGATGATTACATCAACTGGAATTCACCGGGGATGATTCCTCGGGTTTTCCCCTTGATGTTTGGACACACGTATACTTGGAATTTACAACTGTTGCTTGGAAAGGCGGGTCGACCCTGAGGGGTACCCGCGAGTGATATGGAGACGGGTTGACCTGGAGGGTACCTGAGAGTTGAATACGAGGCGTGGTCGGGCATTCTTAGCCCTTGCCTAAAGTCCTCGAGACGGGGCGACGGGCTCCCATCTTTCGTGAGTCTCTGCTCGTGACCACACTACCAACACACTAACGGTTTGGATATTTGATCCGAGGGGCCTCTGGCCTGATAGCACTAACCATCATGTGGGCATTGTATGGGCGTTCTGCGTCGTATGCATCAGCCGAAGCTTAATAGATGCCAGTGACTGAGCGACACGCGCTAGGTTGGACTGCGTAAGCACCTGCCTTTTTGAAGGAGGTAGCTAGGTCTGCTCACCGGCCGCGTACGCAACGTGCAGGAGTTCCCGGGGCGATGGCCCATGACCCCTGGGGGCATAGGTTTAGTCTGGCATGTTGACCTCTCTATTAAGCCTAGGTCGGGTAGCGGCGTATTGTTTGGCCGATGCCGGGCATGACCCAGGTAAGTGTGTCCGGCCAGAGTTAAGCGAGCGTGGTGGGTAAGTTGGTGCACCCCTGCAGGGAACAAAACATCTATCGATAGCCTGTCCTACGGTAACGGACACTTCGAGTTGTATCCCGATCGATACAACTAGAACTGGATACTTGAGGTGATAACTGGATAGTATGGCTCTGGGATTGCTTTCTCGCAGGGAGTCGAGAAAGGATCTCTGGCCGAGGTTGATAACACTACTACTACTTTACTTTATGCTACTCTTATCTCTTATGATGCTGCAAGACGCTTAAAGATGCTAGTCTTCGATAGGCTAGGCTTTCCCCTTCTCTTCTGGCATTCTGCAGTTCAGTCCACATATACTACCCATTTCATTGATACCGACGCATATGTAGTGTAGATCCTTGCTTGCGAGTACTTTGGATGAGTTCTCACGGTTGCTTTGCTCCCTTTTTTCCACCTCTTTCCATTCTTCCCGAATGCTGCAACCAGACAGTGGATCAGGATCCAGACGCCATGTTCGACGACGACTGCTACTACACTGAGGGTGCCTACTAGTACGTGGAGACCGCCGATGACCAGGAGTAGTTAGGAGGCTCCCAGGCAGGATGCCTTGCCTTTTTGATCGATGTTGCTTTTGTGCTAGCCTTCTTAAGGCAATCTTGTCTAACTTATGTCTGTACTTAGATATTGTTGCTTCCGCTGACTCTTGTGTTTTCGAGCTGATGTATTTGAGCCCTCGAGGCCCCTGGCTTGTAATATAAAGCGTGTATTATTCTAATTTGTGTCTAGAGTTGTGTTTTGATATCTTCCCGTGAGTCCCTGATCTTGATCGTACAGTTTGCGTGTATGATTAGTGTACGATTGAATCGGGGGCGTCACAAGTTGGTATTAGAGCCGACTGCCTGTAGATAGCCCCCTTTCCAACTCCTTGGCCGAAGTTGAGTCCAGTCACTGAAAAAAACTTTTACTAACATGGCTGTGTGTCTCACGGTCCCACGTCACCATTGGGTGGTATTAGGATCTTTTACTCCTCGTCTATACTCTGGGACTCTGATCTCTCTTCTATTCGGGTTAAATTATTTTGCTAACTCTAACACTAGGATCTCGTAACTACTTCCTCCCGGAGAACCCCTTCATTACAGGTGATGGCTTGATTCACCAGAAGACCCCGAAGATACTCTCCGATGTTATCTCGATAACTTGTGCTCATCGCATTTGCAATTCCCTACCACCGATAAGCCCCTATGACTAACTGCATATCCTTGTCGCTCATACCTTCATCCCCAGTTGCTCTTGTTATTACAAGATACCCCGAAATACTTGTCGTTGTTCCGAGAATCCTTTGTGCGTACTGCCTTGCAGTTCCTTGTCACCTGAATACACCTAGAAATTAATCCTTACACATATTGAGGATTTTTTTCTCCCAGTTGTTCATATGTTTCACAAAAGTCTTTGAAATACTATTCGATCTTTCGTTAATCCTCAACAGCCTGTTGTTCTTAAAATTCTTGCTTGCTTGCATTATGGATAATCCCATAAGTCTAGTAATCTTATTGGCATCCTTTGTCACTATCCTTTTGAGTTTGTTGATTCAATATGTTGCGGATGCTCGCAATCCTCAGTCGGATCATAGAATTCATCCTTCCGGCTTGGACGTCATTTGACCAAGAGTTGTTTCTCGACCAATCAAATTGCCGTTGATTGTATCCCTAAGGCTATTCAACTTACTTGTCTTTTGATCAGAGCGTCTGCTTCTGATCTTCTATTTTCGAAATCATGATTTCTTTGCATTTAAGCATCGAATTATTTAGATGTTTCTATAATCTGAAGCCTTTGCATTCTTTCTTCTTCTGGTTGAGTACCGATACTCACATCAGATCCTATGTGGACCGCCAGATTCTTTGTTGGATTTTATCCGATAGTGTCCTTCATATTCAATAACCTTTTGAGCCTTTCCTCGGATACATAATGCCTTTGGTAAATTGTATCCTCTTCCTTCTCAACCATGCTTTGCCTTCGAGCTTGTGTTATTTTACTCGTGGAGTTTGTGGTATATGTTCCCAAGATGCCCCTATGGGTTGAACCTATGCCTTCCTTAATCCATGTGAACCCGAGAGTTTTCACGAGTCATACGCTTCTGGTGTTTTGCCAGATAACATTTAACACTACAACTTCATCGAAAGCGAGAAGTAAATGAAATGATATGCATTGAAGAAGTGGGAGTCGACCTTGAACTTTGTGTTCATGCCCATGGACACGATATAGATCTTATCATGAAAGCTTCTCGTAAAAAAAATTTATTACCCCCTTGTCATAAGTTCATCTTGTATCTATGGTTTGATCATTTACAAAGGTGGTTCCAACCAAATTGTTCTCCTTTGATTTCATTTCTCAGACAAGTTAAAGCACTTGCCTTTTGTAGATCAATACATCTCTGTAACCTCTATTTTGATCTTCCTTCGAGTATTACCATCCGGTATTTCGAGAATAACAAAGAAATGTGTTGCTTCCTATGAGTCTTCATCTAGTATTGCTTCTCATCGATTTCAGATTTCCCCGGGTTCTGAGTTATTAGTCACTCAAGAACACCGATAAGTGAATAAATTCCACACCCTGATTCAATAACTCTAAGTAATTTTCATTGCTAGCAAGTTTAGTAGTCCTTCAAGTTATTCCTAACCTGACCGGCTATATCATTATCGTGTTCAATTTTAACTGTGCTACCTGGTCCTTCTTCCCGGAAATTTTTTCGACGATGAGCTAAGCCTACGTCGATCTTCCTCGTCATATCATTTCGCCTTGAACAACAAGCTTGATTTTGAGTTTGTGTTGTACCCGTGGTTCCAATAACCTTTCGCTTCATCATTCCTTTGACTTGATGTCATTGTCGATTGATTACATCTTCATGAAACCTCTCGACAAATATGTCGTGATCACCATCAACATTATGAGCTCTTCCAGGTTATCAACCGAATTTATGATGAGAAATACCATCCTTGCCCCCTCGATGAACTGTTGCTGAGCCCGTGGGCCCCATCCTCATCTTTTCCTTGCTGAAATTGTACGAATTACTTTATAAGTTGTTTCCGATGGATCATTTGTGTATCCAAAGTCTGACCTTTACCTGGTGACCATGTCAGTGCTATCCTGAAGCATGACTGTGGTACTTCGTTCATCAACAAGAAATTGGAAGCCTAATGCTAAATGTTTCCTTATCAACTATCCAAACACCATTGTATGGGTAACATCATGAGTTTCCCCCATTTTCCCTAGTTGGTTAACTACTTGCAGTCCTATCATGATTATCCCGCTGTACTTGCTCCTCGGAAGGAGATACACCTAATACTCGTGTATACACCCTTTTCCTTTCCATTGTTCTATTTAAATATGATAATCACTTTTCCTTTTCATTGGTTTGTTTAACCTTCTTGTGATCTGTATGATATAAGCAGTAATAATTCCCTGCTTATGTAAACACCTCGGTGTACAACTTTGTCAGTAAGACCTTGTTACTATTGTTAATGACATTCCGGTAACCACCGATGGACGAGAACTTTGCCTATTGGTCTGCCTCGTTTCAATGAACAGGAAAACGGTTCTCTTCGTCCCTTGCCCTTGGTACCGACGTTGTTGCCGACATAACTGACAGGCTATCCTCTGACCTGCCTTGCTATCATGACCGTGCAAGATATCAGCGCCCTTTCACTTTTAACCCACATGGTGGGCCCATAACCCACAGTTCCACAGGATCGAAACCTGACTTTCCTGTATATCTTTGATTCTAAAATTTTCTTGCATTTGGCTTCGTATCATGTCACGAACCACCTTCCGAGAGCTGATCTATTCCCGATGCTCTGAACCCCTTTCTCACACTCTGTTCAGGTATCAATCTTTTGTCCATTCGCTTGAAACTTCCTATTGTACCATCATACTTTGCTCTCGATGTTTTATTAAGTTTCAACTCGAGAGATACTTCTGCCTCATTCCCTGAATTGTTCACCAGATAATTAACCCTATAAGGGCCAGTTCTCTCGAAGTTACTATTTACTTCCCCACTTAAATCTTGGGACGAGATTTCTTGTAGTGGAGGAGATTTGTAACACCCGGTGGATCATGCTACAGTGATCTCCCCTTTAATGATGCCATATCATCATGTTTTTCAAACTAAATTGCCACTTGATGAAAATCAAAGCCAAATTCCATTTGAAATACAAGTCAAATATTTACTTCTTCTGTCATGCAAACAAAAATGTTCGTGATGTTGCAAATAATCCCCAAGTATTTTTCTTTGAGAAATCAACACTGTTTGGATCACTAAGATGCCCCTAGAAATATTATAAGTGGTCGAACATCAAATAAATTGACCTTTTCAAAATAAACAATTATTTATTTAACTCCTTTTGCCCCCAAACTTTTTGTCCTAGCTCAAATTATTCTCTGGTAATTGTGTGAAAAATTCTATGTGCAACAAAAATGGTTTGAAAGCTTATTCAAATAGAAAACAATAGCTATCCTTTTTTTACAGAAATGTAAAACTGAAATTGCTCTATGCACTTTTGGCCCACTATGAAGAAGAAAGTAGAGGCCCAGCCCAACCTCCCAAGCGTCTCCTTCCTTACGCTACAATGTAGGCAGGGGGTGGCCGTGGCGGCCATCCCACGGCTAGGGCCACGTGCTGGCCATCACCGACCTCCCCGGTGCCCTACAAAACGCCGCCGCACGCCCCCTTGACCGAACCCTAATCCCCTCTTTCTTCCTCCATCTCTTTATCTCGATCTGAAGCGCGCCCAAGCACCGCCGTCCCCATGTCATCGTCGATGTCGCGGCCACCGGCCTCCCCTCGTCGCGCCAAGAGGTCCAGGAGAACCGTCGCGGTCTACTTCGTCTACCCCGAGCACTGAATCGAGCAAGGACGGCCCGTACATTCGCCATCGACCCCGTCTTCAACGCGTACATCGCCGGCGTCCGGCGTCGATTACCGCCGCTCCGGTCCACCTCCGGCCTCCCCGACTTCGCTTTCATGCTCACAGTGAGCTCCTCCCTCGATTCCCCTGTTTTGCCCCGTCGATCCATCGCCGTATGTTTCCTGTGCTTGCTGAGGCCGCCATGGCCGAAGCATCGCGTCCGCGCACGCACCCGCATGCCCCTGTCGCCTGTGTATGCCCGTGCCTGCCGTCGCATGCCTACTGCAGCCCGCGCCCTCTTTAGCCCCTGGCTGTGTCCGTCCGCGCGTGCGTGCACCCGCCGCACCCTGGCCGAGCGCCCGTGCCGCTCGCGGCTCCCGCGCTCGCCCTGCTACTTCTTGCTATTGTTGCTGCTCGGCTACTGCCGCTACTACTTGTTGTCGTGCTGCCCTGCTCCCACTAGCTACTGCTCCTGCTATGCGCTGCTGCTAGGTACTACTACTGCCGGTTGCTGCTGCTACAGGCCATGGCCACTGCCATGGTCGTGTGTGTTGTGTGGTGCGCGTGCGTGTATTCTGGGTATGAGGCCGGCCCTATCCAGATTAGTTACTAACTAGATTAGTTTAGGGATGCTACTTTTTATTATGTTAAATAGCCTAACGTGTTTGTGACAGGTGGTTCCTCACACTAAATAATGTTATTTTATTGTGTTCCGAATCCCATACAAGTGTTGTATTACAGATGGAGTCCTACCGGACTACGGCATGCCAACCGTGCTAGACGTAGCATGACTACAACTCTGTTTCGTGTCCACCAAAAAAGAGAGTTGTTTGCCCCTTTATATAGTACCAGCTAGTCATAGAATAGATGAGAGAGAGATCTCGACCATATTAGCACGTAGAGGGTTTGTCCTCTCGTGTAATGTAATACTCCTCCCAATCATAGTGATACGCCGCCGTGTGTTCCGTGGTTTTCTCCCGCAAGGGTTTCCACATAAAAATCAGTGTCTCTCTGTCTCGTTTATTTTTCGTTATTATCTAATAAGTGGTGTCAGATCTGAGGTTCGAGATATGAGTTTGAGACGAGAGAATTAGGGCCGCAATCCGCCACCGCCGCAATCCGCCGAGACCGACAAGGATTCAATCTACACGTCACCGAGCAATCGGGTCAACGAGGTTAACTTTTCTCAAAGGCTGCTGTGCGCTGGGGATACGTCAAGTCGCAGGTTCCGTCGAGACCGACGGGAACTGTTCGTACACGCGTAGATCACGCGAGCGGCTTTGCTGCAACTCCATCGTTCTGGCACGGTCCGCCTAGCTACTGCTGGTGCTTACCAAAGCAACCGGCTTCAAGTCTCGAGATTCAGGCCACGTTGTGCTGGTGTGCTGCTACTACTTCGCATCAACCAAAAAAATAGTACAGTACAATACTATTACTACTCTGGATAAGGCTGCTGCTAGAGCTCCTGTTCATCACTTGAAGGCTACGATTGCCGCGTTGATTATTGTGCGGTATACCCGTTGCTCCGTAAACACTACCGGTGCTATTTATCCTATTTTTAAATGCGCTCCGCATATTAATTCTGTCAAGAATTTTTCTATCGGCTTGTACTACTTTGTGAACACAGATTTAATCTACTCATGGCATCCATGAAGTACGATGTTCCGTTGCTGGATCGTGACACAAGGTTTACCCTATGGCAAGTCAAGATGCGAGCGTTGTTGGCGCAAGCCAATTATCAGGATGCACTCAGTTTTTCTACAAGGTGGAGTTTTGAGGATTATGGCCCGTCGGGATAATGGATGCAATTTGCTGCAGTTATTTGAAGAACACAATTCAGTTATCAAGAAAAAAAGGGGTATAGAGGAGGTATTTATTAAGCCTGTTGGTAGCCAGCATATACACTATTCTCTCCATAGTGTTTTGCTATTATGCATGTGAAGGTTTTGTTTTGATATTCATGTTCGTGATGAGAATCAGTTGAGGTGCAAGAAGGAGATTGTTTTGTTTCTGCTAGATACTACAACATTTAAGCTGTTAAGTTTCAAGTGCAATTTAGTTGTCTTTGCTCTTTCAAGAGGGGTCTATTGCAGAGTTGAAACTCCGTTGCATGTTAAGATGGTTCCTTCATCCGACAGTTTTTCTACAAGGGAAGTTTATGACCATGTCATGGATTTTTCATTAACCACTACAAGTCGGCAGTTTTTGGGTGCACGCGATGCCGTCCGTACCATATGCTCTTGCATGAGTATTGTTTGCCGAGGTTTGTGCTTTCAGTTTTGAAGCACGTTCAAATTCCATGAGATGAGTTCTTTACAATGCAATGTGCATCAAGATGTTGCACTATGAGCTATGCGCTCCTTCAGGCACCATAGGAGATATGATGACTTATGTCATTTGATGATTGAGCAATTTCAGTTTTTGAGGTCAGTGGCACAGACTCAGACTTTTATTGGGAGACCAAGTTTTGTTAGTCTGCATTGTTGATAGTTGTGCTGTTTTCTGGACGACCTACTGACTGATTTGCTTAATATGACTTCATGAGAAGTTGATTAGTCCTACGGACGTTTCCAGGCATAAGGTTTACTTATGATGACTTTAATTGAGGATTTGATGCTATCTATGATTATTGTAAGGGATTTCGTCTCAAGGTGGAGTGTTATTTTATTGTGTTCCGAATCCCATACAAGTGTTGTACTACATATGGAGTCCTAGCGGACTACGCCATGCCAACCGTGCTAGACGTAGCATGACTACAACTCTGTTTCGTGTCCACCAAGAAAGAGAGTTGTTTGCCCCTTTATATAGTACCAGCTAGTCATAGAATAGATGAGAGAGAGATCTCGACCATATTAGCACGTAGAGGGTTTGTCCTCTCGTGTAATGTAATACTCCTCCCAATCATAGTGATACGCCGCCGTGCGTTCCGTGGTTTTCTCCCGCAAGGGTTTCCACGTAAAAATTCGTGTCTCTCTGTCTCGTTTATTTCTCGTTATTATCTAACAAATAACCCCTTAGTTAAAATAGTAGTCAATGATAAGTAGGCCCCATGGCCACTATTCACACTTTGACCAGGTCAAACATTGACTGTGGACTTGCTGACTGTGTATGCTGACTCAGCCACTGGACCCCACCTATCATTCTAATAGGCTAGCTGTGTGTGTGTGTAAAAAGTAATACACTGTTTAAATAAAAATTTAGATATATTTCCAGAAATTCTAGAAAATGGTTTAATCTTTGAAAATTCATAGAAAATAAACCGTAGCTTGGATCGAAAAACTTTCTACATGAAAGTGCTCAGAAAAATCCAACGAATCCGAATACGCGGTCCGTTCATCTGTCACATGCTTCTAGCATTCTGAACATGGAACTTTCCCCCTCACATCATCTGTGAGACATAGGTCCGGAACCGGGAAAACATTCCCGGTTGATCTCCCCCTTCGCTTATATCATATAGCCCTGCGTTAGAGCCCCCTAGCTTTGCTTGTTGTCATGTCATGCATTTGTGTGCTTGTATTTACTACTTCTTCCCCCTCTTCTCTCCGGTAGACTTCGAGACTGACGCCGGTGCTGCCCCTGTGTTCGACTATGTCACCGACAACCCTCATTCTCGTCTGAGCAACCAGGCAAGCCCCCCTTTGATCATCCCGATATCGCCCATTTCCTTTCTCTCATGCTTGCATTAGATTTTGCTACTGTAATTGTTTGCTCCTATTCTGATGCATAGCCTGCTTTTGTAATCTGCTTATTTTTACCTACCTGCTTATCCTAAACTGCTTAGTATAGGTTGGTTAGTGATCCATTAGTGACCCCCACCTTGTCCATGTTGACCCTGCTTCATCATCGAAGACCCGATCAACGAGATCGATGACCAGGCCCCGGCACCGCACATCACTTTCCCCTTAGTTGCTCAACACTACTGGGTTACTATCGAGTGCCGAGGTTGAGACCTCAACAACACTTCTGATGTTAACCCTGTAGTGTAGCTATTCGGTCATGGTCATCGAGGGTGATTCCGCCTTAACCACTTCCAATACGACTCTGTCATGCAACCACTCAAGTGCGAACCTCGAGGGTGGATCCTCTTACGTTCACCTTGATGATTACATCGAGTGGAATTCATCGGGGGTGATTCCTCGGGTTTTCCCCTTGATGTTTGGGCACACAGATACTTGGACTTTACAACTGTTGCTTGGAAAGACGGGTCGACCCTGAGGGTTACCCGCGAGTGATGTGGAGACGGGTTGACCTGGAGGGTACCGAGAGTTGAATCTGGCGTGGCGGGCATTCTTAGCCCTTGCCGCAAGTCCTCAAGGCAGGCGACGGGGTCACATCTTTCGTGAGTCTCTCCTCGTGACCGCACTACCAACACACTAATGGTTTGGATATTTGATCCGAGGGGCCTCTGGCCTGATAGCACTAACCATCACGTGGGCATTGTATGGGCGTTCTGCGTCGTATGCATCAGCCGAAGCTTAATAGACGCGTCGATCGAAGCGGCCTTGGCGCCAGGTTGGACTGCGTAAGCACCTGCCTTTTTGAAGGAGGTAGCTAGGTCTACTCACCGGCCGCGTACGCAACGTGCAGGAGTTCCCGGGGCAATGGCCCATGACCCCTGGGGGCATAGGTTTAGTCCGGCGTGTTGACCTCTCTATTAAGCCTAGGTCAGGTTATGGTGTATTGTTTGGCCGAGGCCGGGCATGACCCAGGAAAGTGTGTCCGGCCAGAGTTAAGCGAGTGTGGTGGGTAAGTTGGTGCACCCCTGCAGGGAAGAAAACATCTATCCATAGCCTGTCCTACGGTAACGGACACTTGGAGTTGTATCCCGATCGATACAACTAGAACTGGATACTTGAGGTGATAACTGGATAGTATGGCTCTGGGATTGCTTTCTCGCAGGGAGTCGAGAAAGGATCTCTGGCCGAGGTTGATAACACTACTACTACTTTACTTTATGCTACTCTTATCTCTTCTGATGCTGCGAGATGCTTGAAGATGCTAGTCTTCGATAGGCTAGGCTTTCCCCTTCTCTTCTGGCATTCTGTAGTTCAGTCCACATATACTACCCATTTCATTGATACCGATGCATATGTAGTGTAGATCCTTGCTTGTGAGTACTTTGGATGAGTACTCACAGTTGCTTTGCTCCCCTTTTTCCACCTATTTCCATTCTTCCCGAATGCTGCAACCAGATGGTGGAGCCCAGGATCCAGACGCCACCTTTGACGACGACTGCTACTACACTGAGGGTGCCTACTAGTACGTGGAGGCCGCCGACGACCAGGAGTAGTTAGGAGGCTCCCAGGCAGGAGGCCTTGCCTTTTCGATCGATGTTGCTTTTGTGCTAGCCTTCTTAAGGCAATCTTGTCTAACTTATGTCTGTACTCAGATATTGTTGCTTCCACTGACTCTTGTGCTTTCGAGCTGATGTATTTGAGCCCTCGAGGCCCCTGGCTTGTAAAATAAAGCTTGTATTATTCTAATTTGTGTCTAGAGTTGTGTTGTGATATCTTCCCGTGAGTCCTTGATCTTGATCATAAACATTTGCGTGTATGATTAGTGTACAATTGAATCGGGGGCGTCACAAGAGTCTCGGTCATGTCTACATAGTTCTCGAACCCATAGGGTACGCACGCTTAACGTTCGATGACGATCGGTATTATGAGTTTATGTGTTTTGATGTACCGAAGGTTTTTCGAAGTCCCGGATGTGATCACGGACATGGCGAGGAGTCTCGAAATGGTCGAGACATGAAGATTGATATATTGGAAGGTTATGTTTGGACACCGAAATGGTTTCGGATGAGTTCAGGCATTTTCCGGAGTACTGGGTTACTGGAACCCCCGGGGGGTTAATGGGCCTTCATGGGCCATGGTGGAAGAGAGGAGGAGGCGGCCAAGTGGTGGGGCGCGCCCCCCAAGCCCAATCCGAATTGGGGAAGGGGGCCGGCCCCCCTTTCCTTCTCTCCTCCTTCCCCTTCCTTCCCCCTCCTAGTTAGACTAGGAAAGGGGGGAAACCTACTCCTAGTATGAGTAGGAATCCCCCCTCGGGGCGCACCCCATGAGGCCGGCCCTCCCCCTCATCCACTCCTTTATATACAGGGGAGGGGGGCACCCCATAGACACACAAGTTGATTTTAGCCGTGTGCGGTGTCCCCCTCCACAGATTTCCACCTCGGTCATATTGTCGTAGTGCTTAGACGAAGCCATGCGTCAGTAACTTCATCATCATCGTCATCATGCCGTCGTGCTGACGAAACTCTCCCTCTACCTCAGCTGGATCTAGAAGTTCGAGGGACGTCACCGAGCTAAACGTGTGCAGATCGCGGAGGTGCCGTGCGTTCGGTACTTGGATCGGTTGGATCGCGAAGACGTTCGACTACATCAACCACATTACTAAACGCTTCCGCTTTCGGTCTACGAGGGTACGTGGAAACTCTCTCCCCGCTCGTTGCTATGCTTCTCCCAGATAGATCTTGCATGATCGTAGGCAATTTTTTTGAAATACTATGTTCCCCATTAGATAGAAGCCAAAATTTTGCTCCCATCCGTTTCGAGTACTGGCCGGATAACATAGGACAAGCTGACATATGGGATTTGTCACTTGTCATAATAGAGAAGAGAAATCGCCCGACAATATTGGTCCTGCTCCCTGTCAAAGAAAAGCGATATCCTGGACTGCGAAGACGTGGAGGCCCCTGGTGGCATTCAGTCGTAATATTCACGGCGAACGGGTAGCCAGGGAGATCGCTCACCATCATCTGAAGAAGTTCGCCGCACCCAGGGGATAGGCATGTCGTGCTGTCTTGTGAGCCCCTCTGGCTCCGTCTGACCTAATTCCAGCGCAATAAATTCCTAAATATTTCAAAACCACCAAAGCGACAGCCGAAACAATTATTCCACCACCGCAATTCTGTGTACTTCCGCGATCCCATTCGGAGGCCCCCGCCTGTACTTTTTTGGAAGGGCAATCCATCACGGAGGGCCTCTACATCAACCTTGCCGCTACTCCGATGATGCGTGAGTAGTTCCTCACCGGACCTATGGGTCCATAGAAGTAGCTAGATGGCTCTCTCTCTCTCTGATCTTCAATACAACGTTCTCTTCGGAGATCTATATGATGTAATATTTTGCGGTGTGTTTGTAGGGATACATGAATTTTGGGTTTATGATCAGATTGTTCATTAAAAGTAGTTGAGTTATTTCTGAACTTTTATTATGTGTGACTAGTCGGATGCCCGTTGAGGGAGTCCTGGATTAGGGGGTCCTTGGGATGCCTGTGACGCCCGGGTAATTAAGCTACAGTAATCCCCGCTAATGATGCCACGTCACCTCGGTTACTCTGGATAAACTCGCGTTAGTTCGGAGCCTAGTTCGAATTTCAAATTCAAAATCGAGCAAACAATAAAAGTTTTCAAATATTAAAATTTAAATGTTCGGAGTGAACCAAATAATACATAGGTAATTGTGGTGGAGAAACCACACCTTTATAAAATGTTTAAACACTCTAAAATGAATAAAATAGTAGCAATAATAATTATTTAAAAGCTTTTAAAATGATAAACAATTTCAAAATTATTTTGTTTCGGTGCTAAGTTGTTTGTGGCTGTCGCCTAAATTGTAACATCTATTTGGGTGCCACTTTAGTATTTTACCAAAACTAAAAATAAAAGAAAACTAAAAAGAAACAAAAGAGAAATAAACACAGAAACCCCCATGGCCAAATGGGCCTCGGCCCAGCCGGCTAACCACAGCCACCCCGCGCAGGCCGGCCCAGCCATGGCCTATATGGCCCCTCACCCCTCACCCGGAAACCCTAGCCTCTCCCCTCCCCGATCCCCTCCCACTCCCCATCGGCCCCTGGATCTGGACGACGCCCATCCCGTCGCCTCGCACGATCCCCCCACTCCTCCCACACGAACCCCCCCCCACTCCTCGCTCCCTTCCCCCTCGATCTGGATCGAGACCGGGGGGCTCGCCCCTTCGCTCGATGCCGAAGCCTCTCGTCAGCGCCGCCCGAAGACCACGCCGACGACGTGTCGCCTCCCCGCCGGCCTGCCTCCTCAACGCCCGTCGTCCCCGTCCCCCCACCTCGCGCCCCGTTGCCATGTCCCCTACAGCTCCGATGTGAGCGCCTCCCCATGCTCCCTCTCCTCTCTTCCCCTCGCCTCGGCGTCCACCCCAGCGCCACTCACTGTGGCGCCAGACGCTGGAGGCCCATGGCTCACCGCCACCCCCCTTGCACCACGGCTCGGCCGCCCCACAGCCTGTGCTGTGACCGCGCCTCAGCCTCGCCACCGCCTCGCCATGTGTGCTGCCTTCGTGCCGCCCGCGACTCCCCTGTCGCCGCCTGCGCCCGTGCACCAGTGGCTCACAGCCACGAGGTCTGCCCCGCACCCCCACTCCGTGGCGCCTTCTTGCCGCATGCAACCTCGTCGGCGCCCACGATGCCCGTGTCCTCTCTCACGCGCCGCCCGATAACCGCGCCTGATAGGCCCCCTGGGCCTATGACAACGGGCCCCGCCCTGAAACGTTTTACAAAAAACACTAAAGAAAAAAAAATAATAAATAAAATAATTAAAATATTAATTAATTAATTAATTAATTAATTAATTAAGTTAATTAATCATGATTAGATTAACCTAATCACTAATTAAATTAACTAATCTATAATTAAACTAAAAGAGAATGACAGGTGGGTCCCACTGGACCCACACGTCGAATTGACCAGTCAATGGTCAACGTTGATCTGTGACATCACCACGAAGTCATCTTTGACGTCAGCATTTACTATTCTGGATAATGTTGGATTAAATAATTAATTAAATTCCAGAAATTAATAAAATCTTTAGAAAATCATATCTTTTAATCCGTAACTTGGATTAAATATTTTCAACATGAAAGTTGCTCAGAACGACGAGACGAATCCGGATACGCAGTCGATCCGTTCGTCACACACACCTAACCTATCGAACCGCAACTTTCCCCCTCGGCTCCTTTGCTCGAAAAGCGAAACACCGGAATACTTTCCCGGATGTTTCCCACCTTAACCGATACCACCTCATACCACGTTAGGGCACGCCTAGCATCGTTACTTTTCTTGTCATGCATCGATATGCATCTGTTTACATGGTATTCATTGTTTCCTCCCCCTCTTCTCTCCGGTAGACTACGAGACCGGCCAGCTGCTGCTTTGCCCGGTTCGACTACGGAGTTGGCGACCCTCTCTCTTGCCGAGCAACCAGGCAAGCCCCCTTTGATCACCAAATATCGCCTACTCTTCTCTATAATGCTTGCATTAGAGTAGTGTAGCATGTTACTTTTCGATTACTCCTATCTTCTTTGCATAGCTTTGTCCTTGCTACTCTTGTTGTTACCTTTACCTGCTATCCTCTTGCTTAGTATAGGATGCTAGTGTTCCATCGGTGACCCTACACTCTTGTCCGTCTGCCATGCTATACTCTTTGGCTGTGATCACTTGGGAGGTGATCACGGGCATATACTATATACTTTACACTATTACATTACAGTGATACTTTGTTAGGAGATGGGGGCTGAAAGGGCAGTGGCTCCATCCGGTAGAGGTGGGCACAGGTTCCCGACGCCCCGATCGTTACTTTGTGGCGGAGGCGGCAGGCAGGTTGAGACCACCTAGGAGAGAGGTGGGCCTGGCCCTGGTCGGCGTTCGCTGTTACTTTACACGCTTAACGAGATCTTGATATTTGATCTGAGTTGGCCACGAGCCTATACGCACTAACCCTCTCGTGGGAGTAGTTATGGGTATCCGGCGTCGTGGTATCGGCCAAGCACTTCAGACGTCGAGCCTTGCTGGCGCGCGGATTGGACTGGGCGCACGCTAGGCTAGGTGCGCTTCCGGCCGCGTGCATAGCGTGCGAGGTGTGCTCAAGGCGATGGGCCCGGACCCTGGCGCTTAGGTTTAGACCGCGTCTTTGGCCTCTCTGTTGAGCCTAGGTGGGGCTGCGGCGTGTTGATCTTCCGCGGCGGGCATGACCCGAGAAAGTGTGTCCGGCCAAATGGGATCAAGCGTCTTTGGGTAAGTTGGTGCACCCTGCAGTGAAGTTAATCTATTCGAATAGCCGTGATCTTGATAACAGGGCGACTTGGAGTTGTACCTTGACCTTATGACAACTATAACCGGATACTTATTAAAACACACCCTTCCAAGTGCGGATACAACCGGTGGTCGCTCTCTCTCGTGGCAATGAGGAGGGATCGCTGCAGGATTATTGCTATGTGATGTTACTTGGAGGACTTCAACCTACCCTCTTCTACTGTTGCAAGGCGAAGGTGACTGAGCGTAGTCTTCGATAAGACTAGCTATCCCCTCTTATTACGGCATTCTGCAGTTCGGTCCTTGATATGGCCCTTTACACATATATCCATGCATATGTAGTGTAGCTCCTTGCTTGAGTACTTTGGATGAGTACTCAAGGTTGCATTGTTTCCCCTTTTCCCCTATCTCTACTCGATTGCTGCAACTGCACGATGGAGCCAGGAGCCGACGCCACCGTCGATGATGACTACTACACTGGAGGTGCCTACTACTACGTGCAGGCCGCCGCCGACGACCAGAAGTAGTTTAGGAGGATCCCAGGCAGGAGGCCTGCGCCTCTTTCGATCTGTATCCCAGTTTGTGCTAGCCATCTTATGGCAACTTGTTTAACTTATGTCTGTACTCAGATATTGTTGCTTCCGCTGACTCGTCTATGATCGAGCACTTGTATTCGAGCCCTTGAGGCCCTGGCTTGTATTATGATGTTTGTATGACTTATTTTATTTTAGAGTTGTGTTGTGATATCTTCCCGTAAGTCCACGATCTTGATCGTACACATTTGCGTGCATGATTAGTGTCACGATTGAATCGGGGCGTCATGAGATTGGTATCGAGCCGATTGCTGTAGAATCCCCTTCCACACTCCTTGGCGAAGTCAAGTCTAGTCATTGCAAAACTTTTACTAACATGGCTGTGTGCCTTAGGGCCAGCGTCGCCATTGGGTGGTATTAGGATCTTTTACTCCTCGACCTTTACTCTGGGATTCTGAACTCTCTTCTATTCGGGTTAAACGATTTTGCTAAAAACAAAACTAACTTTAGGTTCTCGCAAGTACTTTCTCCCAGAGAGCCCCTCACTTCAGATGATCGCCTGCTACATCAGAAGATTCCGAAGATACTCTCTGATGTTCTCTCGAGACTTTGTGCCCATCACTTTTGCTATTCCTGACCACCGATAAATCTGTATGGATAAATACTTACACTTGCCATTCATACGATCATCCCCCATTGATCTTGTTATTACAAGATACCCCGAAGTTTTCTTTATTGTTCCGAAAATACTTTGTGCCTACTGCCTAGTAGTTCTTTGCCACATCAATACCCCTTCAAATAAATCCTCGCACTTGTCGAGTATCCGCTCATCCCAGCTTGTTCATGTGTTTCACAAAAGTCTTCAAAATACTATTCGATCTTCCGAAAATCCTCTGGAGCCTTTGGCTCTTGAAATTCTTGCTTGCTTGCATTATGGTTAATCCCATAAGTCTCGTAGTCTTATTGACATTCCTTGTCATTATCATTTTGAGTCTGTTGACTCAATATGTTTTCGAATACCCATAATCATCATTGATCCCTATAAATTACCTTTCCGCTGAGCTGCCATTCTTTTAAGCGGAATTGGTCCTCGACCAATCCAATTGTCGTTGATTGTACCCTAAGGCTATTCAACTTATCCATCTCTAATCGAGCATTGCTTGATCCCTTGATTTGGAAATCATAATTCCTTTGCATTTGACAATTGAGTTAGTCATTGTTTCTATAATTTGATCTCCTTGCATTCTTCTTCCTCTAGTTGAGTACCGATGCTCACGTCGGATCCCTTGTGGACCACCGGATCCTTTGTTGGATTTTATCCGACAACGCTCTTCATATTCAATAACCTTGTGAGCCTTTCCTCCGATACATAATGCCTTTGGTAAATTGTATCCTCTGCTTTCTCTACCATGCTCTGCCTTCGAGCTTGAGTTAATTATTTCTAAAGATTCTGGTATATGATTCGTAAGAAGCCCCCGATGGGATTGAACCAACGCCTTCCCTCATCGCTGTGAACCCGAGTCATACTTCTCTGGTATTGCACCAGGTAAAACTTTCAACAACTAATGTCATCTTCGAAATACGAGAGGTGAATGGAAGATTATGCATTGAGGAAGTGGGAGTCGACCTTGAACTTTGTGTTCAGGCCCATGGGCGCGATGTATATCCTATCATGGAAGCTTCTTGTAATAATAACTATTTCCTTGATAACTAACATATGGTATCTGTGAATTGATCCCTTGCAACCGTGGTTCCGACCATGATTGTTCTTCCTTGATTCCATTTCTCGGACAAGTTAAAACAATTGTCTTCTATTGATCAATACACCAGTCCAACCTTTACTTTGATCTTGTGTCGAGTATTACCCCCCTGGTATCTCGAGATTATCATGGAACTGCATAACTTCTTATGAGTTCTTCATCAAGTGCTACCTTCCCACTGATTCAAATTTTCACGGGCTCGAGTTATTAAACACTCAAGGACACCGATAACTGAACCAAGTCCGCACTACGGTTCAACAACTCTTCATTAAGCTTCTATAAGTACGAGTTTGTATCCGATCACGCCATTCCTAGCATGTTTGGCTATATCATTGTCGTGATGATTCTAACTGTACTACCTGGTACTTAATTCTCGGAGCACCACTTTGCGACGATAGCTAAGCTTACGTCGATTTTCCTCGTCATCCCCTTTCACCTTAAACAACAAGCTTGAGTTCGAGTTTATGTCGTAACCGTGGTTCCAATAACCTTCCGCTTCATCGTTCGTTTGACTTGATGTCATCGTCGATCGATTACATCTTCGTGAAATCTCTCGACAAATGTGTCGTGATCATCATCATCATTCCGAGCTCTTCCAGGATATGAATTGAATTCATGATGGGAAATACCATCCTTGCCCCCACGATGATTTGTGTTATCATCGGCAACATTCTTGCCTTCCCCCCCCCCCCCAACACAAACTTGTTCACATTTTGTGTTGTACCTTGATTTCCTAGCTATCCAGAATTTGTTCTTTACCTTGGAGTATTACCATCTTTGATGACAAGAATGTTGTAAGAATTACACCACCTCTTAAGAATTCTTGGTATGGTGATACTTCTCACCATCACCATTCTTCCTTGGTCCCTGTGTTGTTTTTAACCAGCATACCAATAGATGATGTGTGAGTTCTGTACTTCTAGCAACCCTATTGCTTTGAAGTTAATGATCGACAGTTCGTTCTTGGAATGTTGATTATTGAATCGTCACTCTAACATTGATCTTGCTGCCTAAGGTCATATTTCGGGCACACCTTTCAACTAATGATTGATGGTGTATGTTTCCTAGAACATACAACATTATAACATTTGAATTGACAAGTGTCATCTTCTTGTTCACATTATTGTGGAAATCCATCCGTTTGGAATCCTCGATGGATTGGCGATGAGCCCATTAGCCACCTCCTTGTCCTCTCCTTGGGTTAATGATGAACTCTTGTTAACGGAAGTCACTTCATAGTTGATTTCCCGAGAATCTTACAGTGTCATCCCGTCAAATTGTGTTGCACCCTTCTTCTCGAGGCGTCCCGAGCACGAGGTATCTCGACACCAATCATACCAGATCTCCGTCGGCTATGATGGTTGGGACAACTTTCCAAGAGTTATGATATTGATCCTTTGATGACCCGGTAGCATGATGTCATGCCTAGCACCCCCCCCCCAGCTGGAGGACCTATCATTATAGATTCCTTTTCAGCAAGGTTATCCATTCGTCCATGAGGAAATTGTAAGACTTATTCTACAAGTTATTCCTGATGGATCCTTCGTGTTTCCAAAGTCTGAACTTCACCTGAAGACCATGTCAATGCTATCTCGAAGCATGTCAATGGTACTCGATTTTCAACAGGAACATTTGAAGCACAATGCTAAATTTTATTTATCATTTATCCTAACACCGTTGTATGGGTAATATCATGAGATTCCTCCCCCCTTACCTAAATGGTTTTCTACTTTATATCATGTCATGGATATCTTGCTTGCTTGTCCTTGGGAAGGATATACCCTTGAAATATGTGTTTAAACATATTTTCCTTTCCATTGTTACATTTGTCGATGATCATATTTTCCTTCCATTGGTTTGTTTGAACCTTTTCTATGATCTATATGATATAAGCAGTAATAATCCACCGCTTGTGCAAACACCTCGAGGTACAACTCTGTCGGTAAGACCACATTACTATTGTTGATGACATTCCGGTAGCCACCGATGGACGAGAACCTTGCCTATTGGTCCGCCTCGTGCAACGAGTAGGAAAGGGGTTCTCTTCGTCCCTCGCCCTTGGTACCAACGTTGATGCCGAAATATCATAACATGGTACTCTCTGACATGCCTTGCTATCATGACCGTGAAAGATGTCACTGCTCCTATTAAAAAAAACCACATGGTGGGCCCATAACCCACAGTTCCACAGGATCGAAACCTGCTCTGTACACCCCCTATTCCCAAAGTTATTCCTCGTAGCGTGGACTCGTATGTAATCCACGGGCCACCGTCCTAGTGATCTATTCTGGTATCGGACGCAATACCTACTCTCGCTACTCAACCCCTTTCTCACTCTGGTTCGGGCTTGAGCAACTATCTATCCGCTTGGAGCCTATTATGGTACCTTCGTACCTTACTCTCGAGGTATTTCATATCTTCAACTCGAGAGATAATCTTATACTAATTCATGGGTTAACCCCAGATTGTTTCCCTCAAAAGCATTATGTCGTAGTGAGCTGCCCCTTATCTTTTCGTAAGTACATTGGAGTTCCCGAGAAAAGGGCGACATCACCGTGATGACCTGTAGCAGAGAAATGAAGATGTCAAGGTAATGGATCGACCTCTTCAAGAAGAGCAACAAAGACTGAGAAGGTTTGTTAGGATTTCGTAACCAGACCTTTCCCCCTTACTCCCCTCTTAAATCTCGGGACGAGATTTCTTGTGAGGAGAATTGTGACGCCCGGGTAATTAAGCTACAGTAATCCCCGCTAATGATGCCACGTCACCTCGGTTACTGTGGATAAACTCGCGTTAGTGCGGAGCCTAGTTCGAATTTCAAATTCAAAATCGAGCAAACAATAAAAGTTTTCAAATATTAAAATTTAAATGTTCGGAGTGAACCAAATAATACATAGGTAATTGTGGTGGAGAAAGCACACCTTTATAAAATGTTTAAACACTCTAAAATGAATAAAATAGTAGCAATAATAATTATTTAAAAGCTTTTAAAATGATAAACAATTTCAAAACTATTTTGTTTCAGTGCTAAGTTGTTTGTGGCTATCGCCTAAATTGTAACATGTATTTGGGTGCCACTTTAATATTTTACCAAAACTAAAAATAAAAGAAAACTAAAAAGAAACAAAAGAGAAATAAACACAGAAACCCCCATGGCGAATGGGCCTCGGCCCACCGGCTAACCACAACCACCCAGCGCAGTCGGCCCAGCCATGGCCTATATGGCCCCTCACCCCTCACCCGAAACCCTAGCCTCTCCTCCCCGATCCCTCCCACTCCCCATCGGCCCTCGGATCCTGGACGACGCCCATCCGTCAGCCTCGCACGATCCCCACTCCTCCCACACGAACCCCCCACTCCTCGCTCCCTTCCCCTCGATCTGGATCGAGACCGGGCTCGCCCCTTCGCTCGGTGCAAGCCTCTCGCCGCCCGCCAGACCACGCCCGGACGACGTGTCGCCTCCCCCGCCGCTGCCTCCTCAACGCCCGTCGTCCCGTCCCCCACCTCGCGCCCGTTGCCATGTCCCCTACCACTCCGATGTGAGCGCCTCCCCATGCTCCCTCTCCTCTCTCCCCTCGCCTCGGCGTCCACCCCCTTGCCTCACTCACCGTGGCGCCGCCTGGAGGAGGCTGTCTGCTCACCGCTCACCATGACCCCCCCCCTTGCACCGACTGCTCCGGCCGCGCCTGGCAGTTCTGCGCTGGCCGCGCCCTCCCAGCCTCGCCTGCCTGCGCCTGAGCACACTGCCTTCGTCTTGCCGCCCGACTCCCCGCCGCCCTGCGCCCCGTCTTGCCGGTAGTGGCTCCCCAGCCACGAGGCCTGCCCCCGCACCCCACTCGTGGCGCCTTCTTACGCGCGCCACGGCTCGCTTCACTTCCAAGCACGGCTCTGGGCGCCCTGATGCCCGTGTCCTCTCACACGCCCCGATAACGCGCGATAGGCCCCACAGGCCTATGACAAGCCCATGCAAACGCTTTTACAAAAAAACTAAAGAAAAAAATAATAATAAATAAAATAATTAAAATATTAATTAGTTAATTAATTAAGTAATTAATTAAGTTAATTAATCCTGATTAGATTAACCTAATCACTAATTAAATTAACTAATCTGTAGTTAAACTAAACAGAGAATGAGAGGTGGGTCCCACTGGACCCACACGTCAGGTTGACCAGGTCAATGGTCAACGTTGACTGCTGACATCACCCTGATGTCATGCTGACGTCAGCATTTACTATTCTGGATAATGTTGGATTAAATAATTAATTAAATTCCAAAAATTAATAAATATTTTCAACATGAAAGTTGCTCAGAACGACGAGACGAATCCGGATACGCAATCCGTTCGTCCGTCACACACCCCTAACCTATCGAACCCGCAACTTTCCCCTCCGCTCCTTCGCGAAATCGCGAAACACCGGGAATACTTTCCCGGATGTTTCCCCCCTTAACCGGTACCACCTCATACCACGTTAGGGAACGCCTAGCATCGTTACTTGTCTTGTCATGCATCGATATGCATCTGTTTACATGGTATTCATTGTTTCTTCCCCCTCTTCTCTCCGGTAGACTAAGAGACAGACTCTGATGATGCCCAGTTCTACTACGGAGTTGACGACCCCTCTCTCTTGACAGAGCAACCAGGCAAGCCCCCCTTGATCACGGATATCGCCTACTCTTCTCTATAATGCTTGCATTAGAGTAGTGTAGCATGTATTCTTTGCTTTCGATTACTCCTATCTTGCTGCATAGCCTTTGTCCTTGCTACTCTTTGTTGTTACCTTTACCTGCTATCCTACTGCTTAGTATAGGATGCTAGTATTCCATCAGTGACCCTACACTCTTGTCCGTCTGCCATGCTATACTACTGGGCTGTGATCACTTCGGGAGGTGATCACGGGCATATACTATATATACTTTACACTATTACATTACATGTGATACTGTTCGGAGATGGGGGCTGAAAGGACAGGTGGCTCCATCCCGGTAGAGGTGGGCCTGGGTTCCCGACGGCCCCCGACTGTTACTTTGTGGCGGAGTGACAGGGCAGGTTGAGACCACCTAGGAGAGAGGTGGGCCTGGCCCTGGTCGGCGTTCGCGGATACTTAACACGCTTAACGAGATCTTGGTATTTGATCTGAGTTGGCTACGAGCCTATACGCACTAACCATCTACGTGGGAGTAGTTATGGGTATCCCGGCGTCGTGGTATCAGCCGAAGCACTTCAGACGTCGTGACGGGCGGCCTTGCGGATTGGACTGGAACGCCTGCTAGGCTAGGTCTGCCTTCCGGCCACAGACGTTAACGCAAGGTGTGCTTTCGTAGGCGATGGGCCCAGACCCCTGCGCGCTTAGGTTTAGACAACTAGAACCGGATACTTATTAAAACACACCCTTCCAAGTGCCAGATACAACCGGTGGTCGCTCTCTCTCAGGGCAATGAGGAGGGGATCGCCGGGTAGGATTATTGCTATGTGATGTTACTTGGAGGACTTCAACCTACCCTCTTCTACATTGCAAGGCGAAGGTGACCAGCGTAGTCTTCGATAAGACTAGATATCCCCCTCTTATTCTGGCATTCTGCAGTTCAGTCCACTGATATGGCCCTTTACACATATATCCATGCATATGTAGTGTAGCTCCTTGCTTGCGAGTACTTTGGATGAGTACTCACGGTTGCATTGTTTCCCCCTTTTCCCCTATCTCTACTTGATTGCTGCAACCAGACGATGGAGCCCAGGAGCCAGACGCCACCGTCGATGATGACTACTACACTGGAGGTGCCTACTACTACGTGCAGCCCGCTGACGACGACCAGGAGTAGTTTAGGAGGATCCCAGGCAGGAGGCCTGCGCCTCTTTCGATCTGTATCCCAGTTTGTGCTAGCCATCTTATGGCAACATGTTTAACTTATGTCTGTACTCAGATATTGTTGCTTCCGCTGACTCGTCTATGATCGAGCACTTGTATTCGAGCCCTCGAGGCCCCTAGCTTGTATTATGATGCTTGTATGACTTATTTTATTTGTAGAGTTGTGTTGTGATATCTTCCCGTGAGTCCCTGATCTTGATCGTACACATTTGCGTGCATGATTAGTGTACGATTGAATCGGGGGCGTCACAATGCCGGCCTATCTCGCATGGGCCGGACTGGTGGGCCGCATTGTATCCGGACCGAAGACCTTTTTGTGCCTTGGTGTGCACCCTAGTCAAGATGGAAGATCCGGCGTTTCCTTGATGTAACTGACTATCTGTAAACTCTAGTACCCCTGGTGTCTATTGATACGTCTCCACTGCATCTATAATTTTTGATTGTTCCATGTTATTATAATATCCATCTAGGATATTTTATATGCATTTATATGCTATTTTATATGATTTTTGGGACTAACCTATTAACCTAGAGCGTAGTGCCAGTTTCTGTTTTTTCCTTGTTTTTGAGTATCGCAGAAAAGCAAAACCAAACGGAGTCCAATTGACCTGAAATTCAACGGAGATTGTTTTTGGACCAGAAGAAGCCCACGGAGCATCGGAGATGGGCCAGAAGAGTCCCGAGGCCACCACGAGGGTGGGGGGCGCGCCCTACCCCCTGGGTGCGCCCCCCTACCTCATGGCCGCCTCGGGGACCCCCCTGACTTGTTCCCGACGCCAACACCTCTTATATATACCCAACCTTCTATAAAGAAACCTAGATCGGGAGTTACGCCGCCGCAAGCCTGGGTAGCCACCGAAAACCAATCTAGACCTGTTCCAGCACCCTGCTGGAGGGGGGGATCCCTCTCCGGTGGCCATCTTCATCATCCCGGCGCTCTCCATGACGAGGAGGGAGTAGTTCACCCTCGGGGTTGAGGGTATGTACCAGTAGCTGTGTTTTTGATCTATCTCTCTCTCTCTCTCGTGTTCTTGAGTTGGCACGATCTTGATGTATCGCGAGCTTTGCTATTATAGTTGGATCTTATGATGTTTCTCCCCTTCTACTCTCTTGTAATGGATTGAGTTTTCCCTTTGAAGTTATCTTATCGGATTGAGTCTTTAAGGATTTGAGAACACTTGATGTATGTAATGCATGTGCTTATCTGTGGTGACAATGGGATATCGCATGATCCACTTGATGTATGTTTTGGTGATCAACTTGCGGGTTCCGTAACATCGTGAACTTATGCATAGGAGTTGGCACAAGTTTTCGTCTTGATTCTCCGGTAGAAACTTTGGGGCACTCTTTGAAGTTCTTTGTGTTGGTTGAATAGGTGAATCTGAGATTGTGTGACGTATATCGTATAATCATACCCACGGATACTTGAGGTGACATTGGAGTATCTAGGTGAAATTAGGGTTTTGGTTGATTTGTGTCTTAAGGTGTTATTCTAGTACGAACTCTTGAATAGATCAATCCGAAAGAATAACTTTGAGGTGGTTTCATACCCTACAGTAATCTCTTCGTTCGTTCTCCGCTATTAGTGACTTTGGAGTGACTCTTTGTTGCATGTTGAGGGATAGTTATATGATCCAGTTATGTTATTATTGTTGAGAGAACTTGCACTAGTGAAAGTATGAACCCTAGGCCTTGTTTCCTAGCATTGCAATACCGTTTGTTCTCACTTTTATCATTAGTTACCTTGCTGCTTTTATATTTTCAGATTACAAAAACCTATATCTACCATCCATATTGCACTTGTGTCACCATCTCTTCGCCGAACTAGTGCACCTATACAATTTGCCATTGTATTGGGTGTGTTGGGGACACAAGAGACTCTTTGTTATTTGGTTGCCGTGTTGTTTGAGATAGACCATCTTCATCCTACGCCTCCCACGGACTGATAAACCTTAGGTCATCCACTTGAGGGAAATTTGCTACTGTCCTAAAAACTTCTGCACTTGGAGGCCCAACAACGTCTACAAGAAGAAGGTTGTGTAGTAGACATCAAGCAATTTCTGGCATCGTTGCCGGGGAGGTGAGTGCTTGAAGGTATATCTTTAGATCTTGCAATCGAATCTTTTAGTTTCTTGGTTTATCACTAGTTTAGTCTATAAAAGAAAACTACAAAAAATGGAAGTGAGGGTGCCTCATATGCTTCATCTTTTTAATATCTTCCATGAAAATAAGGATTCCGATAATTGTGCCAAAATGTTAGAAGAAGAATGCCTTAAAATGTTTGGCACTAAATCTTTGAATGATGTGCATGATTGCAATGTTGTTAGTATGAACTCTTTGAATATCCATAGTACTAATGATGATTGCACTAGTCATGATGAAAATGTCTCTTATAAGCATGTCAACTTTTGTGGAGTGCATAGAGTTTGCAAGTACACACCAAATAGGGAAGATAGATTTTGCAAGAGGCATAAGTATTTAGAAACTAAATGGTTGCAAGAAAGGCTAGATGTTTGTGCTGAAAATTTAAAATTTCTTTGCCATCCTTGTGAACTTTGCAATGAACGTGATCTTTTAAATCTCTAATGCAAATTGTTTCATGATCGAATCGTGTCCAAAATTTGTGATGACTTGATTTCCCTTGAACATCATAATGAACTTAGTTTGCTTTTGGGTTATGAAGAAATGAAACGTATAACTAAGGATATGCCAGAATTTGTCCTTGATAAAGTTCTTCATTTTGATCTAGAGGAAATTTATATGTATTGTGCGGTGAATTGCATTGAAAGTCCTTATATTGCCAATTACATAAAGACAAGAAAACAAATAGAAGATGAAGAGAATACTAATGAAAGTGAAGAGATTTCCCAATATCCTCCTATTATTTCTTACGATGAATCAGGTAACGAGGAGGAGCTTTCTATTCAACCAATCTCATTAATAAGGAGCTCCAAAAAGTGGATTAAACCCACACATGGTGCGAAGAAGGAAAAGAAAATACGGAGAAGCAAAGGTAAAAAGGTATCCCTCCCAAATGATGTTGCTTCTATTACTCATTATGATGATGATAATTACTATACTGTCATTGGTGCTACCCATACTGTTAATGATGAGAGTGATTATGCTTATGATATGAAAAGGCCCAATACATTTGATGAGAATGACATGTTTGAGAATTTATTTGATACAATTAATGTTTGTCCCAAGCTTGGGATGCTATGTTTTATGAAGATGATATTTTTAACCTCCCAAGTTTTGATATGCAAGTTTATTATGATGATAGCATGCCTCCTATTTATGATGATTATATTGATGAAAGTGGGTTTGGAAGAGTGTCGACTTTAGGAAGTAATGATCCCACTATTTTGGAGGGTGTTGAATCTTATTGTGATAATTATAAAAGTGGATTTGGAGAGGTCATGACTTTATTTAGTAATGATTCCACTATCTTGGAGCAGGTTTCAATCGATTATGATGAGAACAAAGTTGCTACTTATGATAATTATTGTGATGACACTTATTCTATAAAAAGTAGTGATGATTATATTTATAAAACTTGTCATGTTATGATTACCCTTTTTCTGAACATTACTCTTTTAATGTGGAAACAATTTATAGTATTCGAGTTTCTTATGATACTCCCACTATTCCGAATGAGAAGAATTTTGCTTATGTGGAGACTAGTAAATTTTATATGCTTGTAAATCATGAAAAGAATGCTTTATGTGATGGTTATATTGTTGAATTAATTCATTATGCTACTTAAAATTATTATGAGGGAGGAACATATGCTTGTAGGAATTGCAATAATATCAAGTTTCCTCTCTATGTGCTTAATGTTTTGAAGTTATGATTGTTTTGCCTTCCTATGCTAGTAGCTTATTGTTCCCATAAGTTGTTTTCTCACAAAATCCCTATGCATAGGAAGTGGGTTAGACATAAATGTGCTAGTCATATTCTTCATGATGCTCTCTTTATGTTTCAGTTCTTATCTTTTATGTGAGCATCATTGAAATCATCATGCCTAGCTAGGGGCGTTAAATGTTAGCGCTTGTTGGGAGGCAACCCAATTTTATTTTGGTCCTTTGCTTTTGCTCCTGTTTAGTAATAAATAATTCATCTACCCTCTATTTAGATGTGGTTTTATGTTTTAATCAGTGTTTGTGCCAAGTAGAACCTTTGGGAAGACTTGGGTGAAGTCTTTGCGATCTTGCTGTAAAAAAATAGAAACTTTCGCGCTCACAAGATTAGCTGCCATTTTTTACTGGGGGTGCTTTTAGCTTGATTCTTTTTGCAGATTATTAATAGAAAAATTCCTCAGGTCCACCAATTTATTTCAGAATTTTTGGAGTTACAGAAGTATTCGAATGATACAGATTACTACAGACTGTTCTGTTTTTGACAGATTCTGTTTTCTATGTGTTGATTGCTTATTTTGATGAATCTATGAGTAGTATCGGAGGGTATGAACCATATAAAAGTTGTAATACAGTAGATATTACACCAATATTAATTTAGTATGATTTCACAACAGTACCTAAGTGGTGATTTATTTTGTTATACTAACGGAGCTTACGAGTTTTCTGTTGAGTTTTGAGATGTGAAGTTTTCAAGTTTTGTGTAAAGATTCGATGGACTATGGAATAAGAAGTGGCAAGAGCCTAAGCTTGGGGATGCCCAAGGCACGCCAAGGTAATATTCAAGGACAACCAAGATCCTAAGCTTGGGCATCCCCTCTTTCGTCTTCGTTCATCGGTAACTTTACTTGGAGCTATATTTTTATTCACCACATGATATGTGTTTTGCTTGGAGCGTCATTTTATTTTATTTTGTTTTGCTTGATGTTTGAATAATATACCAAGATCTGAAATTATTAAATATTATAGAGTCTTCACATAGTTGCATAATTATTCGACTACTCATTGATCTTCACTTATATCTTTCGGAGTAGTTTGTCATTTGCTCTAGTGCTTCACTTATATCTTTTTAGAGCACAACGGTGGTTTTACTTTGAAGAAATAGATGAACTCTCATGCTTCACTTATATCATTTTAAGAGTATTTAGAACAGCATGGTAATTTTCTTTGGTTATAATATTAGTCCTAATATGATGGGCATCCAAGATGGGTATGACAAAAACTTTCATAAAGAGTGCATTGAATACTATGGGAAGTTTGATACTTGATGATTGTTTTGAGATATGGAGATGGTAATATTAGAGTCATGCTAGTTGAGTAGTTGCGAATTCGAGAAATACTTGTGTTGAAGTTTGCAAGTCCCGTAGCATGCACGTATGGTAACCGTTGTGTAATAAATTTGAAGCATGAGGTGTTCTTAGATTGTCATCCTTATGAGTGGCGGTCGGGGACGAGCGATGGTATTTTCCTACCAATCTATCCCCCTAGGAGCATGCGCGTAATGCTTGGTTTTTGATGACTTGTAGATTTTTGCAATAAGCATCTAAGTTCTTTATGACTAATGTTGAGTCCATGGATTATACGCACTCTCACCCTTCCATCATTGCTAGCCTCTTCGGTACCGTGCATTGCCCTTTCTCACCTCTAGAGTTGGTGCAAACTTCAGCGGTGCATCCAAACCCCGTGATATGATACGCTCTATCACACATAAACCTCCTTATATCTTCCTCAAAACAGCCACCATACCTACCTATTATGGCATTTCCATAGCGATTCCGAGATATATTGCCATGCAACTTTCCACTGTTCCGTTTATTATGACACGCTTCATCATTTTCATATTGCCTTGCATGATC
This sequence comes from Aegilops bicornis, assembly GCA_021605145.1. NCBI lineage: Eukaryota > Viridiplantae > Streptophyta > Magnoliopsida > Poales > Poaceae > Aegilops > Aegilops bicornis. Next base: position 73,097,949 of record CM038675.1, read on the forward strand.
ATGTAGTTGACATCGTATTTGTGGAAGGCCACCATGCATAATATTTCATACATGTCACTCTTGTTTCATTGCCCATCTCGGTACACCGCCGGAGGCACTCATATAGAGTCATACTTTGTTCTAGTATCGAGTTGTAATCTTTGAGTTGTAAGTAAATAAAAGTGTGATGATCTTCATTATTAGAGCATTGTCCCATGTGAGGAAAGGATGATGGAGACTATGATTCCCCCACAAGTCGGGATGAGACTCCGGATGAAGAAAAAAAGAAAAAAGAAAAAAAGAAGAGAAAGGCCAAATAAAATAGGAAGGCCCAAAAAACAAAAAAATGAGAGAAAAAGAGAGAAGGGACAATGCTACTATCCTTTTACCACACTTGTGCTTCAAAGTAGCACCATGATCTTCATGATAGAGAGTCTCCTATGTTGTCACTTTCATATACTAGTGGGAATTTTCATTATAGAACTTGGCTTGTATATTCCAACAATGGGCTTCCTCAAAATGCCCTAGCTCTTCGTGAGCAAGCAAGTTAGATGCACACCCACTTAGTTTCTTTTGTTGAGCTTTCATACATGTATAGCTCTAGTGCATCTGTTGCATGGCAATCCCTACTCCTTGCATTTACATCAATTGATGGGCATCTCCATAGCCCGTTGATTAGCCGCGTCGATGTGATACTTTCTCCTTTTTTGTCTTCTCCACACAACCCCCATCATTATATTCTATTCCACCCATAGTGCTATGTCCATGGCTCATGCTCATGTATCGCGTGAAAGTTGAAAAAGTTTGAGAATACTAAAGTATGAAACAATTGCTTGGCTTGTCACCGGGGTTGTGCATGATGAGAGCATTCTTGTGTGACGAAAATGAAGCATGGCCAAACTATATGATTTTGTAGGGATGAGCTTTCTTTGGCTATGTTATTTTGAGAAGACATAATTGCTTGGTTAGTATGCTTGAGGTATTATTATTTTTATGTCAATATTAAACTTTTGTCTTGAATCTTATGATCTGAATATTCTTGCCACAATAAAGAAGATTACATTGATAAATATGTTAGGTAGCATTCCACATCAAAAAATCTGTTTTTATCATTTACCTACTCGAGGACGAGCACGAATTAAGCTTGGGGATGCTTGATACGTCTCCAACGTATCTATAATTTTTTATTGTTCCATGCTATTATATTATCCATCTAGGATGTTTTATATGCATTTATATGATATTTTATATGATTTTTGGGACTAACCTATTAACCTAGAGCCTAGTGCCAGTTTCTGTTTTTTCCTTGTTTTTGAGTATCGTAGAAAAGGAAAACCAAACGGAGTCCAATTGACCTGAAATTCAACGGAGATTATTTTTTGGAACAGAAGAAGCCCACGGAGCATCGAAGATGGGCCAGAAGAGTACCGAGGCCACCACGAGGGAGGGAGGCATGCCCCCTACCTCGTGGCCGCCTCGGGGACCCCCCCCTGACTTGTTCCCGACACCAACACCTCTTATATATACCCAAACTTCTAGAAAGAAACCTAGATCAGAAGTTCCGCCGTCGCAAGCCTCGGTAGCCACCGAAAACCAATCTAGACCCGTTTCGGCACCCTGCCGGAGGGGGGGAATCCCTCTCCGGTGGCCATCTTCATCATCCCGGCGCTCTCCATGACGAGGAGGGAGTAGTTCACCCTCGGGGCTAAGGGTATGTACCAGTAGCTATGTGTTTGATCTCTCTCTCTCTCGTGATCTTGAGTTGGCACGATCTTGATGTATCGCAAGCTTTTCTATTATAGTTGGATCTTATGATGTTTCGCCCCCTCTACTCTCTTGTAATGGATTGAGTTTTCCCTTTGAAGTTATCTTTTCGGATTGAGTCTTTAAGGATTTGAGAACACTTGATGTATGTCTTGCATGTGCTTATCTGTGGTGACAATGGGATATCACGTGATCCACTTGATGTATGTTTTGGTGATCAACTTACGGGTTCCGTAATTGTGAACTTATGCATAGGGGTTGGCACACGTTTTCGTCTTGATTCTCCGATAGAAACTTTGGGGCACTCTTTGAAGTTCTTTGTGTTGGTTGAATAGATGAATCTGAGATTGTATGACACATATTGTATAATCATACCCACGGATACTTGAGGTGACATTGGAGTATCTAGGTCACATTACGGTTTTGGTTGATTTGTGTCTTAAAGTGTTATTCTAGTACGAACTCTTGAATAGATCGATCCGAAAGAATAACTTTGAGGTGGTTTCGACCCTACAATAATCTCTTCATTCGTTCTCCGCTATTAGTGACTTTGGAGTGACTCTTTGTTGCATGTTGAGGGATAGTTATATGATCCAGTTATGTTATTATTGTTGAGAGAACTTGCAGTAGTGAAAGTATGAACCCTAGGCCTTGTTTCCTAGCATTGCAATACCGTTTGTGCTCACTTTTATCATTAGTTACCTTGCTGTTTTTATATTTTCAGATTACAAAAACCTATATCTAACATCCATATTGCACTTGTATCACCATCTCTTCATTAACTAGTGCACCTATACAATTTGCCATTGTATTGGGTGTGTTGGGGACACAAGAGACTCTTTTTTATTTGGTTGCAGGGTTGTTTGAGAGAGACCATCTTCATCCTACGCCTCCCACGGATTGATAAACCTTAGGTCATCCACTTGAGGGAAATTTGCTATTGTCCTACAAACCTCTGCATTTGGAGGCCCAACAACGTCTACAAGAAAAAGGTTGTCTAGTAGACATCATCTATATAAACCAGGGGTTTAGTCCGTAGAGGCTAAGAGAACAACTGCCATCCTATGATGACCCACAAGTATAGGGGATCAATTGTAGCTCTTTTCGATAAGTAAGAGTGTCGAACCCAATGAGGAGCAGAAGGAAATGACAAGTGGTTTTCAGCAAGGTAATGTATGCAAGTGCTGAAATTGTAAGTAGCAGAGTAGTTTGATAGCAAAATAATTTGTAACGAGCAAGTAACGATAGTAGTAGAAAAAATGCAGGAAGGTATCCCAATCCTTTTGAGGCAAAGGACAGGCCAAAACGGTCTCTTATGATAAGCAAAGCGTTCTTGAGGGTACACGGGAATTTCATCTAGTCACTTTCACCATGTTGGTTTGATTTGTGTTCGCTACTTTGATAATTTGATATGTGGGTGGACCGGTGCTTAGGTGTTGTTCTTAATTGAACAAACCTCCTACTTATGATTAACCCTCCCGCAAGCATCCGCAACTAAGAGAAAAGTATTAAGAATAAATTCTAACCATAGCACTAAACTTTTGGATCCAATCGGTCCCTTACGGAATAGCGCATAAACTGGGGTTTAAGCTTCTGTTACTCTCGCAACCCATCATCTAATTGCTACTCCAGAATGCATTCCCTTAGGCCCAAATATGGTGAAGTGTCATGTAGTTGACGTTCACATGACACCACTAAGGGAATCAAAACATACATAATATCAAAATATCGAACAGATATCAAGTTCACATGATTACTTGCAACATGATTTCTCCCGTGACCTCAAGAACATAAGTAACTACTCACAAATGATAATCATTGTAACATCCCGATTCTCGGGATGTTTAAGAAAAAGTTTTCCAAAAATCAGGGCAAGAAAATTTTCGTTTGTTTTATTTGGTAACCAAGCTTTAATTGGACTTTTATAATTTGAAGGATTTAATTTGAGCTAATGCCAACTTAAATTAAATTGAGTTTTGTTCTTTTCTTTTAGCTTGGTTTTATTTCTCGTCTTCAGCATATTTAAATATGTGTGTCTGCACTTTCTTCGATTTCTCAGTTCGTTTTATATTCGTTTGAGCTTATTTTCCTTCTCTAGATTTTCTTAAAGGAAAATCAGTTTCTTTTCTTCCCTCAAAACTCTGGGCGAAATTCCCTAGCATATCTTTTCTTTTTATTCCTGTGTGAAGCCCACCTCCTTTATATTTTCCTTCCAAACCGAATGGGCTTAGGCCAACTGTTTTTTTTTTCTTTCTCTTCCTTCTCTATTTCCTTTTCCACATGGACCCTTAGCCCATTTTCTTCATGTGGGGGCTGAACGTCTTCCTCACCTACATACAAAGAGGAAACGCACGCACATGAAACGGCAACAGCCATCGTTGCCTCCTCCTTTAATTCCTTCTCCTTCACTCCCCTTGCCTTATCTCCCTCTGACTTGGCATCTTCCAAGCGCCAGGCTCAAGTGCTTCCTCTCCTCCACCACTCACGTGCACGCACACCATTACAGAGAAGAAAACCTACAGGAGAGAAAGAGCCCCTCCACTAACTCCCTTAAATCTCCATCATTTTCAGTTTTGAAGATATCTAGACATGCTCCAGGATCTCCTCTTCCACCCTGCAGAAACTCCTGTCCTCTCCCTTCTGTGTTCTTCCAAAATACATCCACGAAGTGCTGCTGCTCCATGAACGCCGGTGCTTGTTCCCGGCGACTTCAAGCATCTCCTTCCATGCCCTTGCGCCAGAAGGTTCCCTTTGATGTGGTGAATCCATTCAGAAAAGAAGGAACGCATTCTCTCGACCACACGTGAAGAATTTCGCATGTGTGTGTACACTGTTCGTCAAGTTCACCACACCGTTCCGTCCAACTCGGTGAGCCTCTATCCAAATTCCTCATGCACACCTTCTCAACATCACTCATATTATCTCCTAGACATCAAAGTTCCTCCTAGTTATGTTGTTGGGCACGTCGATGCTATCCGTCACATAAACCGTAGGTCATGGTCATATTTCCATCGTTTCTGTTCATCGTTTGATCTTGACCCCAATAGACGAAACGTGGCTGTAGCAATCCCATAGTGGAGTTAGATTACTTGTTTGGTTAATCGAGTTTTATTATAGATTTTTGGTTGTTGATCGGACTATTTATTAATATGTAATTTTCTTGTGTTCTTGATACGCGTAGGAGTGTGTGCTAGCTATCTCATAATTTGTGTGTGTCCTATGATTCACTAGATTTAGTTTACTCTTGTTTAAATTGCAAAAATACTTGTACAGTGTTTCGGCTCGATAATCTGTGTTAGCACGTATTTCACTTTTATGCATGCGTACTAAGATTTATGAATTATAGTCATGTGTACTACTTTGTGTTTTTAATATAGATTGATTTTGAGTTACTAAATATCATATAATTTTGTAGTCTTGTGTTATGCGAGTGTACAAGTGTTTGTGAATGTTTACCACGTGTAGAAGTTGGTTGGTGTATTTGATTATCATTGTTAAATGCGTGCTTGGCGGGTGTTATTATTTTAATTAGATTTAGATTATTATTGATGAAATCTTTTATTTATTATTTTAGAAATATTTGGTACTGTTTGTTGTTCTATACTAAAAATGTGTATAGATTTCTAGTGATATTCTCCGTGCGTAAAACCTTGTAGAATTATTGTTTTTTGCTTGATTTCTTTAATTATGAAATACTTGATGTATTGATTATTAAATTTTGATTAGCATGCTGATATCTTAGATATGGTTTAAATATTCATTTCCATCCATGTCGCATGTTTGTTCTATTGGTTCGAAATCATTGTCATGTCTATGATCGATGTTCACATTTTTTTCATACGTGTTGTTGCATAGTTCTTTTATGCTAGAAGCCAAATGATATGCTTTCTTATTTGAGAACAAACCCATTGTGTTTCTTGTCGCATAATATACTATTGCCTAGATGATCCTCTTGTTTTGTAGATGTTTGTTATCCATTATTTTATGTGGTTGGTTGCTTCATGTCATGATTCAGAATTGTATTGTTATTGCTTGTATCATAGAATTTAATTTAACTTCTTGTTAATTATCCTAGATGTTTTGTTTACCTAGGATGGTAGTCGCACATGCTTAGTTGCTAAACATGCCATGTTACTACTTACTCAAAGTATAATGCATATTTTGGGTTATATGGCTACATGTGGTATATCATTGCTAGTTTGTATATTATGTTCATGCATTGGTTAGCCTTTAATTGTTAGATATACATGATAGTAGTTTGTTGGTCTCATACATTCTTCTTTTGAGTAAATTGTGCTTTATCAATACTATGTCATGTTATTGTGATTGCATAATTAGGTTGTATAGCATGTGCGTAGCAATTCAGGTACTAGATCATGCCTAAGTTGTCTAGCTATCTATGTACTTGCAAGTGTATGGCGTACTAGATAGGAAATGCATGTCATCTTGTTATTCATGCTTCTATAACACATGTTGATTTGGTTGATGAGATGATAGTTGTATACTTTTGTACGTGCTTAGTATGCTTCCATGTTCTCATTTATCATGACTAGCATGGTAGTGTTATATGCTAACGTCGTGCTTGATCTTTAGGTCACTTGTTATCAACTAGGTTATCTCATAGTTACACGTTGCATTTTATTAGTAGCATATTTTGGTATCTCATGTCATGATCATCTATGCTTAGCATCATATCTGGTTTAGCTTACTGTTGCATTTGTGGTATGCTTAAGTCTAGACATCAAGTCATGCTAGTTATCTTTCATGTGTTATTATATTCCATGTGTTATAGTTGTACTTGTATTGCTCATATATGCTTGACTTGTATGATGTTAGTGTTATGAGTGTTTGGCACATGTTGCATTAGCTCATCACATGATTAGGATAGTTTACCTTTCAATAGTTGAGTTGTGTCTTTCTCATATGCTTAGTGCACATTGTTGCTTTGTTGTTAATCATGTTGTGGTAATCTTTTTGCTAGAGGTCATTTGGATTTCAGTTGTTTCCTTTATTATAAAGAGTGTCCTAGTTTAAGTGTCTTCTCATGGTCACTCATATGTTTAATGCTTGTGTTATTAGATAAGACCTCTTCGCGATTCTATACTCACATGCCTTGTATGATGTGTCTGGTTATTTAATTTTCCAATTAGTTTTGTGATAGCATTGGTTTGTCTTTTGTCATAGAAATGCTTGCTAATAGTTGTTATGATTAGTGTTTAGTCTTTGCCTATTGTTAACCATTATAAATATTTGGATACATCCAAATATTTACTTGTGGTTGATTATTAATCTTAATCATATCATGCCTGGATAGTAGTTCACTCTTTTGTTCCATGTCTTGTACAGTTTCTTGTTAATTGTTTGACAAATGACTTGGTTTGTCATAATAGAGTTGATCCTATTTTATATTAATAATGTTATAGGGTTAGACCTAGGTCAATTCGATTCATGTTGTTGAGTGATTTTTGATTGCTTAACTAGTATGGTTTGTAATGTTTGTTCGTTTGTCTTACGGAACTATTGCCTTTTGAATTATTATATAGTTGATGTATATGTTTGACTACTATTGACCATTATAAATATTTAGATTCTATCTAAATATCTATTTGTGGTTAACTATTACCTTCATCATGTCATGTTGTAAACTGTGTGGTTAAATGCATAGGATGGTTCCTTTTCATGTGTGTTGATGCCATTGTGTTTGTTAGATAGTAGTTTCCTATATAGTTTGTCGAGATGTGTAGTGGGCACTACTAGTTTTTAATTGCATATTCGTATTGGAACGTTAGTCTTGATCGCCAAGTATTTCTTAGTTGTGTCAACCTCAACCATGTCACTTCAATGAATCCTCTCTCTTACATCCAATCGTGCTACCTCATTTCGGAGTCTCCATCTTGATCAATATCTTGCTATCCACCCACTCTTAAATTGTTTTGGATGTTATTTGGATTTGTTATTGCTTTGGTATTTATTTGTTTGTCTTTTTCTATCATTACGATGAGTAGGGAGTGACGACGGTGTTGGACATGGACAGAAACAGGTTACCGAAGAAGGACTCAACAACGAAGGCATGCCTCCTTCTTTGATCGTACTTATCCTATGTTTACAAAATTGCATTGTGTTTTATGGTTCTACATGCATGCTTTTTATTCTCGTAGCTAGTGTGTCAATTGACACATTACCTTGATCCGCTTGTCGCCCATTCACTTGACACCTGAGTAGAATTGTAGTATTCTTGTAGAGTAGAAATGCTTAGCGATGCTTATTATCCTATAGGTGCTTTGTTGAATGACCTCTGAGTCATTGACAGTTGAAACTTACCGCTGAGCTAGGCCGGTTGGCCCTTGTTGATCTTCTCTACTCTCTTCTACTCTGGGTGAAACTTAACATCTGAATACTGGCGCGGGCGATAGCTGAATCAAGGATTGAAGGAGCGATTGGCTGCCCTTCACAGGTTGAAGGGGGCAATCAGTCGTCCATGCCGCATGAGGCCTAATAAGTCTTGGATTTGAAGATTGTGATAACAGTACAGCCACATGCTATATGGGCACTGGCTTGGTCAAGTAAGCTAGTCAGCCTTAGGTGTCGATGTCGCCGTACCGCAGATGGGATAGCTGCCTTGCGAGGAGTATCCTCGGCACAGATGGGGGGAACCGGTTTGAGGACGTACTCTCAGTTCCGTGCGCCAGACCCGGTGGGCATGTCACATATTTGGGGGATCTAGTCCAAAGACCTCGTCACAATCCCCCTGCCGGTACACCAAATGGAGTACTATACCAGCGGCCACTGGTGGCAACAAGTCGGGATTGTGTCGTGTGGGTAAAGTGTACAACCTCTGCAGAGTGTAAAACTATTCGAATAGTCGTGTCCACGGTCATGGACAACAGATGAATCTTTCTTGACGTACGGGACCTGTCTTGCTTATTCCCTCTTTGCCCCTATTCTTGGAACCTGTGAAGAGTGTGAGTTGATCGAGGATCCTCACTTGATGAAAGTTATTCTAGAGATAAAACATGTTTTCATCTAAAACTGCTATTATCCAAGTACTATGTTTTTTTTCAAACAAAATTAGCTTTTATGCAAATGAGCCATACAGCCTTCCTTTGAAGCCACATGTAGCTATTAGGACCTTCCCCGTGGGAGGCATGTTGAGTACGTAATGTACTCATGGCAATAATTTTGTTGACAACAGAGTTCCATGAAGACGAAGGTGATGACTATGACAACTATGGCGATCCGTAGGAGTGAGGTCACGTGGACTACATCGACTGCCTATGGCTGAGATGGAGTCACTACACATTTTACTTTCCGCTGTTTTCTGATTGTAAATGTCATGAGACAGTTCACTAGGTATGTCTTGTGAAAAATATACTACTTGTAATGCTTTTACGCATTGTGCAATGATATCATTTTGCTGTGTTGTCAACAATGATCATGGGGTTGACAAATATACACAGGAGGGTCTGGAAGTTAAATCCGGGTTCTCACAATCATGTTCAAGATCAGAGGGGTATTAAATAGCATATTGGATCTGCATATTTAATCTTCCACCAAATAAACCATATAGTAATCAACTACAAGATGTAATCAACACTACTACTCACTGATGTCTACTACGCAACTTTATTCTTGTAGACTCGTGTTGGGCCTCCAAGCGCAGTGGATGACCTAAGATTTATCAATCCGTGGGAGGTGTAGGATGAGGATGGTTTCTCTCAAACAACCCTGCAACCAAATACAAGAAATCTCTTGCGTCCCCAACACACCCAATACAATGGCAAATTGCATAGGTGGACTAGTTCGACGAAGAGATGGTGATAAAAGTGTAATATTGATGGTAGAAATATATTTTTATAATTTGAATAAATAAAAACAGCAAGGTAGCAAATAGTAAACGGGCAAAAAACGGTATTGCAATGCTTGAAAATGAGGCCTAGGGTCTGTAATTTCACTAGTGCAATCTCGCAACAATGCTAATATAATTGGATCATATAACCATCTCTCAACGTGCAACGAAGAATCACTCCAAGGTTCATATCTAGCGGAGAACATAAGAAGAAATCATTTGAAGGGTACGAACAAACCTCGAAGCTATTCTTTCCGATCGATCTATCCAAGAGTTCGTACTAAAATAACACCAAATAATTTCAAATTCATTATACTCAATCCAACACAAAGAACCTCAAAGAGTGCCCCAAGATTTCTGCTGGAGAAACAAAGACAAGAACGTGCATCAAACCTACGTAGATTACCCCAATGTCACCTCGGGAATCCGTGAGTTGAGTGCCAAAACATACATCAAGTGAATCAATATGATACCCCATTGTCACCACAAGTATTCATATGTAAGACATATATCAAGTGCTCTCAAATCCATAAAAGTATTCAATTCGATAAAACGAAATCTCAAAGGGAAAACTCAATTCACAACAAGATAGAGAGGGGAAAACACCATATGATCCGACTATATTAACAAAGCACGTGATACATCAAGATTGTGACATCTCAAGAACACGAGAGAGAGAGAGAAATTAAATACATAGCTACTGGTACAAACCCTCAGCCCCGAGGGTGGACTACTCCCTCCTCATCGTGGTGGCCGCCAGGATGATGAAGATGTCCATCGGTGATGATTCCCCCCTTCGGCAGGGTGCCAGAACAGGGTCTAGATTGGTTTTAGGTGGCTACAAAGGCATGCGGCGGCGGAACTTCTGATCTAGGGTAACCCCGAGGGTTTTGGAATATTTTGGAATTTATATGGTAAAGAGGGGTGCAGGAGGCCACCGGGCGCGCCCTGGTGGGTTGTGCTCCCCTCGGGGCACCCCCAGGTGCTGCTCTGGCCCAATGGATGTCTTCTGGTCCATAAAAAATCCACAAAAAGTTTCGCGGTGTTTGGACTTCGTTTGATATTGATTTCCTGCAATGTAAAAAACAAGCAAAAAACAGCAACTGTACTAGGCACTGGGTCAATAGGTCAGTCCCAAAGAATGGTATAAAGTTGCTATAAAATGATTGTAAAACATCTAATAATGATAACATAACAGCATGAAAACTTCATAAATTATAGATACGTTGGAGACGTATTAGCATCCCCAAGCATAATTCCTACTCGTCCTCGAGTAGGTAAATGATAAAAGAAATAATTTATGAAGTGTGAATGCTAGCAAAGTGCACAAGTTTGATCAATGCTAATTTCAATCACTTTTCCTAGCATCATAACAACAATTCTTTCTTATAAAACTTCTCATGTTAAAGTAGCAACCAATTCACATGTTAAGGTTCAAAGAATGAATTCTCTTGAAACTCAACAACCTATGTTCTCAATCACCAAGCAATTGTAATTCAACTTATTCAACAGAGTTTAATTAAGAGTTCCACATACTCAACCATCATATAGTCTTCTATGATGGTAACACTCACCGCATACACATGAGCAAAACGTTTCAACCGGACACATAGAATGATAGGGCTTATAATTTCGCCTCCCAATGTATTCACCTCAAGGGTGATGTTAACAATAATAACTCATGCTACCCATATTCAACTGGACATATGTGCCTAGATCTTCCCTCACCATATGATGCTTGCCGAAGGAGAAAAATAGAAGGAATAGAGAGAAAAACTTTGACTCTTGCATAAAAGTAAATACATAAAAGTAAAAGATAGGCCCTTCCTAGAGGGAAGCATAGGTTGCCATGCGCTTATTTGTTTGTATGCTCAACCCCTTAGTGCAAAAGAACGTCACGTTATATTACCCCTTATGATAGCAACCTTTATTATGCAGTCTGTCGCTTTTATTCTTCGCTATCACAAGTTCGTACAACGCTCAATTTTCTCTTACACTAAATGATCTAACACTTTTGGAAGCAATTTTTATTGTCTTTTTGCACCCATGACAACTTACTTGAAGGATCTCACTAAATCCTTAGGTAGGTATGGTGGACTCTTGAAAATAAGATTTCGGTTTAAGGGTTTTTGGATGCACAAGTAGTATCTCTACTTGGTGCGGAATTTTTGGCTAGCAAAGATGCGGGGCAAGCACCACATGTTTAAGGATCTATGACAATATTACTTCTATGTGAATATGAACAAACATAAACCATTACGTTGTCTTCCTTGTCCAGCTTCAAATTTTTTGGCATATAATATTTTGATGGGGGATTACAATCACAAAAGATTTCCAAGATAGTGTATTTGCATGTGAAAGTTATCTTCCTTCTACTAATCATTCATGAATTGCTTGTATGACCTATATTGTGATTGTCAAGCTTCAAAAGATTTCACATTCTAATGCCAATGTGAAGCTACCACTAGGCATGATATGAACTTATAATTTCAACTTCATGATATTCAATTCATTCAACAATTGACTCAAAGGATATAAGTGAAGCACAAGAGTGAATGACAAACTACTCCAAAAAAAGATACAAGTGAAGATCAATCGAGTAGTTAAGTAAATAGATAGCTATGCGAGGACTCTCTCTTATTTAAAACTTTCCGATCTAAGTATTTTATTAAAACAGCAAGCAAAATGAAAATAAAATGACATTTCAAGGATAGCACAACTCATGTGAAGAAGCAAAAAACTTAGGCTCAACCGATACTAACCGATAATTGTTGGTGAAGAAAGGTGGGGTGCCTACCGCGGCATCCCCAAGCTTAGATGCTTGAGATTTCTTGAAATATTATCTTGGGATGCCTTGGGCATCCCCAAGCTTGAGCTTTTGTGTCTCCTTAATTCCTTTTATATCACGGTTTCCCTAATCTTGAAAACTTAATCTACACAAAACTCAACAAGAACTCGTGAGATAAGTTAGTATAAACCAATGCAAAAACCTCATCATTCTCTACTGTAGCAAATCACTAAAATTATTATTCAACTTTGCATACTAAACGCCTCTGCATATTTAATATTCCTATCCTTAAATAGAATCATTAAACACGCAAACATATGCAAACAATGCAAACATAACAGCAATCTGTCTAAACAGGACAGTCTATAAAGAGTGCAATTTTCCTCATACTTATCTAGCTCAAACATTTCTGAAAAATTACCACACTGTATAAAATTTACCATAGCATATTGTGTTAAAATTTCAAGATTTTATCACGTACTGACTTTCCATAAGAATTGAGACAATGACAGAAAACTTTCTGTTTTTAAACAACAACATGTAGACTTGCAAAATAAGCATGGTAAAGGCTATCCTTGACATTTTTTTTGAAATAAAAGATGGAAAACATTATTATAAATAGCATCAAGCAAATAAAAATAAAATAAAATGACGCTCCAAGCAAAACTCATATCATGTGACAAATAAAAATATAGCTCCAAGTGAGGTTACCGATAATGTTGGAGATGAAAGAGGGGATGCCTTCCGGGGCATCCCCAAGATTAGTTGCTTGGATCTTACTTGAATATTACCTTGGGGTGCCTTGGGCATTCCCAAGATTAAGGTATTGCCACTCCTTATTCTCCTCATATCCATATCTCACCCAAAACTTGAAAACTTCAATCACACAAAACTTAACGGAACTTCGTGAGATGGGTTAGTATGATAAAGACAAATCATTCACTTTGGTACTGTCAAAGACAAGATTCATAACTGTTGTCACACAATGCCTACTGTACCTCATCATTTCCCCAATTTATATTTAGCAATATAAGCTATAGAAACTACAAAACAAGCAAGCTATGCATTGAAAATAGAATCTGTCAAAAACAGAACAGTACGTAAAGATCTGAATATTAGTCATACTTCTGCAGCTCCAAAACCTGAAAAATTAGGACCACGTAGACAATTCGTTTATCAATCATCTATAAACATTTGAGAATTTTTCGACGCTCCAGCGAATTTATACAATTCTGTTTCTGGAAGCAAAAGTTTCTGTTTTTGCACAGATTCAAGTCAACTATCATCTACACTATCTCAAAGGCTTTACTTGGCACTTTATTGAAACAAACCAAATAGAACATGATTACTGCAGTAGCTTAATCATGTGAACACACAAAAACAATAGGTAAAAGTGTTGGGTTGTCTCCCAACAAGCGCTTTTTAATGCCTTTTAGCTAGGCATGAGGAGTTCAATGCTGCTCGCATAAAAGATACAGATTGAAACATAACAAGAGCATAATGAATCATATGACTAGCACATTTAAGCCTAACCCACTTCCTATGCATAGGGATTTTGTGATCCAACAATTTATGGGAGCAAGAATCAACTAGCATAGGAAGGTAAAACAAGTGCAACTTCAAAACTTTCAACAGATAGAGAGGAAACTTGATATTATTGAGATATGTAAAAGCATATGTTCCTCTCTCATTATAATTTTCAGTGGCACCATGAACGAATTCAACAATATAGTTATCACATAAAGCATTCTTTTCATGATCCACAAGCATAGAAAATTTATTACTATCCACACAAGCAAATTTATTCTCATGAATAGTAGTGGGAGCAACTCAACAAAATAACCATCATGGGATTGAAAATTAAAATCATGATGACAAGTTTCATGGTTATCATTATTCTTTATATCATACATATCATCACTATAATCATCATAGATAGCAACTTTGTTGTCATAGTCAATTGAAGCCTCATCCAAAATGGTGGATTCATCATTATAATCATCATAAATAGGAGGCATGCAATCATTACAACAAATTTGCACATCAAATCTTGGGGGACTAAAAATATCATCGTCATCAAATATAGCATCCCCAAGCTTATGGCTTTGCATATCATTAACATCATGGGTATTCAAAGAATTCATACTAACAACATTGCAATAATGCTCATCATTTATACCAAACATTCTATTGAATTCTTCTTCTATCAATTGGGCACAATTTTCTTTTCCATCATTTTCACGAAAGGTATTATAAAGATGAATAATATGATGTAACCTCAAATTCCACTTTTTTGTAGTTTTCTTCTACGAACCAAACTAGTGATAAAATAAGAAACTAAAAGATTCAATTGCAAGATCTAAAGATATACCTACATGCACTCACCTCCGTGGCAACGGTGCCAGAAAAGAGCTTCATTGGCGGGATGTGAGTGGCACTTACCTAGCCTCCCCGGCAAATGGCGCCAAAAAAGAGCTTGATGTCTACTACGCAACTTTATTCTTGTAGACTCGTGTTGGTCCTCCAAGCGCAGAGTTTTGTAGGCCAGTAGCAATTTTCCCTCAAGTAGATGACCTAAGGTTTATCAATCCGTGGGAGGTGTAGGATGAAGATGGTCTCTCTCAAACAACCCTGCAACCAAATACAAGAAATCTCTTGTGTCCCCAACACACCCCATACAATGGCAAATTGTATATGTGCACTAGTTCGACGAAGAGATGGTGATAAAAGTGTAATATTGATGGTAGAAATATATTTTTATAATCTGAATAAATAAAAACAACAAGGTAGCAAATAGTAAACGGACACAAAAACGGTATTGCAATGCTTGAAAATGAGGCCTAGGGTCTGTACTTTCACTAGTGGAATCTCTCAACAGTGCTAATATAATTGGATCATATAACCATCCCTCAACATGCAATGAAGAATCACTCCAAAGTTCATATCTAGCAGAGAACATAAGAAGAAATCGTTTGTAGGGTACGAAACCACCTCGAAGCTATTCTTTCCGATCGATCTACCCAAGAGTTCATACTAAAATAACACCAAATAATTTCAGATTCATTATACTCAATCCAACACAAAGAACCTCAAAGAGTGCCCCAAGATTACTACCGGAGAAACAAAGACAAGAACGTGCATCAACCCTATGCGTAGATTACCCCAATGTCACATTGGGAATCCGCGAGTTGAGTGCGAAAACATACATCAAGTGAATCAATATCATACCCCATTGTCACCACGAGTATTCATATGCAAGACATATATCAAGTGCTCTCAAATCCATAAAAGTATTCAATCCGATAAAACGAAATCTCAAAGGGAAAACTCAATTCACAACAAGATAGAAAGGGGAAAACCCATATGATCCGACTATATTAACAAAGCCCGCGATACATCAAGATCGTTGATACGTCTCCAACGTATCTATAATTTATAAAGTATTCATGCTATTATATTATCTGTTTTGGATATTTAATGGGCTTTATTAAACACTTTTATATTATTTTTGGGACTAACCTATTAACCGGAGGCCCAACCCAAATTGATGTTTTCTTGCCTATTTCAGTGTCTCGAAGAAAAGGAATATCAAACGGATTCCAAACGGAATGAAACCTTCGGGAGAGTTATTTTTGGAACGGAAGCAATCCAGGAGACTTGGAGTAGACGTCAGGGAAGCTTCGAGGAAGCCACGAGGCAGGGAGGCGCGCCGCCACCCTCGTGCGCCCCTCGTGGCTCCCCTGACCGACTTCTTTCGCCTATATATATCCATATACCCTAAAACATCGGGGAACAGAATAGATCGGGAGTTCTGCCGCCGCAAGCCTCTGTTGCCACAAAAAACCAATCGGGACCCTGTTCCGGCACCCTGCCGGAGGGGGAATCCCTCACCGGTGGCCATCTTCATCATCCCGGTGCTCTCCATGACGAGGAGGGACTAGTTCACCCTCGGGGCTGATGGTATGTACCAGTAGCTATGTGTTTGATCTCTCTCTCTCTCTCTCTCTCTCTCTCTCTCGTGTTCTTGATTTGGCACGATCTTGATGTATCATGAGCTTTGCTATTATAGTTGGATCTTATGATGTTTCTCCCCTCTATTCTTTTGTAATGGATTGAGTTTCCCTTTGAAGTTATCTTATCGGATTGAGTCTTTAAGGATTTGAGAACACTTGATGTATGTCTTGCATGTGCTTATCTGTGGTGACAATGGGATATCACGTGATCTACTTGATGTATGTTTTAGTGATCAACTTGCAGCAAAGAAAGATGATATTCTTAGCCTCCCAAGTTTTGACGAGCAAATTTATTATGATGATAGCATGCCTCCTACTTATGATGATTATTGTGATGACACTTATGGTATAAAAAGCAGTGATCATTATATTTTTTAAAAATTTCATGATTATGATTATCCTTTTTCTGAACATTACTCTTTTAATATAGAAACAATTTATAGTATTCGAGTCTCTTATGATACTCCCACTATTCCGAATGAGAAGAATTTTGCTTATGTGGAGAGTAATAAAATTTCTATGCTTGTAGATCATGAAAAGAATGCTTTAGGTGCTGGTTATATTGTTGAATTCATTCATGATGCTACTGAAAATTATTACGAGGAAGGAATATTTGCTTGTAGGAATTGCAATAATATCAAGTTTCCTCTCTATGTGCTTAAAGTTTTGAAGTTATGCTTGTTTTGCCTTCCTATGCTAGTTGATTATTGTTCCCATAAGTTGTTTGCTCATAAAATACCTATGCATAGGAAGTGGGTTATACTTAAATGTGCTAGTCATATTCTTCATGATGCTCTCTTTATGTTTCAATTCTTATGTCTTATGTGAGCATCATTGAAATCATCGTGCCTAGCTAGGGACGTTAAACGATAGCGCTTGATTGGGAGGCAACCCATTTTTATTTTTGTTCTTTGCCTTTTGCTCCTGTTTAGCAATAAATAACACATCTAGCCTCTGGTTAGATGTGGTTTTATGTTTTAATTAGTGTTTTCCAAGTAGAACCTTTGGGAAGACTTGGGTGAAATCTTTATGATCATGCTGTAAAAAACAGAAACTTTAGCGCTCACGAGATTAGCTGCCATGTTTTACTGGAGAGTGATTTTTGGTTAATTATTTTTTCAGATAATTAATAGGAAATTCCTCAGGTCCACCAATTTATTTCAGAATTTTTGGAGTTCCAGAAGTATACGTTTGATACAGATTACTACAGACTGTTCTGTTTTAGATAGATTCTGTTTTCATTGTGTTGTTTGCTTATTTTGATGAATCTATGAGTAGTATCGGAGGGTATGAACCATAGAGAAGTTGGAATACAGTAGATATTACAGCAGTATGAATTTAGAATGATTTCACAACAGTACCTAAGTGGTGATTTATTTTCTTATACTAACGGAGCTTACAAGTTTTCTGTTAAGTTTTGTGCTGTGAAGTTTTCAAGTTTTGGGTAAAGATTTGATGGACTATGGAATAAGGAGTGGCAAGAGCCTAAGATTGGGGATGCCCAAGGCACCCCAAGTTAATATTCAAGGATAACCAAGAGCCTAAGCTTGGGGATGCCCCGGATGGCATCCCCTCTTTCATCTTCGTTCATCAGTAACTTTATTTGGAGCTATATTTTTATTCACCACATGATATGTGTTTTGCTTGGAACGTCATTTTATTTTGTTAGTATTTTCTTGCTGTTATTCAGAATAATGTTTTGCATCTCTATTTTCAATAAAATTTTCAAGGATAGCCTTTACCATGCTTATTTTGCAAGTATACATGTTGTTGTTTCAAAACAGAAAGTTTACCGCTGTTGCAAAAATTCCCTAGAAAAGTCAGAATATGATAAAATGTTGAAACTTTTTGCATGTTGAGCTCTGATAAATTTTCTACAGTGTGTTAGAATGTCATAATGTATGGAGTTAGGGAAGTATGATGAATCTTGCATTCTTTACAGACGGTACTGTTTTGGCAGATTGCTGTTTTGTTTGCATTGTTTGCATATGTTTGCTTGTTTAATGATTCTATAGTATTAAATATGCAGAGGCATTTAGTATGCAATGATTTAATAATAATTTTACTGATTTGTTATAGTAGAAAATGATAAGGTTTTTGCATTGTTTTATACTAACTTATCTCACGAGTTCTTGTTGAGGTCTGTGTGGATGAAGCTTTTGAGATTTAGGAAACCATGATATGAGAGGAATTAAGGAGACACAAAAGCTCAAGCTTGGGGATGCCCAAGGCACCCCAAGATAATATTTCAAGAAGTCTCAAGCATCTAAGCTTGGGGATGCCCTGGTTGGCATCCCACCTTTCTTCTTCAACAATTATCGGTTAGTATCGGTTGAGCCTAAGTTTTTGCTTCTTCACATGATGAGTGATATCCTTTAAATGTCGTTTTATTTTGTTTTGCTTGATGTTTGAATAAAGTACTTAAGATATGAAATACTTAAATGAGAGAGAGTCCTCACATAGCTAAATAATTATTTAACTACTCATTGATCTTCGCTTATGTCTTTTTGGAGTAGTTTGTCATTTACTTGTGTGCTTCACTTATATCCTACGAGTAAATGGTTGAATGATTTGAATATTATAAATCTGAAATCATATATGTTTCATATGCCTTTCCCATGGGGAGTAATGCCTTCACATATAAGAATTAGAGGTGGTAAATTTTTTGAAGGTTAGCAAACATTGTATTGGTCACTTGAACAATTCATGAAAGAATATTGAAGGAAGAGATATTTCACATATAAATATACTATCTTGGACATCTTTTATGATTGTGAGCACTCATTAAAATATGACATGCTAAAAGGTTGATGTTGGACAAGGAAGACAACATAATGGGTTATGTTTTCTTATATCTGAAATAAAGTTGTCATGGATCATCCAACATGCTGAGCTTGCCTTTCTCCCTCATGCTAGCCAATTCTTTGCACCAAGTAGAGATACTACTTGTGCTTCTAAACATCCCTTAGACTAGTATTGCCATGAGAGTCCACCATACCTACCTATGGATTGAGTGAGATCCTTCAAGTAAGTTGTCATCGGTGCATGCAATAAAAATTGCTCTCTAAATATGTATGATCTATTAGTGTGGAGAAAATAAGCTTTATCACGATCTTGTGATGTGGAAGCAATAAAAGCGACAGATCGCATAATAAAGGTCCCTATCACAAGTGGCAATATAAAGTGACGTTCTTTCGCACTAAGATTTTGTGCATCCAACTATAAAAGCGCATGACAACCTCTGCTTCCCTCTGCGAAGGGCCTATCTTTTATTCTTGTCTTATACCTTATGCAAGAGTCATGATGATCTTCACCTTTCCTTTTTACATTTTATCCTTTGGCAATCACATTGTGTTGGAAAGATCCTGATATATATATCCAATTGGATGTAAGGCATCATGAACTATTATTGTTCACATTACCCTTGAGGTAAAAGGTTGGGAGGCGAATCTATAAGCCCCTATCTTTCTCTGTGTCTGATTAAAACTTTGAACCCATAAATATCACGTGAGTGTTAGCAATTGTGAAAGATTAAATGATAGTTGAGTATGTGAAGTTTGCTAAATCAAAGCTCTGACATAGACCCTTCCTGAAAATAAGATGTATTGTAATTGTTTGATGACTAATAACACGGTTTGTTAGTTTTCAAGAAAGTTTATGATCTATACTTTAACATGTGAATAGCTTGTTACTTGATCATGAGAAGCTTTATGATATGAGCTACTGTTATGACATATAATGATGTTAGAAAAGGTTATTGAAATTATCATTGATCAAACTTGTGCACCTGCTAACATTCACACTTCATAAATTATTTCTTTTATCATTTACCTACTCAAGGACGAGCAGGAATTAAGCTTGGGGATGCTGATACATCTCCAACGTATCTATAATTTATGAAGTATTCATGCTATTATATTATCTGTTTTGGATGTTTAATGGGCTTTATTAAACACTTCTATATTATTTTTGGGACTAACCTATTAACCGGAGGCCCAGACCAAATTGTTGTTTTCTTGCCTATTTCAGTGTTTCGAAGAAAACGAATATCAAACAGAGTCCAAACGGAATGAAACCTTTGGGAGAGTTATTTTTGGAACGGAAGCAATCCAAGCACTACAAAAAAAGACACTTCCATGATGATAGGTGTTTGTCACAGTAGGTCACGTTTTCTGTCATGCATGTACATCCATGACAAATTTATGACAGAATCAAGATAGTCATACCGTGGTCTTTGTCATAGAAGTGTTCCATGACATTACCAAAATTATCATCACGGAAGTGTCCACTTCCATGACGATAAATCGCGCGTCACAGAAGTGCTTTCGTCAAGGGTGACCGACACGTGGCATCCACCGTAACGGAACGTCGTTAAGCTATCGGGTCCGGTTTTGGATCCGATAACCCGTTAACAGCCCCGACCAATGGGGATTTTCCACGTGTAAAATCATCATTGGCTGGACGAAACACGTGTCGGCTCACCGTTGGGACATATGTCATCCACTCATTGGACCCAAAGCGCCTATGATACGTCAACACGTGGCACGACCCAATAGAGGCCCATTCCTGTGAAAAGGCCGGCCCGTTTGACTTGGTCAAAAGGTGACGGGCCGGCCCACGGCAAGCCTGTTAACGGCCTGTTCGCATATAGCCCATTTACAGCCCGCTAACCCAGGCCCGTTTACGGCCTATCCGAATTAGGCCCAGTAGCGTCATCTGGAACGTCCAATATAATTCTAGCTCGTTTTAACTTCCGACCCATGTATGGCCCATGAAGTATTTCGGCCCATATGAGTCCCTTTGTAACTCTTGGCCCATTAATGGCCCGTGGTGAAACTGGCCCGTAATGAATAGTGTATCGCTTTATACCCATTAGCGGCCCATTATTCCATTGGGTCGTTTCCAGCCCATGTTACCTTTCGGCCTTCTGAGGGCCCATTTATTCTTGGGCTCATTTCCAACATTCGGTTACTTACGGCCCATTACTGGCCTTTTCTGCTTGTGGGCCAAATTCAGCCCGTGGATATAGTCGGCCCGTTTGTGGCCCGTTAATTGTTGGGCCATTTTCATAGCATCATCAAATACGGCCTATTAACGACCTGTTATGGTCAGCCCATAAAACGTACAATTTCCACTCTAGCCCGTTTACGACCCCTTATACGGCCCGTACAAGGCCCATAGATGAGACGGCCCGTAGAAGGCCCATGGATCCTACGGGACGTAGAAGGCCCATTGACCTGACGACCCATAGAAGTCCATTGATCCGACGGCCCATAGAAGGCCCATGGATCCGCTGGCCCATAGAAGGCCCATGGATCCACATCCGATAGAAGGCCCACGGATCCGACAGCCCACAGAAGGCCCACGAATCCGACGGCCATAGAAGGCCATGGATCGTCCGTCCCGTAGATGGCCCATGGATCGTACGGCCAGTGAAGGGCCATGGTCACTACAACGTTTGGGCGAGTTGGCCCCCGTTTGAACGATATAGCATATTCAAAGAATTATCCTACTCTATACTATCACCTCTAAAAACATACACTATACGATAAAGAGACTACGGCATAGAAACGTAGAATAATCCTACACTATACAATAAAGAAATTACAGCCGATTATACCCACTGGACATTCTGGTTCAGCACCAGTGATAATAAAGCATACACAAACAGCAAATTACATACACTGGGCAAATACAACTCATACATCATGGATGCGCATCAACATAACTTACCATTTGAACTATAATCTCTTCAGAAAATAGGATTGGCCGGATTTAGATAGCACAAATTTCAGTCTGCAAAATCTCCAATTCCTTCGTTGTTACCTCAGTGTCTTCTTTCATCTTTTGACTCCTGCATCTAATACCTACATGTCCAGTCTCAACTTGTTGATTGTACGTTCGGAATCATGTACACGTTGTCTTGCCACCTCTAGTTGATGCTCGAGAACATCAGCACATTCCAATTCCAATCCATAATCATTCGGTAACGGCCATGCCGCACTGCTCGTAGATCTTTGTGTTGATGTCACTTCATCCTGAAACGTTTCTGTAAGTACACTTGACTAGGGTTAAAATATAGTTACAACAGTGAAGCGGGCAAGACAGACTATTTTGTACATGGCAAAACATGACTAACGATAATGTTACACGTCATGAAGCATAAGCAGGTGATATTTTAAAAATTATAAAAAAGGTAGTCTGTGCGGCCTGCATACAGAAATCTCTCTTAGCTCACCAGAGGAGCATGATGTTGGGGCCCAATCCAAAACACAGACAAGTTAGAAATTTAGACAGCACGTTGCATAGAAGTAAGCAAGCAGTTGGCCATTATGTAGCTCAATTAAACCCTTAGGGAGCATAATGAATAACAGAGGATTTCATACAAACATACTACAGCAAGCAAAACTATGCAATCATTAGCCTAGTATAAACTAGATTGTGAGCCTCATTCAATAATAGTTCGTTAATAGACTTCAAAGCTTCAGGCACACTTCGGCAGAGTAATTAAATGGTAAGGCCTTTAATTATGTCAACTAATAGTTATACAAGTACCCAACATCGTGCATCATTCTTTGGGCATTTCATTAACTGAGGACAAATAAAGCAATTGAAAAGAGCAAATTAACTATGCCTGAAACAAACAAGGAATTGAACTGTTGAGTTGGATACAGTGACTTACCTTAACAGGTTGAAGAGGCTCATCGCAGCTCCTACTTCTCTTGCAGGGCTCCTTCCTAACATCTTGTACTTGGAAATCCTCAATCTTATCTTGATTGCACCCCCTCTGCAAGGTGACACAAACTAGTTACTCGTCTCCTTGGAAGATAAATATGCATACTTTCCAATCTGTGAACACAAAAGGATGATATTATAACAAAACAACACCACATAATGAAACATGCCGCATCTCTTGCACTTGCACACAATGAAATGAGCATTTACTATGTCTGCACTATGTAAAAACTAGGCATACCTTCGAACTGGATCTCCAGGTACTCTTGGAGAGCCTACTTTAGTGTACAACCAAACCTTTATGTCACCTATGAGTTAGAAAAGGCCCCACTACAGCAGCCCTTGGTGTTTAAATCGTTGACAAGCTCTATTAGAGTGTTAGGTCAAGAACATCAAGTAATAAAAGCAAACAGTCCTAGTATGGCTGGCTGATGCAAACAAGCAATTGAACAGATGTGTGAGAAAATCTTACATATCAAGAAAAGAAGAAAAGAAGGAGGCTTAAAAACCATCACTTGACTGACCAGATTTAAGGGGCACTTAAACATCATGTGCAACGTATGAACTAACATAAACATTGCATATTCTAGATTCCACAATGGCATGCACATGTATTAGGTTATGCCATGTATGATGATGCCTAAATGTACACTATAGCAGGCATGAGTGATTCATAATTGCACGCACAATTGAATTGTAGGTTAAGGGCCAGTTCTATTCCACCTTTTCAGGGCTTATTGTCAAAATAAGCCATAAAAGATGTAAAGAAGTCATTTTTGAGTTATGGGCTTGGGCTTAACTAATTTCGCTTTGGAGGGGGGTGTTTCGGGTAGAACCTCATTAAATATTGATGGGAAGGGGAATAGTGAAATGACTATGGTGTCTGCCTATATTACACTCAAAATGCAACTGGTGACGTCCGCATCACACCTCACCCTCAAGTAAAAACAAACACGCAAGCGTTCATTACCCTGCCCGCTTGCATCTCCTCTCCCCTTTCCCTCTACCTCGATCCCCTGCCTGCAGCACTAGGGTTCCTCCAGCAAGCCGTCACCACTGGTCCCATCTGGCCTGGTCCTCAATGATGCTCTGTCCAGCTAGGCTACATGGTCGGTGGGTAGGGGCAAATCTCCCTGGCTGCTCCTCCCTCTGGTGCCGCCCCTCATTCTCATGGTCTCCAGCAACTGCTCCATTGTGGTTCATCCAACGCACTACTCCGGCAGGCGCTGCACAACTACGGCTGATGCCACACTACGGCAGAAGGCACCTTACTCCCCCTCCCCGCCTCCTAGGCCGTGGCCTTGTGGTGCTGTTAAAGGATGAGCTCATCCAACAAGGTGAGGATCTCCTCTAATTTTTTGCCAAATTTTCATTCTGATCCACTGTACGATGAATTTCTATGAGCTGCTTCTACTGCTGCTATATGTTGCATTGCTATGAGCTGCTCCTGCTGCTGCTATATGATGAATTACTATGAGCTACTGCTGCTATATGATGAATTGCTATGAGCTGCTGCTGCTATATGATGAATTGCTATGAGCTACTGCTGCTGCTATATGATGAGTTGCTATAAGCTGCTCCTGCTGCTGTTGTATGATGAATTGCTATGAGCTCCTCCTGCTGCTGCTATATAATGAATTGCTATAAGCTGCTCCTGCTGCTGCTGTATGATGAATTGCTATGAGCTGCTCCTGCTACTGCTATATGATGAATTGCTATGAGCTGCTGCTGCTATATGATGAATTGCTATGAGCTGCTGCTGGTATATGATGAATTGCACACTACTGCTGCAGCAGCTGCTGCTGCTGTATGATGAGTTGCTATGAGCTGCTGCTACTATATGATGCTTTCAGGTGGTGCTGCTATATGATAATAACCAGCCACTTGGACCATCGAATTTCATTAAATAATTGTTCTTCATTTAAATGTGGGTCATGCGTTTTTCGTTTAAATTAGGCAATGTGATCTCTATGGAAAACATTGACCAAAGTAGATTGTGCCAAGTAGATGGTATCTTTGTATTTGCATTTTGAGAAAATAGTGATGGTCTGTTTTCCTATCATATTAATTACTGCATCGGGTTCAATTTGTGATGTTTGCAAGTCAAATTAATTTTCATATGGGCAGCAAAATGAAAAATATAATGCAATCTAGACTTTTCACCGATCATACCAAAGAAAAGCTGAAACGCAATGAAAAGAACTGGTTGGCTTATTACATGGAGCTTATATTCACAGGTGCTTATTTTCTTAGGATAACTCGTAATAACTGTCCCTAAGAAACTTGGCCAATAGAACTGACATACAAATAACATGTCACGATGATTGCAATGGAGGAGTGACGTACCATCGCACACGACATAGGCTCACCGCTGGCTCTCCTTTTTTTGCGATGTTCCATGAAATTGCCACATACATCTTTTACTTTTTCATTGTGTAACCCTATCTGCAAGTTGACACGGCTAATTTCAGTCATCTCTACATGATAATACATTGCATATCCCTTGCGCATATTTAAACCACCAATTGATGATTGTGTGCGTAGCATAAACTAGCCATGACTCTGTGTGTTGGACTAGCAGGCACTCTAAGGGATCCTAATGTAGTGTACTGGAATTCCTACATGCCACCTACGATTTTGTGTAATGTACTGCGTTTGTTCCTAAATATATGTCTATGTAGAGATTCCAGTATGGACCACATATAGATGTATATAGATGCATTTTTGAGTGTAGATTCACTCATTTTTCTCCGTATGTAGCCTCTAGTGGAATCTCTAGAAAGACTTATATTTAGGAACGGAGGTACGAGGTAGTTTCATGTATGACATCTACATATCTATTTAGCAGCCAGTAGTAGAAATCATTGTCTGCACAAAGGGATTATTGGTCGAAAATCCTAGCAAAGCACTGGCGAGCCTGAGAACAATACAAGAGAGAGAGAGAGATGCTTACAAGATCATAGCAATGCCTCGGTCCAGAATCTTGGTTGGCCAAGTTGTTAGATCCATAAGAAACATCGTCCTTGTAGTTTTTGCCAGCTGCATAACAGGTAACAGCGACCTGTTAGTATATTTGAAGTACATCGGGCAGGTGATGTTGGACGGGTTTAAAGGTGACAAGTACCTAGGCCGTGGCGGGTGCTTGGCATCTTGCCAGACGGTGGGAATCAGGTTAGAAACGTCAAGGGTGATGACGCCATACCGGGCTGTCGGGTCCGTAAGGAGATCTAGAACCGTCAAGTAGGGTGTTTGTGGAGCGGCTCCGATAGGGTGGACTATGGTGTGGGCGAAGCGGATCTGTGGCCGTGGACGAGGACGTAGGTGAAGCTGCTCCGGTGGTTGGGTTAAGGATGGTGTCGACGATGCGGATCTGCGGCCTTTGGACGGGGCGTCAGAAGCTGCTCCGTTAGGTTGGATGAGGGTGCGAGGAAGCGGATCTGAGGCCATGGACTTGTGAATTGGCAAAGCGGCCCCGGTAGGGTTGAAAATGGTATAGGCGAAGCTACTCCGGTGGGGTTGATGATGGTGTCGGCGAAGCGGCTCCGGTAGGGTTGAGGAAGGTGTCGGCGAAGAGGATCAGAGGCCGTCGACCGGGGTGTCGGTGGGGCGGCTCCGGGGGTGTGTGGACGAAGCGTCTCCGGTGGGGAGTACGAATGAGCCGCTGCAGATGCGCTACGGTTGACGAGAGTACCGGCGAAGCTGATCCGGCACCGTGGACAAGGCCGTCACTGAATGGGTTGTGGTACAGTGGTGGATGAGCAGTCTACTTGTTTCTAGGGGAGGTGGGAGGGGCATATGCGGCCGCAGAAGCAGATCTGGCGAGGTGGATGAGCAGTCTAGGGTTTCGAGAGGGGAGGGGAGAAAGGCCGATGAAGTACGGACGGCGTGATGTGAGATGCTCTGGTGCTGTGGAGTTAGTCGTTTTTGCGGGAGGGGGAGAGGAAATGGGGTGCCGTGTAGTGGGGGGAATCGGAAGTTACCAAAGCATCCCCGACCTATTATGTAGATGAGGGCGGTATTGTAACTGTTGGTCTCCGTGCACCAAGGACAGAAGGGGAATTTCGCATGCTAAAGTCTAAGGTGGTGGAAATTTTAGAAGGAGACGGGAGATTTTGCCGCCCGCGGGATCGTTCGTATCCAGTTTCAACTAATTTTGGACCATTTTAGCGGGAAGGTCATGCGAGACTGTGTACACGGGGCACGCGTCAGAAGTTAATAACTGGTGTGAAGTCCACCCCAGAAAAAAAGACAATAACTCGGGATGATGCGTCGATAACTTGGACGTTCACACGGGCGCGGCCAATCATACGGGTGTAGTGGCGCGTTCACAAAAAAAGTGATCAAACGCTCAGCCTATGTATTTCTCGTGTAAATAGATAATTTAGTGCAATTGGTTATTTACTTTAAACATAATGCATTGACGTGTTAGTGTAGAGGCGCACAAAAAGAAATGGATATTGTAGTCCGCTACTTAAAAGTGTTACCTCATATGATTACATAGCCTCCATTTCAGAATTATGCATCCATTGAATTCATATATGAATATTACATATATTACTTCATAATAGAACCTTAAATCATCCAAGACTAATGATTTTGAATGCAAGAGTAACAATGGTGCATGTACATGATAGCTACATTGGATGTTTGAAGAAACATCACTGTAACTTTGGCATGCACAACTGAAAAGGTTTATTTAAATAGAAAAAAATGTGATATGTGAGTGTCCAATCTTTATAACATTGAATCGATATTGTACCTTTGGCCACGATATGAAGTAGATATTGATTTATGTTCAAGCAATGCACGTCCACGAGCGCTAGATAGTGATACGTGAATGAATTGTGCAATTTATCTCACACGCATACATATCTCATTTCCCTGTGGGAATCGGAATCACACACGCGCACTTCATGTATTTCTCTCCCTCCATCAAGGTTAGGATTCGTCTTTCTACCCCATCCTACAAGTCTCTCACACAGAAACACACACGCTCTCTCTGTCGAACACGCCCACCCCTTTAATTCGGCCCACCCACAGCCACTAATGTCTCAAAGTATAATAATGTCTCTCACACATATGCCTAAGGTTAACTCGAGTTCCGGAACCATATGAATACATACAATGGGATTCCAATAGAGCACCTTTTTTTTAGATTTGGCGCGCTCTCTCTCTCTCCCTCTCTCTCACAAACACACACGCGCGCACGCGTGCGCACACACACACATTGTTTCTCGCTTCATTTTTCCGGCACTTGCATGCACACAATTTTGTTTATCTTCGTAATGCTTTAAGTATGCCTCGCACAAATGCTATCTACCTATCCCTTAATATAGCTAGATATGTGTCACACAAACTCCTTCTCCCTACTAGCAAGATGCCCATGCGTTGCACCGAACATCAAGATGCATTTGTATGAGTAGTTTATCTTGTGGGAGAAAAGGATGAACGAGGGAATGCCTTATTTGCAAATGCGGAGAGGGGTGTGGGTATCTTTTTGCAAAATTTCCACAATTTCCTTCCTATCCGTTGGGTATAAATCGGATGGCCTATATTGCAGGATGGCAGGAACACCATCATCACCAACTCTGTTTTTATAAGAGTAGGGATATGTAAGTGTCACTGCCCCCCCCGACACACACACACTCACACCCACACAACCACACACACACACACACTTCCCAACACCGAAGGAGTAGGGTGACACATCGATCTTGATACTAATCTATCGACTGGCTTCTCTCTCAAACACACACACACGCACACACACTACCCAACACTGAAGGAGTAGGGCGGCACCTTGATCTTGATGGTAATCTATCTACTCCTCTTTCAAACACACACACACACTCGCTAGTTGTGCCTCTGTGCCTACAAGCATACACTATCGAGCACGCCTTTCTCTCCCTCCCCCTCCCCCCACCCCAACAATGACAGCAGAAGGGTGTCAACTCGATCTGATCATAATCTGTCAATTGGTTTCTCTCTCGAACATTGTGTCTCTGTGCCTTGCTCAGTAGCCCCCTCGATATGTAGACTTCTCTCGCGCGCACAGCTATAGTGACGATGACGCTGAACCTAGTGTGCCTCGTTTTCACCGGCCTCGTGTGATAGTTTTCACCCTGTTTTCTGTTAATTAACAAGGCAACCTTTTCTTTGTTACTACTAGTGAATCTGAAATCATTCGAGGCAGACATAGAATATATCACTTCAACCCAAATATCGCAGTAACTATTTTAAAAGAAACTAGCTAGATGCCCGTGCATTGCACGGAACATCAAGATGCATTTGTATGAGTAGTTTATCTTGTGAGAGAAAAGGATGAACGAGGGAAGGCCGTATTTGCGAACGTGGAGAGGGGTGTGGGTATATTTTTGCAAAATTGCCATAGTTTTCTTCCTATCCATTAGATATAAATCCGACGGCCTATATTGCAGGATGGCACGCACACCATCATCACCAACTCTGTTTTCTACTCCCTCCGTTCCTAAATATTTGTCTTTTTAGAGATTTCAAGTTTTCAACAAGTGACTACATATGGAGCAAAATGAGTGAATCTACACTCTAAAATATGTCTACATACACATCCGTATGTGGTAGTCCATTTGAAATCTGAAAAAGACAAATATTTAGGAACGGGTGGAGTATAAGAGTAGACATGGAGATATATCTCCAGCATGGTCTACAACAAAAATGTGCTGGACTGGTTAGCGCCGGATGCTCGCAACGCGATGACATGAGTTTGAATTCTGTCTTTAACTTTAGATTTTTATATTATATATTACTTATTTAATATATACTTCTTTCGCTACTGTACTGACAGTGGAACCCATAGAGTACTTAGAATACAAGATTAAGGATGAACTTGTTTCTTTTTAACTTTCTGTACAAAGTTGTAGCCACCCTGCAAGTCACGTGTACACTGTACATGCAATTAACTTTTTATAGAGGGAAAATCATACACGCAATTAACTCAAATGGATTGGATGTCACTCTATTATTTCCAACATAAGAGCATCTCTAACGGCAGCTGGATAATTTCCTCCCACTTCCTTTCGCGGAGGACGACATCAAACACCAGCGGCATACATTTTCACAACTCTAACCAACCAGATGAAATTCGTGCAAACACGGATTGATTTCATATAAGCATGAAGGATTTCATATAAAAAAGCCGGATCTTCATATAAACATGATGGATTTCATTACATTTACATGAACTAAGCGGTGCCAATCCGGCTGTCTTGGTATACTTAATACTCCTTCCGTCCGGAAATACTTGTCCTAGAAATGGATGTATCTAGACTTATTTTAGATCTAAATACATACAATTTATCCATTCTTAGAACAAAAATTTCCCGCCGGCTGGAGAGGGAGTACATAATCTAAATGGCCGCTCGCGGATCCCTTTGTCTTCCTCATGTCCGGCAGACACTTTATGGGGTCGACGAAGGTCCTCGGAAGAGACAAAGAAGCAAAGAAACCACCTGAATGCGCAGTCGTCGCCTCGGCGGTGGCCTTCATGGGACCCAAGTGGCGTGATACGTCCATTTTGCATCATGCTTTTATATCGATATTTATTGCATTATGGGCTGTTATTACACATTATGTCACAATACTTATGCATATTCTCTTATTTTACAAGGTTTACATAAGGAGGGAGAATGCCGGCAGCTGGAATTCTGGGCTAAAAAGGAGCAAATATTAGAGACCTATTCTGCACAACTCCAAAAGTCCTGAAACTCCACGAAAGTTATTTTTGGAAATAATAAAAAATACTGGAAGAAGAATCCACGTAAGGGGGGCCTCCACATCCCACGAGGGTGGGGCGCGCCCTACCCTGGCGCCCCGCCTCGTGGGCCCCTGTTGGCCCTCCGTGCCCATCTTCTGCTATATGAAGTCTTTTGTCCGAAGGAAAATATTAAGCAAGCTTTGGACGAGACTCACGCCACGAGGCGGAACCTTGGCGGAACTAATCTAGGGCTCCGGCGGAGCTGTTCTGCTGGGACACTTCCCTCCGGGAGGGGGAAATCATCGCCATCGTCATCACCCACGCTCCTCTCATCGGGAGAGGGAAATCTCCATCAACATCTTCACCAGCACCATCTCCTCTCAAACCCTAGTTCATCTCTTGTATCCAAGTCTTGTCTCTAAGTCTGGGATTGTTACCTACCTGTAGGTTGCTAGTAGCGTTGATTACGCCTTGTAGTTGATGCTAGTTGGTTTATTTGGTGGAAGATCGTATGTTCAGATCCTTTATGCATATTAATACCCCTCTGATTATGAACATGAATATGCTTTGTGAGTAGTTGCGTTTGTTCCTGAGGACATGGGAGAAGTCTTGCTATTAGTAGTCATGTGAATTTGGTATTCGTTCGATATTTTCATGAGATGTATGTTGTCTCTCCTCTAGTGGTGTTATGTAAACGTCTACTACATGACACTTCACCATTATTTGGGCCTAGAGGAAGGCATTGGGAAGTAATAAGTAGATGATGGGTTGCTAGAGTGACAGAAGCTTAAACCCTAGTTTATGCGTTGTTTCGTAAGGGGCTGATTTGGATCCATATGTTTCATGCTATGGTTAGGTTTACCTTAATACTTCTTTTGTAGTTGCGGATGCTTGCAATAGGGGTTAATCATAAGTGGGATGCTTGTCCAAGTAAGGACAGTACCCAAGCACCGGTCCACCACATATCAAATTATCAAAGTACCGAACGTGAATCATATGAACGTGATGAAAACTAGCTTGACGATAATTCCCATGTGTCCTTGGGAGCGCTTTTCTCTATATAAGAGTTTGTCCAGGCTTGTACTTTGCTACAAAAAGGATTGGGCCACCTTGCTGCACTTTACTTACTTTTGTTACTTGTTGCTCGTTACAAATTATCTTATCAAAAAACTATCTGTTACCTATAATTTCAGTCCTTGCAGAAAATACCTTGCTGAAAACCGCTTATCCTTTCCTTCTGCTCCTCGTTGGGTTTGACACTCTTACTTATCGAAAGGACTACGATAGATCCCCTATACTTGTTGTAGCGACCAGACCCGAATGGATCTAGTGCTCTGTGCTCAGTGTCATCCCTGGATCAGTAATGCTGACACCACACAGTACTTCGAAGGATTTATAGCAGAGTAGCAATCACACACTTATTACATCGTTGTCCACAAGGGAACTTAATACAATAATATGGCTTAAGGCCATCTATAATAACAGCGGAAGGCTTGGAAAACGAGTGAGTCCATCAACTCCAACGGCATCATCGAGTATAGAACCACGACCTAACACCTTACTGTCGTTCGAAAAGTCTCGCAACATGAAAAGTTGCAGATTTAAAACGGGTCAGCACATGGAATATGCTGGCAATGTAACACATAGAGAACAATGAAGCAACAAGCCTATACTACATGCATATTTGGCTGGTGGTAAGGCTCTACGGTTACATTTTTTTGCATAAAGCTGATTTTTCCCTACATCAAAGGAATAATTTTATTTAACTATCATGGTGGTTGTTAAACATTGAGAATGGTTGACAGCATCCTCAATCCCAATTAAAAAGTACTCATTAAAAACCCAATAACTTTATTATTAGAAGTAACATGTTGAGATTCACATGATATTCAAGTACTAGATACTCAAGATTTGTCCATAACCGGGACACGGCTAATCATGATTAGTTTTTACACTCTGCAGAGGTTTAGCACTTTTCCCCACAAGACTCGATCGCCTCCGTTTGGTTCTCGTACTACATGGTGTTTGAGAGACGGATGACCGAGACATAGTCTTTCAGAAGCGCTAGCACCTTACATGTGGGTAGACCGTACCAACCTACATCCCCTACATCAGCTAGCCTACCCGTAAGAGTTTGCACAACTTAGTCAACTACGCCAGAGCCCATAATTGGCTTGTGGCTGCACACGGAAGTTTCCAGTTTGAATAATCTTATGATCCCTTAGAGCACAGGTGGCGGTCCAAGAAATACAGGCAAGTCCTGATAGAAACCAGGTGCCTCAATCCACCCAGATGTGTGTTTAGGTTGCCACCTTAGATAAACCATTAATTAACAATCTCACATCTGTCATGGATATTTACTCACCCAATCCACGCCTACTAGCATAGCATGGCATAATCAAGCAAACGTAGAAGTAACTCCCAAGGTTTCATAAGTAAAACAGTAATAGGTACTACCTCAATCTACTTCCCATCCCACAATTTAATTAGATCCTAAACATGCAAGTGTTTGAGGGTTTGATCTAATGCAATAAACTGGGTAGTAGAAAAGTATGATCAAAGTGTTACTTGCCTTGCCGATGATCCATGAGTCCTAGAGATTCAAGTAACAAGCGGCGCACTCCGGTGATCTAACGCAGACAAACAACAAGCATACAATAAGTACTCATCTAATGCACAGGAAATCTCGAATAAAAGATCTAACCAGTTAGTTCAACTTAAGAACCACAGTTGCAAAAGAATCGAATCAAATAAAGCATCGAAAGTCGGAACTCGAGAGAGAACGACTCGGTTTAGCAATCTGAAATTAAGTCAAAATTTTACAGTAGCAAATCTCTGTGTAAGTAGGTTAGTCGAATCATGCGGTTTCACATTTAAACTCCAGCGCTTGAATCACCCGATTCCGATAAACGAGCAAGAAATAAAACAGATTTGAAAATCGGATCGTAAATCGAATCGAAAAATAACGGATTAAATCCGATTTAAAAGAAAACGACGAACGGATTAAATAACGGACGTTAGATTAACAGAACTAATCCAACGAACGCGTCCATTGAAACGAACGGGTCGGTGAACGCTCACTAAATAAGAAAACCGAAAAAATAAAACCAATCTAGGTTTTAAAAACCGAACATCGCAAAAATCGGACCGGGTTTCTAGGGAAAACCGGATCGAACGGCGCTGGGCGGTGGCTACCTCCGCGGGGCCGCCGGCGAGGTCAGCGGCTCCGGGGGTTCGAGGCGAGGCGGCGGGGTCCGGCGTCGGCGGAACGGCGGCGCGGCGCCCTTGGGCGGCGGCTCGGCTTGGGGCGGGCGGCGGCGGGGTGAGGTGAGGGGAGAGGGGGGGGGGGTCCGGCGGGGTATAAATAGGAGGGGGGGGGGTGCTCCGGCTTGGGGGAGGGGCAACGGAGCCGGGCGGAGGCGGACTCGGGCGGCGGCGGAGGCGTCTTGGCGGCGGGTTTCGCCAAGGCCGAGCGCGAGGAGGAGAGGAGGTGGGCGCCGGGCCGGGCCTGGCTGGGCTGGGCCGGCCGGGCCTTGGCCTGTGGGGCGACGTTTTTTAAATTAAACAAAACGAATTAAAAAAAATATCAAACGAACTCCGATTTAAATAAAACAAATTTTCCCCGACTCCTAAAAATGAGTCGAACAAAATGAACTTTAAAAACGGCAAACATGCATAATATTTTTAAAATG
Source organism: Aegilops bicornis (assembly GCA_021605145.1). NCBI lineage: Eukaryota > Viridiplantae > Streptophyta > Magnoliopsida > Poales > Poaceae > Aegilops > Aegilops bicornis. Next base: position 73,132,498 of record CM038675.1, read on the forward strand.
CTCATATTTGCCTAAGCAAAATAAATCTTCCAAAACCAAATTTGATTTATTTATAATATCTTCATTTTTCCTAAATATTGGGAAAGTCATATTATTCCCTCTCTTGAGATTTTTATAGGAAAAACTTTATGAAGATAATTAAATAAATCCAATGATCCTATTTCCAAAATTTGAGAAATCCCAAATATGAAAATAATGAAACTTCCAACTCTCCGAGGGTCCTTGAGTTGCATGAAATTTTCTAGGATCGGAAAAATGCGAGAAAAATATGATATGCATGATGACCTAATGTATAACATTCCAAATTGAAAATTTGGGATGTTACAAACCTACCCTTAAGATGAATCTAGCCCTCGAGATTCGGGTTAACTAGAAAATAGGTGAGGGTGGTCCTTGAGCAAAACTTCCTCTCTTCCTGTGTGGCTTCATCCTCGGTGTGGTGGCTCCACCGAACTTTGCAAAACTTGATAACCTTGCTGCGGGTAACTCTGCTTTGGCATAATCGAGAATGTTAACCGGTTTTCCTCATATGTCAAATCATCCTTCAACTGAATTGCTTCCAAAGTGGCACCGTGTCTCTTAACGGTACCTCTGCTATCTCGGGTGACATTTCTTCAATCGAGAAACATGGAATACATCATGAACTCCCGACAGTCCTTCCGTAATTCCAACTTATAAGCAACTTCTCCCATGCGTTGCAAAATCTTATACGGTCCAACGAAACGTGGTGCTAACTTTCCTTTAACTCCAAAACGCTTAACTCCTCAAGCGGGGATACTCGAGATATACTGTCTCCAACTTCATACTCAATCGCTGGCGCTTTGAATCGGCATAGCTCTTTTGTCCGGACTGGGCTACCTTGAGCCTGTCTCGAATCAACTTAACTTTCTGCTCGCACTCCTTAATCAAATCTGGTCCAAACAACCGACGATCTCCGGTTTAGGTCCCATAACAACGGTGTCCTACACCTTCTTCCATACAAAGACTAAAAGGTGCCATCTTCAAGCTGGTTTGGTAATCGTTGTTGTAGGAAAATTCTGCATACGGCAAATTTTCATCCCAGCTAGATCCATAATCTAGGGCACAAGCTCTCAAAGATGTCCTCCAAAATCTGATTGACTCTCTCGGTCTGCCCATCGGTCTGTGGGTGGAAAGCTGTCTTTGAATTCCAATCGGGTTCCCAATGTTTTGTGCAACTGGTTCCAAAATTTCGAGGTAAACTGGGTTCCTCTATCTGACACGATGCTCCTCGGAACTCCGTGTAAGCACACAATTCTGGTCATGTATATCTTTGCCAACTTAGCACTGCTATAGGTGGTCTTGATCGAATAAAATGAGCTACTTTTGTTAAACGGTCGACTATAACCCAAATCGAGTCATATCCTGAACGAGTCTTTGGCAATCCTGTGATAAAATCCATGCCTAGTTTATCCCACTTCCATTCGGGTATCGCCAATGGTTGTAACAATCCCGTTGGCTTCTGATGTTCTGCCTTTACTTTCTGACATACATCGCAAACTGCTACATACTCCGCAATATCCTTCTTCATTCCGGTCCACCAGAAAGTGTTCTTCAAATCCAAATACATCTTGGTATTTCCTGGGTGAATCGAATAGGGTGAATCATGGGCTTCTTGTAAAATCAACTTCCGATCTCCGGGTCATTGGGCACATAAACACGGTCTTCAAACCATAGGGTATCGTGCTCATCCTCACGAAATCCTTTAGCCTTTCCTTTGCTCATTTTCTCCTTTATAGAGGCAACTTCCTTATCCGCCTTTTGGGCTTCTCCGATTTTGTCCATCGCTGTCGATCGAATCTCCAATGCTGCTACATAGCCTCTCGGAACTATTTCCAAACATAGCTCTCGAAGGTCCTCGGCTAACTCATTGGGTATTCCCCCATCATTAGGGTATTGACGTGGCTCTTACGGCTCAATGCGCCTGCTACGACATTAGCCTTTCCGGTGATAATGCAATCTCATGTCATAATCCTTGATAAGCTCTAACCATCTCCTTTGTCTCGAGATTCAATTCATACGTGGTGAAGATGTACTTCAAACTCTTGTGATCCGTATATACTTCACAATGATTTCCAATGAGAAAATGTCTCCATGTCTTCGTGGCATGCACAACGGTTGCTAACTCCAAATCATGAGTGGCATAATTCAACTCATGGGGCTTAAGTTGTCGTGAAGCATACGAAACAACTCTTCCTTCCTGCATAAGCACTGCTCCCAGTCCTCGACGTGAAGCGTCGCAATACACCTCATAATCCTTAGTCTGATCCGCAATATCAAAACCGTGAGGTAACCAATCTTTTCTTCAACTCCTGAAAACTTGCCTCACAGTCCTCAGTCCATATGAATTTGTTTTCCTTCTTCAACAATTCTGTCATAGGCTTAGCAATCCTTGAGAAATTCTCAATGAACCTTCGGTAGTATCCTGCGAGTCCAAGGAAACTCCGAATCTCTCCAACTGTCGTTGGTGCTTCCCATTTGGTTACGGTCTCAACTTTTGTGGGGTCAATCGCTATCCCTTCTCCGGATATAACATGTCCGAGAAATCCAACTTCCTTTAACCAAAACTCACATTTGCTGAACTTGGCATACAACTGGTGTTCCCTCAGTTTCTCCAAAACCAATCGCAAATGTTCCTTGTGTTCCTCTTCATTCTTTGAGAAAATCAAAATGTCATCAATGAACACCACGACGAACTTATCCAAAAACTCCATAAACACTTTGTTCATCGTGTTCATGAAATAGGCTGGTGCGTTAGTCAGTCAAATGACATAACGGTATACTCGTACAATCCATATCTCGTGGTAAATGTTGTCTTGGGTATGTCCTGCTCCCGAATCTTCAACTGATGGTACCCTGATCGCAAGTCGATCTTGGAAAACACCGATTACTGCATCGGGCTGATCTTCAACCTCCTCCACTTCAATGTGGTTCACCTGTCCCCTATTGAAAGGGTTGGGCTTCTTTCCAGAGCTTCCATTGCCATTTCCATTCTGGCCTTCCGACAATCATTGGCATAATGCCCAGTCTTGCGGCACTTAAAGCAAGTAATGTGACTCAAGTCTACTTTGGATGGTGTTGACGGGTTGGTGCGATTCTGTCCGTTGCTTCCTCCATTCCCGTTCCCATTCTTGGTGCTGTTATGGTTATGCGAATTACCTCCTCCATGGGTATGCTGAAACTGAATTCCTGACTTAGGGGTATAACGAGGTTTCTGCTGAGCTCCAGAGTTATACTTTCCTTGCCCATACTTCCGCTTGCGGTTCTCAATTTGCTGCTGCTTTCCTTCAATCATGAGGGCTCGGTCTACTAACTCCTGGTAGTTATTGAAACTGGCTACCATCAACGGCATGCTGAACTCATCATTCAGTCCTTCTAGAAACTTCTCCTGTTTAGTTGCATCGAGCAACGTCATCTGGGGCATAACGTGCTAGTTTACTAAAGTCATCCACGTACTGGCCAACAGTCCTTCCTCCTTGGCGTAAGTTGCGAAACTCATGGTTCTTCATGGCCATAGCTCCTGCTGAAACATGGGCAGTGCGAAAAGCTTGCTGAAATTGCTCCCATGTGACAGTGTCTCACAGGTAAGTGGTCGTGAAATTCTCCCACCATGCTGCCAAGGGTCCTTCAAGCTGATGTGCTGCAAACTTCACTCTTTCTCCATCCGTGCATCCTGCGGTGGTCAGCTCCCTTCCTATCTTGCGGAGCCACCATCTGCTACAATTGGCTCGGTGCTCTTGGAGTACACCGCGGGTTCATCTAAGGAAACGAGTCGGATGATCCGCAGTGGTGGTGGCGGTGGGTTGTTGTTGTTGTTGTTGTTGCCTGGTTCTCGCACCAATGTTTGAATCAGGGTATTCGCTGCTGGATCAATTGGGTGATCTCTGGCGGGAAAAGCGAATCCGGGTCGGCGTCTCGGAGGCATCTGATGGGTTTAGAAAAGATGAGAATTTAGAATAGAATGAGGGCTAAGGGGAATCACTACCCAAATGCACATGAGCAAATACACACAAAATCACTTCATTCAATCAAACAAAGGCTTACAACGATCTAACTATCGCAAGAGTGCGTGTACTATAAGGATTTACATGGAGGGAATACTACTAATATGTGGGGGACTTCTACTAATTTGAACCGGTGGAAGACTCCATAATGTCTGCTCCAGCTTCGTCTTCAAAGTCGGGTTCACTTGGATCCGAATCGGTGTCGTCGATGTTGATGTAGTCGCTTGGGCAATTGACATACTGGTCTTCATTCCTGAGTGCCAACTTCTTCTTGAGTTCTTCAATCTCGTACTTAAGATCGTTATTGTGTCTTGCTAGAGCTACGATCTCGTCCATATAGTCCTTGTGAGTTGTCTTTAGTTCTTCTTCAAGTTCGATGATCCTTCCTTTCGCATTCTCGCAACTCCAACATATCATTGCACATCCGGTTCTCCTGGCGCCGGATGTGCCGGGTTTAACTCTGGATGAATGCTGCAATGGATCTATCCTTCTTGGTGCCGACGACGTCCCATTTGTCATCTCGGCGTCCGCAAATCTGGTAGATTGTGTCCTTAAGGTCTTCTTGATAAACTTCTCCAATGCGTCCCATGGTGATGTGAGCTGCCATGCTCTTTCCTGCACTCCAAGTTGGTGCAATCAAAACACTATCTATAGGCTTGGTGATTGGGGCGAATGTCCTTCCCGAACGTGAGCATGAATCTTCCAAATCCTCTTCGTGCAGAGTGGCGTTGAAAGTCCCGTGAAGCTTGGTAGTCCAATGTTTAGGTACTTGGTAACTTCCTTCAAGTGAAATCCAAAAGGTGTGCCTTCATCCGGTTGGGTGTACTTGATCTTCGCGTCCGTCATCCTAAAGAGAGTAGAAAAGATGAGGAGTTAGACAATGGGAAGAGAATAGTGATCTATGGCTTTATCTTAGTGGTCGTGTCCTATAGTCACGTGTGCTCGATACCATTCTCTCAGAGCGACCAGACCGAATGGATCTAGTGCTCGTGCTCAGTGTCATCCCCTGGATCGATGTCGACACCACACAAGATTCAAGGATTTATAGCAGAGTAGCAATCACACACTTATTACATCGTTGTCCACAAGGGAACTTAATACAATAATATGGCTTAAGGCCATCTATAATAACAGCGGAAGGCTTGGAAAACGAGTGAGTCCATCAACTCCAACGGCATCACTGAGTATAGAACCACGACCTAACACCTTACTCGTCGTCTCTAAAAGTCTGCAACATGAAAAGTTGCAGCCCAAAACGGGTCAAGACATGGAATATGTCGGCAATGTAACACATAGAGAACAATGAAGCAACAAGCCTATACTACATGCATATTTGGCTGGTGGTAAGGCTCTACGCTACATTTTTGCATAAAGCTGATTTTTCCCTACATCAAAGGAATAATTTTATTTAACTATCATGGTGGTTGTTAAACATTGAGAATGGTTGACAGCATCCTCAATCCCAATTAAAAAGTACTCATTAAAAACCCAATAACTTTATTATTAGAAGTAACATGTTGAGATTCACATGATATTCAAGTACTAGATACTCAAGATTTGTCCATAACCGGGAACACGGCTAATCATGATCAGTTTTTACACTCTGCAGAGGTTTGCGCACTTTTCCCCACAAGACTCGATCGCCTCCGCTTGGTTCTCGTGACTACATGGTGTTTGAGAGAGACGGATGACCGAGACATAGTCTTTCGTAAGCGCTAGCACCTTACATGTGGGTAGACCGTACCAACCTACATCCCCTACATCAGCTAGCCTACCCGTAAGAGTTCGCACAACTTAGTCAACTACGCCAGAGCCCATAATTGGCTTGTGGCTGCACACGTAAGTTTCCAGCTTGAATAATCTTATGATCCCTTAGAGCTGCGTGGCGGTCCGTAGAAATACAGTCAAGTCCTGATAGAAACCAGGTGCCTCAATGCACCCAGATGTGTGTTTAGGTTGCCACCTTAGATAAACCATTAATTAACAATCTCACATCTGTCATGGATATTCACTCACCCAATCCACGTCTACTAGCATAGCATGGCATAATCAAGCAAACGAGAAGTAACTCCCAAGGTTTCATAAGTAAACAGTAATAGGTACTACCTCAATCTACTTCCCATCCCACAATTTAATTAGATCCTAAACATGCAAGTGTTTGAGGGTTTGATCTAATGCAATAAAACCGGTAGTAGAAAAGTATGATCAAAGTGTTACTTGCCTTGGCCGATGATCCGCGAGTCCTAGAGATTCAAGTAACAAGCGGCGCACTCGGGTGATCTAACGCAGACAAACAACTAGCATACAATAAGTACTCATCTATTGCACGAGGAAATCTCGAATAAAAGATCTAACCAGTTAGTTCAACTTAAGAACCCTGGTTGCAAAAGAATCGAATCAAATAAAGCATCGAAAGTCGGAACTCGAGAGAGAACGACTCGGTTTAGCAATCTGAAATTAAGTCAAAATTTTACAGTAGCAAAACTCTGTGTAAGTAGGTTAGTCGAACGGCGGTTTCATATTTAAACTCCGTGCGCTTGAATCACCTGATTCCGATAAACGAGCAAGAAATAAAACAGATTTGAAAATCGGATCAGAAATCGAATCTGAAAAATAACGGATTAAATCCGATTTAAAAGAAAACGACGAACGGATTAAATAACGGACGTTCGTTAACAGAACTAATCCAACGAACGCGTCCATTGAAACGAACGGGTCGGTGAACGTTCACTAAATAAGAAAACCGAAAAAATAAAAACCAATCTAGGTTTTTAAAAAAAACCGAACATCGCAAAAAAAAACCGGACCGGGTTTTCTAGGGAAAACCGGATCGGAACGGCGCGGGGCGGTGGCTACCTCCGGGCTTCACGGCGAGGTCCGGGCGGCTCGGGCGGCGGGCTCCGAGGTTCGGGGCGAGGGCGGCGGGTCCGCGTCGGCGACGGAAACGGCGGCGGCGGCGGCGCCCTTGGGCGGCGGACTCGGCTTTGGGGCGGGCGGCGGGTCGAGGTGAGGAGAGAGGGGGGTCCGTGGGTATAAATAGGAGGGGGGGCTCGGCTTGGGAAGGGCACGGGAGCCGGGCGGAGGCGGACTCGGCGGCGGGAGGCGGCGGGCGGCGGGTTTCGCTGGCGGCCGAGCGAGGAGGAGGAGAGGAGGTGGGCGCCGGGTCAGCCTGGCTGGTTGGCTGGCTGGCCTTGGCCTGTGGGCGCGTTTTTAAACAAAACGAATTAAAAAAATATCAAACGAACTCCGATTTAAATAAAACAAATTTTCCCCGACTCCTAAAAATGAGTCGAACAAAATGAACTTTAAAAACGGCAAACATGCATAATATTTTTAAAATGCTCATTTTTGCCTAAGCAAAATAAATCTTCCAAAACCAAATTTGATTTATTTATAATATCTTCATTTTTCCTAAATATTGGGAAAGTCATATTATTCCCTCTCTTGAGATTTTTATAGGAAAAACTTTATGAAGATAATTAAATAAATCCAATGATCCTATTTCCAAAATTTGAGAAATCCCAAATATGAAAATAATGAAACTTCCAACTTTCTCCGAGGGTCCTTGTGTTGCATGAAATTTTCTAGGATCGGAAAAATGAGAGAAAAATATGATATGCATGATGACCTAATGTATAACATTCCAAATTGAAAATATGGGATGTTACAAACCTACCTTAAGATGAATCTCCCTCGAGATTCGGGTTGGCTAGAAAATAGGTGAGGGTGGTCCTTGAGCAAAACTTCCTCTCTTTCCTGTGTGGCTTCATCCTCAAGTGTGGTGGCTCCAATGAACTTTGCAAAACTTGATAACCTTGCTGCGGGTAACTCTGCTGGCATAATCGAGAATGTTAACCGGTTTTTCCTCATATGTCAAATCATCCTTCAACTGAATTGCTTCCAAAGGTGCACCGTGTCTCTTAACGGTACCTCTGCTATCTCGGGTGACATTTCTTCAATCGAGAAACATGGAATACATCATGAACTCCTGACAGTCCTTCTGGTAATTCCAACTTATAAGCAACTTCTCCCATGAGTTGCAAAATCTTATACGGTCCAACGAAACGTGGTGCTAAATTTCCTTTAACTCCAAAACGCTTAAATCCTCAAGCGGGGATACTCGAGATATACTGTCTCCAACTTCATACTCAATCGCTGCGCTTTGAATCGGCATAGCTCTTTTGTCCGGACCGGGCTACCTTGAGCCTGTCTCGAATCAACTTAACTTTCGTTCGCACTCCTTAATCAAATCTGGTCCAAACAACTCGACGATCTCCGGGCCATTCCCATAACAACGGTGTCCTGCACCTTCTTCCATACAAAGCCTCGAAGGTGCCATCTTCAAGCTGGTTTGGTAATCGTTGTTGTAGGAAAATTCTGCATACGGCAAATTTTCATCCCAGCTAGATCCATAATCTAGGGCACAAGCTCTCAAAGATGTCCTCCAAAATCTGATTGACTCTCTCGGTCATCCATCGGTCTGGGTGGAAAAGTATCTTTGAATTCAATCGGGTTCCCAATGTTTCGTGCAACCGGTTCCAAAATTTCGAGGTAAACTGGGTTCCTCTATCTCGTCTGATGCTCCTCGGAACTCCGTGTAAGCACACAATTCTGGTCATGTATACCTTTGCCAACTTAGCGCTGCTATAGGTGGTCTTGACTGGAATAAAATGAGCTACTTTTGTTAAACGGTCGACTATAACCCAAATCGAGTCATATCCTGAACGAGTCTTTGGCAATCCTGTGATAAAATCCATGCCTAGTTTATCCCACTTCCATTCGGGTATCGCCAATGGTTGTAACAATCCCGCTTCGATGTTCTCGCCTTTACTTTCGACATACATCGCAAACTGCTACATACTCCGCAATATCCTTCTTCATTCGGTCCACCGTAGTGTTCTTCAAATCCAAATACATCTTGGTATTTCCTGGGTGAATCGAATAGGGTGAATCATGGGCTTCTTGTAAAATCAACTTCCTGATCTCTGGGTCATTGGGCACATAAACACGGCCTTCAAACCATAGGGTATCGTGCTCATCCTCACGAAATCCTTTAGCCTTTCCTTTGCTCATTTTCTCCTTTATAGAGGCAACTTCTTTATCTGCCTTTTGGGCTTCTCGATTTTGTCCATCGCTGTCGATGAATCTCCAATGCTGCTACATAGCCTCTCGGAACTATTTCCAAACATAGCTCTCGAAGGTCCTCGGCTAACTCATTGGGTATTCCCCCATCATTAGGGTATTGACGTGGCTCTTACGGCTCAATAAATGCCTCGCTACGACATTAGCCTTTCCGGGTGATGATGCAATCTCATGTCATAATCCTTGATAAGCTCTAACCATCTCCTTTGTCTCGAGATTCAATTCTTACGTGTGAAGATGTACTTCAAACTCTTGTGATCCGTATATACTTCACAATGATTTCCAATGAGAAAATGTCTCCATGTCTTCGTGGCATGCACAACGGCTGCTAACTCCAAATCATGAGTGGCATAATTCAACTCATGGGGCTTAAGTTGTCGTGAAGCATACGAAACAACTCTTCCTTCCTGCATAAGCACTGCTCCCGGTCCTCGGCGTGAAGCGTGCAATACACCTCATAATCCTTAGTCCGATCTCGCAATATCAAAAGCGGTGAGGTAACCAATCTTTTCTTCAACTCCGAAAACTTGCCTCACAGTCCTCAAATTCCATATGAATTTGTTTTCCTTCTTCAACAATTCTGTCATAGGCTTAGCAATCCTTGAGAAATTCTCAATGAACCTTCGGTAGTATCCTGCGAGTCCAAGGAAACTCCGAATCTCTCCAACTGCCGTTGGTGCTTCCCATTTGGTTACGGTCTCAACTTTTGTGGGGTCAATCACTATCCCTTCTCCGGATATAACATGTCCGAGAAATCCAACTTCCTTTAACCAAAACTCACATTTGCTGAACTTGGCATACAACTGGTGTTCCCTCAGTTTCTCCAAAACCAATCGCAAATGTTCCTTGTGTTCCTCTTCATTCTTTGAGAAAATCAAAATGTCATCAATGAACACCACGACGAACTTATCCAAAAACTCCATAAACACTTTGTTCATCAGGTTCATGAAATAGGCTGGTGCGTTAGTCAGTCCAAATGACATAACGGTATACTCGTACAATCCATATCTCGTGGTAAATGTTGTCTTGGGTATGCCCTGCTCCCGAATCTTCAACTGATGGTACCCTGATCGCAAGTCGATCTTGGAAAACACCGATTACTGCATCGGGCTGATCTTCAACCTCCTCCACTTCAATGTGGTTCACCTGTCCCCTATTGAAAGGGTTGGGCTTCTTTCGAGCTTCCATTGCCATTTCCATTACGGCCTTCGGGCCGATCATTGGCATAATGCCCGATCTTGCGGCACTTAAAGCAAGTAATATGACTCAGGTATACTTTGGATGGTGTTGACGGGTTGGTGCGATTCTGTCCGTTGCTTCCTCCATTCCGTTCCCATTCTTGGTGCTGTTATGGTTATGCGAATTACCTCCTCCATGGGTATGCTCAAACCGAATTCCTGACTTAGGGGTATAACGAGGTTTCTGCTGAGCTCGTAGTTATACTTTCCTTGCCCATACTTCCGCTTGCAGTTCTCAATTTGTCAGCTTTCCTTCAATCATGAGGGCTCGGTCTACTAACTCCTGGTAGTTATTGAAACTGGCTACCATCAACGGCATCTTTGAACTCATCATTCGGTCCTTCTAGAAACTTCTCCTGTTTAGTCTGCATCAAGAGCAACGTCATCCGGGGCATAACGTGCTAGTTTACTAAAGTCATCCACGATCTTGTGCCAACAGTCCTTCCTCCTTGGCGTAAGTTGCGAAACTCACGCTTCTTCATGGCCATAGCTCCTCTTTGAAACATGGGCAAGGCGAAAAGCTTGCTGAAATTGCTCCCATGTGACAAAGGTGTCTCTGTGGTAAGTGGTCGTGAAATTCTCCCACCATGTCTTTGCGGGTCCTTCAAGCTGATGTGCTGCAAACTTCACTCTTTCTCCATCCGTGCATCCTGCAGTGGTCAGCTCCCTTCCTATCTTGCGGAGCCACCATCTGCTACAATTGGCTCGGTGCTCTTTGGAGTACACCGCGGGTTCAGTCTAAGGAAACGAGTCGATGATCCGCGGTGGTGGTGGCGGTGGGTTGTTGTTGTTGTTGTTGTTGCCTAGTTACGCACCAATGTTTGAATCGTGGTATTCGCTGCTGGATCAATTGGGTGATCTCTGGCGGGAAAAGCGAATCCGGGTCGCGTCTCGGAGGCATCGATGGGTTTAGAAAAGATGAGAATTTAGAATAGAATGAGGGCTAAGGGAATCACTACCCAAATGCACATGAGCAAATACACACAAAATCACTTCATTCAATCAAACAAAGGCTTACAACGATTTAACTATCGCAAGAGTGCGTGTACTATAAGGATTTACATGGAGGGAATACTACTAATATGTGGGGACTTCTACTAATTTGAACCGTGGAAGACTCCATAATGTCTGCTCGACTTCGTCTTCAAAGTCGGGTTCACTTGGATCCGAATCGGTGTCGTCGATGTTGATGTAGTCGCTTGGGCAATTGACATACTGGTCTTCATTCCTGAGTGCCAACTTCTTCTTGAGTTCTTCAATCTCGTACTTAAGATCGTTATTGTGTCTTGCTAGAGCTACGATCTCGTCCATATAGTCCTTGCGAGTTGTCTTTAGTTCTTCTTCAAGTTCGATGATCCTTCCTTTCGCATTCTGCAACTCCAACATATCATTGCACATCTGGTTCTCCTGGCGTCGGATGTGCTGGTTTAACTCCTGGATGAATGCTGCAATGGATCTATCCTTCTTGGTGCTGACGACGTCCCATTTGTCATCTCGGCGTCCGCAAATCTGGTAGATTGTGTCCTTAAGGTCTTCTTGATAAACTTCTCCAATGCGTCCCATGGTGATGTGAGCTGCCATGCTCTTTCCCGGACTCCAAGTTGGTGCAATGAAAACACTATCTATAGGCTTGGTGATTGGGGCGAATGTCCTTCCCGAACGTGAGCATGAATCTTCCAGCTCCTCTTCGTGCAGAGTGGCGTTGAAAGTCCCGGTGAAGCTTGGTAGTCCAATGTTTAGGTATTTGGTAACTTCCTTCAAGTGAAATCCAAAAGGTGTGCCTTCATCCGGTTGGGTGTACTTGATCTTCGCGTCCGTCATCCTAAAGAGAGTAGAAAAGATGAGGAGTTAGACAATGGGAAGAGAATAGTGATCTATGGCTTTATCTTAGTGGTCGTGTCCTATAGTCAGCGTGTGCTCTGATACCATTCTCTGTAGCGACCAGACCCGAATGGATCTAGTGCTCTGTGCTCAGTGTCATCCCTGGATCGAATGTTGACACCACACAAAGATTTCAAGGATTTATAGCAGAGTAGCAATCACACACTTATTACATCGTTGTCCACAAGGGAACTTAATACAATAATATGGCTTAAGGCCATCTATAATAACAATGAAGGCTTGGAAAGCGAGTGAGTCCATCAACTCCAACGGCATCACCGAGTATAGAACCACGACCTAACACCTTACTGTCGTTAAATAAAAAGTCTGCAACATGAAAAGTTGCAGCCCGAAAATGGGTCAAGACATGGAATATGCCGCAATGTAACACATAGAGAACAATGAAGCAACAAGCCTATACTACATGCATATTTGGCTGGTGGTAAGGCTCTCTGATTTACATTTTTTGCATAAAGCTGATTTTTCCCTACATCAAAGGAATAATTTTATTTAACTATCATGGTGGTTGTTAAACATTGAGAATGGTTGACAGCATCCTCAATCCCAATTAAAAAGTACTCATTAAAAACCCAATAACTTTATTATTAGAAGTAACATGTTGAGATTCACATGATATTCAAGTACTAGATACTCAAGATTTGTCCATAACCGGGGACACGGCTAATCATGATTAGTTTTACACTCTGCAGAGGTTTGCGCACTTTTCCCCACAAGACTCGATCGCCTCCGCTTGGTTCTCTCGTGACTACATGGTGTTTGAGAGACGGATGACCGAGACATAGTCTTTCGAGCGCTTAGCACCTTACATGTGGGTAGACCGTACCAACCTACATCCCCTACATCAGCTAGCCTACCCGTAGAGTTCGCACAACTTAGTCAACTACGCCAGAGCCCATAATTGGCTTGTGGCTGCACACGGAAGTTTCCAGTTTGAATAATCTTATGATCCCTTAGAGCACAGGTGGCGGTCCAAGAAATACAGCAAGTCCTGATAGAAACCAGGTGCCTCAATCCACCCAGATGTGTGTGTAGGTTGCCACCTTAGATAAACCATTAATTAACAATCTCACATCTGTCATGGATATTCACTCACCCAATCCACGTCTACTAGCATAGCATGGCATAATCAAGCAAACGTAGAAGTAACTCCCAAGGTTTCATAAGTAAAAGCAGTAATAGGTACTACCTCAATCTACTTCCCATCCCACAATTTAATTAGATCCTAAACATGCAAGTGTTTGAGGGTTTGATCTAATGCAATAAAACTGGGTAGTAGAAAAGTATGATCAAAGTGTTACTTGCCTTGTCGATGATCCATGAGTCCTAGAGATTCAAGTAACAAGCGGCGCACTCGGGTGATCTAACGCAGACAAACAACAAGCATACAATAAGTACTCATCAAATGCACAGAGAAATCTCGAATAAAAGATCTAACCAGTTAGTTCAACTTAAGAACCCTGGTTGCAAAAGAATCGAATCAAATAAAGCATCGAAAGTCGGAACTCGAGAGAGAACGACTCGGTTTAGCAATCTGAAATTAAGTCAAAATTTTACAGTAGCAAAACTCTGTGTAAGTAGGTTAGTCGGAACGGCGGTTTCGTTCTGAAACTCCGGTAGCTTGAATCACCTGATTCCGATAAACGAGCAAGAAATAAAACAGATTTGAAAATCGGATCAGAAATCGAATCTGAAAAATAACGGATTAAATCCGATTTAAAAGAAAACGACGAACGGATTAAATAACGGACGTTCGTTAACAGAACTAATCCAACGAACGTGTCCATTGAAACGAACGGGTCGGTGAACGTTCACTAAATAAGAAAACTGAAAAAAAATAAAACCAATCTAGGTTTTAAAAAAAAACCGAACATCGCAAAAAACCGGACCGGGTTTTCTAGGGAAACCGGATCGAACGGCTGGGCGGTGGCTACCTCCGCGGGCTTCGCTGGCGAGGTCCGGCGGGCTCGGGCGGCGGGCTCCGCGGGTTCGGGGCGAGGGGCGGCGGGGTTCCGGCGTCGGCGACGGGAAACGGCGGCGGCGGCGGCGTCCTTGGGCGGCGGCGGGCTCGGCTTCGGGGCGGGCGGCGGCGGGGCGAGGTGAGGAGAGAGGGGGGGTCCGCGAGGTATAAATAGGAGGGGGGCTCGGCTTGGGAAGGGGCAACGGAGCCGGGCGGAGGCGGACTCGGGCGGCGGCGGAGGCGTCAGGCGGCGGGGTTTCGCCGGGCGGCCGAGGCGAGGAGAGAGAGGGAGGCGGGGCGCTGGGCCGGGCCTGGCTGGCTGGGCCGGCTGGGCCTTGGCCCAGGGGGGGGGGGCGGCGCGTTTTTTTTTAAACAAAACGAATTAAAAAAAATATAAAACGAACACCCATTTAAATAAAAAAAATTTTACCCGACACCAAAAAATTAGTCGAACAAAAAGAAAATTAAAAAAGGCAAACATGCATAATATTTTTAAAATACTCATTTTTGCCTAAGCAAAATAAATCTTCCAAAACCAAATTTGATTTATTTATAATATCTTCATTTTTCCTAAATATTGGGAAAGTCATATTATTCCCTCTCTTGAGATTTTTATAGGAAAAACTTTATGAAGATAATTAAATAAATCCAATGATCCTATTTCCAAAATTTGAGAAATCCCAAATATGAAAATAATGAAACTTCCAACTCTCTCCGAGGGTCCTTGAGTTGCATGAAATTTTCTAGGATCGGAAAAATGCGAGAAAAATATGATATGCATGATGACCTAATGTATAACATTCCAAATTGAAAATTTGGGATGTTACACCTGTGGGTCATCATGGCGGCGGCCTCCCATGTTCTACTTCTCCTCGATGATGGCAGCGGACACGGAGAAGCTGGCCACCGACTCATGGCTCTCCGCGCACCCGGCTTCTGTCTCTGCCTGCATGGCGCTGCCGCGGGCACGGGAGGTGCGCCCACAGACACGGGAGGCACGGCACCTCAGACACTGGTGGCGCGGTACGATGCGGCAGCGACGACGCCCATGCCGGCGTGGAGCAACTCACCACTCCTCATCAAGATGAACTGGAGCGGCGAGTTGCTGAACCACGCGCCTGCTTGGGGCGGCAACTGGCTCCTTCGGGCCAAGCGAGATTGGTGAAGCACCGAGCGGCCTCGCCCGTATCCGGAGGGCTCGGCGGGCCTCCCAGCCGGGTAATATGTCAGAGAACGGCTCCTCGGAATCCATCGGAAGAGTGGAGAAAATGGCGAAGGAGGAGATGGGAGAGCGGCGGAGGGGTGCGATTCTTGCCCGCGTCTGTCTGGCGTCGTGTAAATAGAGGGCGGAAGGTAGGAGCTTGGCTGGCGTCTGGCCTCGTTTAAACTGAGGGCGGACGGGAGGAGCTCGGCCGGTGTTGCGTTTAATTCCGGCCCGCTCATGAACGGACGTGTGGCTGGAGTAGGTTTCTCGGTTTGCATGCGGGTTTAATGAAGGGGTTTGATGGAGGTGAGGAGGCGTGTTCATCCGGGCGTGCAGCGGGCAGCGCAGTACTATTCGATTTGACAGTGGGCAGCACAGTTCCCGATACGGCTAGAATGCAGACGAGGGAGGGAGTAGCGGTTCCCGAAATGTTGAACGGCCAATGCATCCTCCTTCAATTAATGCATGAGGGAAGTAATGGGAGGAGGACCGGGAAAAGAGGTTGCACGATGTGAATGCAACGCAGTTTGCCCTCATATAAAGGCGCCCCTCCATTCCAATGCATCTACCACATCGTACGCACCTAAGCATTTGCCTAAGCACCTACACTAAAAGTAAAAGAGCTCACTCCAGACCCATGGCGGCAATGCGCACGAGCGGCCAGCGGTTGTGCCAGATGGTCCACAACGTCGGCCCGCGGTATGGCGCCGAGGATCGTCTCCAGACAGTGTTGGAGACCGGCTGGTGCATGGCTGCCGTCGACGCCAACTACGACTCTCAGTTGGACAAGATGATCGTTGCCACCACCAACAAGTTCACCGTCCTCAAGAAGCTCACGGAGGACATCGCCGTACTCCTCCAGCCCGCGCGCCCGGGCTCCTCATTGCCTGCCCCCTAATCGGCCTCCATGGCAACCTCTTTCAAGCACTGGTGGCCCTGCGACTGCCCGCCGACGCCACGAAGAATGTCCACATGGAGGTCGCGCTCGCCGCGAGGCGCCTCGCCCTGCAATAATTCGTTGACCTACACATCCACGTGTACGAGAAAATCGTGTACATAGGTATCTACAAGGCTAGTGAGGACGCTACGATGTTGGCTTTCCTCAACCGGCTGGAAGCCTTGGATGCCTTTGTTGAGAAGCACCTCGACCTCGCCACAAAAGCCGCCGCTCCTTAGCCGCCGGTCGGTGGCCCGGCACACTAAGTTGATGAGGAGGAGGTTGTACGTTGATGAATGCATCTTTCTTCTTGCCTTCTGTAACCACCACTGCGATCGCATCATCATGGTGGCCTTAATTCTTATTGTGCTGTTGCATTCTCGTTCCAGTCAATACCGACATGTGCGATCCCTTTGCTTAATTATATGCATCACTGTAACTAGTACTACATCCGTCAATTTATAAGTTGTGCTTACCTTTTCCATCAACTTCGTGCAACGCGCGGGCATCTTGCTAGAAACACTAGAACATGTCAGACTGCATGTGACCAAACTGACGATGTGCCAACCTAGCGTTTCCAATCGTTATTTCTATCTATCGATCGTGCCAACGAGCAGAACCAAAATGTTACAATTTATACATGTTTCTCTAATCCTACTCCTATAAAAGACTCAGTTGATGATGGTGGTGTGTCCGCCATCCGTCGCTTTCACGACCATTAGATCTGCATCTAACGGCTGTGAGGTAAGTTGTGGCATTTTGCAACAATAGCCCACTTCTCTGCTCCAATTTGCGTAAAACCCTTATTATCTTGAAAGCAACCACATCCCTCCCTCACCTCATCAAAATAGCACGAGAAATATATACTCCTATAAAAGACTCGGTTGGTGATGGTGGTGTGTCCGCCATCCGTCGTTTCGACCATTAGATCCGCATCTAACTTGGTGTGAGGTAAGTTGTGGCATTTTGCAACAATAGTCCACTTCTCTGCTCCAATTTGCAGAAAACCCTTATTATCTTGAAAGCAACCACATCCCTCCTCACCTCATCAAAACAGCACTGAGAAATATATTTTGAGTGAAAAGTACTCCCTCCGTTCCTAAATATTTGTCTTTCTAGAGATTTCAATAAGTGACTACATACGGAGCAAAATGAGTGAATCTACACTTCAAAATATGTCTATATAATCCGTATGTGATAGTCCATTTCAAATCTCTA
The DNA here is from genome assembly GCA_021605145.1 of Aegilops bicornis. NCBI lineage: Eukaryota > Viridiplantae > Streptophyta > Magnoliopsida > Poales > Poaceae > Aegilops > Aegilops bicornis. Next base: position 73,150,118 of record CM038675.1, read on the forward strand.
AAAAGTAAAATATTTAGGAACGGAGGGAGTAATATATTAGGAGTATATCAAAACAAGAGTGATTTCTTTCCAGTTTGTGAACAAGTACTACTATTCTACTACTTTGGATCCGTCGCAACGCACGGGCACATTGCTAGTAAAAGTAAAAGGCCTATCGCGTTCGCGTCGCACTCCCCCCACACACGCCCGGTAATCGGGAGTACTCCACGGCCCGTCTGGCACGACACATAGCTTAGGGAAGGCGTGTTGCCTAGCATTTTCACTTTCATGTGGGACCGCCGTTGAGCAAACCGACTATTGGCAAACCGCACCCGCCTTACCGGGTTGGAAAAGCGTAAACAAGGGAAGATCTAGTCAGTATACGGAAGCCAAGAAATTTGGTGTCAGATGGGGCTCGTTGATAGAGTAGGATCATTCCGTACTACTCTACTACTACTAGTACCAAGTTTGTACTAAACAACTAGTACTGCCACTATACAACTAGTAGGTACGTGCACGGCACAACATCGTAGGAACAAAAAACGGGAAGATCTTGTTTTGGCTGATTTTCTTTTTTTCTGTCAACGTAGTATGAATAATATGATGTGGGGGGCACCCATGAAGCTTATGTGGCTTGGTTGCATGGCTACGAAAGGTTAGAGAAACATAAATAGATAATGTGTTTAGAGTGCACTCCACTAAACAGATATACTTTGGATCCATTGCAACGGGCCGGCACATCTATATCTATACCCCCTATATAGTGTGTGAATAATTTTGAAAGTTGGTCGTTGGATGAAGCCAATCCGACGGTACAAAGATGGCAAATCCAAGCACTATTGCCATTAGATATCATCTACATTCCACCAGATTCTGCCACATGTAGAATCTAGAAGACTGCATGGTTGAACTTCATTCATGACTAACTTTGCCGCAACTAAGCTTAGGCAAAGTGTGTCTGCCACAAAAGAATGTGGCTAACAAAATGGCCACCACAAGTGTGGCAAGATTTGGCAAGAACTTGAGTCTATGACATGTGGACCATGTAGCTAGAAAAGTGTGGCAAGCCACAAGTGTAGCAATGAACCAAACACATGTCTGGTGTGTTTGGCAGGGTGTATGAAGGGTGCATGATCCCAACAGTTCCCTTCTCGACCCATTTTTGGGTGTTTGGTAGATTGTATTGAGGGTGCATGAGTCCACACTAGATTAGCACAAATACACTAGAAGCATGCATGAAGAGAGCATACATGAAGAGGGGTGTTGAGTTGAGCATGCATGAAGAGGGAACAACTATGCTGAGATGAGAACGCAACCAAACACACTTGTGGCACGCCTAAGCTTAGGCGTGGCAAACTTAGGCTGTAAACCAAACCATAACTTTGAAAGTTGGTCATTGGATGAAGCCAATCCGACGGTACAAAGATGGCAAATGCGAGCACTACTGGCCTTTGGATATCATCTACATTCCACCAGATTCTGCCACATGTAGAATCGAGAAGACTCCATGGTTGAACTTCATTCATGACTAACTTCGCCACAACTAAGCTTAGGCAAAGTGTGTCTGCCACAAGAAATGTGGCTAACAAAATGGCCACCACAAGTGTGGCAAGATTTGGCAAGAAGTTGAGTCTATGACATGTGGACCATGTAGCTAGAAAAGTGTGGCAAGCCACAAGTGTAGCAATGAACCAAACACATGCCGGCACGCCTAAGCTTTGGCGTGGCAACCTTAGCAAACCAAACCATAACTTTGAAAGTTGGTTGTTGGATGAAGCCAATCCGACGGTACAAACATGGAAAATCCGAGCACTACTAGCCGTTGGATATCATCTACATTCCACCAGATTTTGCCACATGTAGAATCTAGAAGACTCCACATGTAGAAGCATAATGCACAAACCACCAGAATCTCATGCGTGCAATGCACGTGTACCTTACTAGTAGTTGGTAGTAGTAAGAAACAAATTCCGGGTTTGGAACGAGCTCGTACTACTGGAGCACCACAAGGTCTTCCGCAGGAGTTACATTTCCCTCTCGGTGCCCACGGGACCGAACTTCAGTGGCTTAGTGCCCGACCTATGAGTCAATGACATGCGGACCTTAAATGCGGCTGGCCCACCATTCTCATGGTGGTGGTGTGGTTCGCGAATCACTCGTTCGAGATGAACCGGCTGGTGGTGGCGTGGCCGTGGCGAGGGTGCCACAGCTGGGCGTCGGGGCGTTACGAGCCGCTGGATGAAAATTCGATGGTGCGGGACGTGTGGTGTCATGGGTTCGCGCGGCATCGTGGAAATCGCGTGTGGTTATGGTAGAAACTTGATGCTCGCCGCATTTAAGGTGGCCCACGTGTCATGCACACAAAGGCAGAGGGGCGGTGCGGCCGAGAGGGGTGAGGCGCACGTCGGGGGACATGGTGCCGTGGGTTGGAGCGGCGTCATGGGAATCGCGAGTGGCAGTGGATGAACCGTGATGGTCATCGTAGTTGAACTTCCATGGACAAGCTGTCATGTCTACGGACACATGCATTGCATACCGATCACTGGAAGGAGTAGTAGAGAAAGCTAGGCGGATAAATAGTTCCTTATAGTCAAGCGGACCCACACTACTACTTGTTCCAAAGACATGCACACCGTCGAAATAGTCCATCTATATCAATATACATAGAGAGGGAATTTTTTTTTTACAAGAGAGGAAATAGTTCATCCATCCATAATGCCCTACTGCTGGTGCAGCATCTTCTTCTTCTTCTTCTTCTTCTTCTTCTTCTTCTTCTTCTCATATTCTGTGGGAGACGGCTTCGCAACAAGCTCTCTAGACCTTGCAGCTATCTCGAAACTCACACGGGCATCGAGGGCAGCATATTTTATCCGCTAAATGCGTCAAGGGATAATTCTCCCATCCAGACGACCTTAATGCCAGTGTCTCGTCACCCTTCTGAAGATTTATTCCTAGCAAAAAAATTGTTACGTCGAATAGGGATGGTGTCGGTTTATCACAATCTTCTACATGAGTTTTTATTCTGGTTTGTAGATCAGCGATGCTTTTCAAATCAAGGTTGTACGGCTCCAACTTCTGTTTGTCCCCTGCGATGGCTGCCCCACAGAAGTATATGTCCTCCCAAGATAAGAAATCGTGAAGCTCACCTAGTATGGGGGCGCGTGTATGATGTGGTACACCAAAACATTATCTTCGAGGCACAGCTGAAGGACAGCGGCACGTTGGATCTTCCCAGTGGCACGCTCCGTGTACTCTGCATCGAGACCGATGACATCCATCTCCACCTTCTGGAGGGAGTTGGATACATTGTTGATCCACTTCCGAACAACCCTTGGGTGGTCGGTGACTGTGGGAACTATGCTCAACGAGCCTTCGACGAGGACATGTTGGACGCTAAAAACATGCATCTCGATCTCTTTCGCCATTTGGAACCGCTGGACCGGAGGGCTATGGTTTGGAGAATTAGGATTAGATGGATAGTCTAACTGAAGAAGATGACTATTTATAGGGGCTTCGGAATTACTCCAGGAGGATGTGAGGAGGTTAAAACAATGTGAATGCAGTGTTGTTCAGATGCAAATGAAGATCAAGGAGTAGTGAAAAATCCGAGGAAAATTGGTTCCCGATGGAGAAGAAATGGGGGTAAAATGGGAGAAATTATGCGCATGCATGAGGTGAGATGCGGTGGTTTGACTGCTGCATGCAATGGATTGGACGGGCTCTTCGGTTGCCTTTTCTCTCTCCCACGCGCACAGAGTGGCCCACTTGCATGCTGCAGTTTATTGGCTGGAGTCTGGCTGCAGCTGCTCATGCGTACGCTAATTAATGCTGTGAATGCGGGGCATGGAGGGAAATGGGCGCATGCAAAAGGGTATATAAGCAGACTAATTAGATAAATATTGAAAAAATTTATGCGCAGACAAAAGAGGACCTGAGGGAGTACTACTCATGTTCCTACTACGGTTAAGGAATATGCGGTTATCCTCAAAAAACAAAATTCCTTCTTTGCGCTTCCGCATGCACGAGAATTTGGTTCTGCTCGCAATATGGATGATAGCTGGAGGATGGAGTGAACCCAGAGGCATGCTAGCATGGGAGTGTACTCATGTTCCTACTAGTCCTACTAGTAGTAGTACAACTATGGTACACTTGATGGTCAAAATACTATTATTCATCCGGTCCTCACAGTGAAGTGACAAGACCTTGCACCCGAGGTGACACCAGTCCAGGCGCTGTGTCCGGGTTACCAAAGTCAGCCTCACCTTGTGCACTATGCACCACTGCCACCGCCATCAGATAGCATGCCTCGCCTCGTCTCCCTCTCCCCTAGCACCACTCCATCTCCATCTCCATCTCGCCGGAGATCCTGAGGTCACTCTTCATTATCTCATTGTGCCCCCGCATACCCTCGCCTCGCTCACCTCCCCCAGTACCACTATTCCCTCGCTAGCCGCTCCAGCACCGACAGCCTTCTCCCCCGTAAATCAAGCCCCCCAAAACCCCACCTTCCAAACTCCACCATGGACGAACGCGAACCGCACAGGATCCATATGAGTCGCGATTGGAGCAATCTCCCCAGTGACGTCCTCGACCTCTATTGTTCGTGTATGGAAATGTTGAACGCCCTGCGGCTGGCTGCATGCTCGAGGGGCATGCACACGGCCATCATCGAAGCGAGGCCAAAGCTTTTCAAGACACCCTGCTTGCTGCTATCTGGTCTTGCGAGATTGGATCACCATGATACGAAGGCGTACATGATGCCCCTCGACTTCAATCCGATCTCCATTAGCCGAAACTTCTTTGCAGGCATGTAGGGGTCGCCGTACATCATTTCCCTCGACTTCGATCCGATCACCATTGCCCGAAACTTCTTGGCAGGTATGTACTGGGTCGGCATGAACTCCCACTGGATGGCTGCCTTCAGAGAAGACGGTAAAAAGTTGGTGCTCGTGAACTTCCAGACCTCCCATGAGATTATCCTTCCTCCGTTGGATTATATAGAGTTTTACCATCGCGGTCCTAGTCATCTAGATTACCACGTCGCTTGGATGGACCTTGTTTTGCGTAAGATTGTAATCTGCCAAGTGCCCACACAATGTGAATTACGCAGACTTCAAGCTAATTGCCTTGTTCGACCGGGACTCGCCTATCTTTACGCCGGTGCCTTCTTTAGTCGAGACAACTCAGCTCACAGTGGATCATCGTCAAAGCTGATACACACTTCTGTGATGCTATTGAACACAATGGCATCATCTACGCGATCGACAAAGCAGATGGCACCACGTATTGCTGGGACGGCGCGTGTAAGTTGTTTTCGTCTCATGTTCATGATGACGACATGACACTGTTTGAACTTTTTGTGATGATAGGCGTATCCCTGTTTGAGCAGAATTTGAGTAGAACTATGGCAATGTATTAGAGACGCTGTAAATTAGCTATATTTGGAATGAGTTAATTCATGTGATTGTGATCATGTCATTACAACCAATTTGTACCCCTGAATAATCAAATTGTTAGGAATATATGGATATTCTCCTTATTTTACAGTAATCTATATACTACTACTAAATATGAGTGTGTATCAATGGCCATGTTAGTTTCCTCATTTTCATGATGTAGAAACATGCACCACACTTGTTGGTTTCATCTAACCATACATTAGGGAAGTAAATGTGCATATGGAGAACTCTATATTCGGAAGTAGTGAAATCCTGTAATGCTTACCATGTGTACATACCTATATTCGCCCTTCAGCAATCAATGGCTAGAATAATATCCTCACAAAAGTTTTGCCCATAGAACACGAGTATATACAATGCATGGTCTGTTAGTTACCTTGAAGAATTTGTTTGTGAGGACAGAACATGATTCCATAACATGCATGACATGGTAGTTTCCTGTGAAGAATCAATTGCGAGATAACATGAGTATAACCATGCATGGCACTTCTATATTTTCGAACCCAATATATAGTTCCATGTACTTTCCTCCCAGTTCCAACAGGGACATATCAATGTTGATCTTACATTAACAATGCTGATCTTACATTAACAGTGTTGTTTCTTGCATTATCCTGCTCATACTTTGAACAATGTTGATCTTACATTAACAATGCATGTCCTTTTTGATATGATGCAGTGTCCCTACAGTTACTTCCTTTTGTAATCACACCACCTTTGCCAAAAATAGGGAAGCACAACTGGTTCCTCGCTCGATCAGACGACGGCAAAAGACTGATGATCATTCGGACAGATGAGCCGGAAAAGTTATATTGCAAAAACCCCACTGTATACAAGCACCGTGAAATACGTGAGTATCCGGACAAAGGCTATTACGTCTATGAGCATGATACCAGCCTTGTTGGGGCCTTCGTGATTTTTTAGTTGGAGGCGGGTAAACAGCCTTGGTTCACACTCTCCATTTCTCGGACTCAATTATTCGATTAACCAGGAGATCACCGTTGGCAAGGACCTTGATGGCAGAGAGGCTCTGTTTGCTATGGAAAACTGTGTCTACACGGCGAGCCCTAGGGGTTCGGGAGCAAACTCCCCTGATTGTCAACGATACAGCCTGCAGCCAAAAGAAGGTGAGAATGACAAAGGCATCCGGATTAAATTTGATCCTTGGATGTCTCAATTACAACAGGCAGTGATGTGGTTCAAGCCTTCAGGTTGATAGGTAATTGGGCTGTTGCATCGAAAGGGTGGAGTACTGGTGTCTCCGGATCATTGGTTGCTGAAGCGTGGCTGCAAATTATGATGGTGTTGGATCATCTCTTCGAGTGACTTTGTTGTCTTTGTTGCTTGTTTTGGATGGGTAGTTCTTTCTTTTTTCATGCATATTCCTTGTAATTTGGTCATCCTCGTCTATGTCACTCTTACTATGTAATAGTTGGCTCTGTTTAGAATGTCATTCTCGTCTGGATCACGAGAGTCTAAGCGCTGCAGATGGGTGCGTTTTGGTGGTGTAGCAAGACTTCTTATGAACTATCATGTCTTGTTGTTTATGTCAGTAGTAGTCACTAGTCAGTGTTTGAATGTTGTATATATCGTTGTTTTGAATTGTTTATTATCTCGAACTACTGGTGGGCTAAATGAGGGCATCACCATTCTCCAGTGTTCAGAGTGTATCTCCTTTTTTCAAGTTATATAATTTGAGCTTAGTGTCTTTTCGATGATGTACACTTGTTTGGGCCAGTGAGGTGTCGTTGAATACGGGCCGAGTAGTAACGCAATGCCAAACAGGTCAATTATGACTCTCAGGCTGGGCTCTCAAAAGATCCTCAAAAAAAGGCCGAGCTCTCCAAAAAAGAAAGAAAAAGGACTCTTAGGCCGACATGTGGGCGCCACCGATTTTTTCGTGCACTTGCGCTCCGAGAGCATATTGGCGTGTGTTCGAAATTCAAGCTACCTTTTCATCCCCAATCTCCCGCCCCTCCCCCACCTCTGGAATCTCGATTCCTACTCCAGTTCCCCCAAATCCCCCTCATGTACTCCCTGTACTCAAGCTCACTATCATGTCGCCGGTCAACGCGGATCTCCGAGCCAGAGATCCTGAGGTCCGTCCTGCCTTCGATCGCTGCATGCTGTCGCTCAACAGTGGCATGGCGGCGCTTGATGACCAGTTTGCCGGCAAAGTGCTGATGGTAACCATCAATGGCAACAGGCCTCCTGTCTCACCGGACGACCTTGCCAAAGCTCTTGGCATTGTGCACAACATCTAAACAAGTGACTTGCTCGTCGAAGTCAGTCCGCCACCGGCTGATTTCTTCGTCAGGTTCCGGACAACTTTCGACTGCAGTCATGTGTTTGAATCTTCCCGGCGTTTGTTCTGCGATGGCGCTCTAGTGAGCTTTGATCGGTGGCACCCAGGATGGGGCTCGGTGCCCTCTGAGCTTGAGTTTTTAACAAAGCTTACCTTCCACGGCATGCCTCGACGTGCTTGGAACAACGAGTCCATGAATGAGCTTATCAACGACCTTGGAGGTGAGCTCGTAAGTATGTTTGTTCCTCCGCATACCTGGGCTCTGACGGCTATGGCATGGATGAAGAAGCCGTCCACCATACTGAAGGTGATTGGTGTTGAGATACCGGTGCAGGAACCGGGGTTGTACTATTCGTCACCACCAAGTCCGCCGCGGACCACGTTAGGGATGTACCTGTATCGAGTGTTCGTGCATGCCGAAGAAGTGGTCAATCCATCAATCAAAGTCCCGCCGCCGCCGCTGGTGTATCACGCCCTCGATGCGGCTATATCTCCCACGTGTCGAAGCACGACTTAGAGGCATAACCGCATTGAAAGCAATGTCGCAAGTGAGGTAATCTTCACACAACCCATGTAATACATAAGGGAAAGAGATACATAGTTGGCTTACAATCGCCACTTCACACCATTACATGAATAAAGCATTACATCATACAGATACAATCAAGGTCCGACTACGGAACCAAAATAAAAGAAGACTACCCCAAATGCTACACAGATCCCCGATCGTCCCAACTGGGCTCCACTACTGATTAACTAAAACAAAACAACACAATGAACAAGATCTTCATCGAGCTCCTCCTTGAGCTCGGGTAAGGCCACCGCACGGTTTCATCGGCACCGCAAACTGGTTTTGGAAGTATCTGTGAGTCACGGACTCAGCAATCTCACACCCGCGAGATCAAGACTATTTAAGCTTATGGGTAGGAGAAGGTAGTGAGATGGAGCTGCAGCAGTTTACTAGCATATCTGGTGGCTACATTCGCAAAAGAGAGCGAGAAGAGAAGCAAGGCACGGTCGAACAACTATGATCAAGAAGTGATTACGAAACTACTTACGCCAAACATAACTCCAACACCGTGTTCACTTCCCGGACTCCGAGAGAGACCATCACGGTTACACACGCCGGTTGGTGTATTTTAATTAAGATCAACTTCGGGTTTTCTACAACCGGACATTAACAAATTCCCATCTGCCTCATAACTGCGGGCATGGCTTTGAAAGATAATACCTGCAGGGTGTCCCAACTTAGCCCATTATAAGCTCTCACGGTCAACGAAGGATATTCCTTCTACCCGGAAGACCCGATCAGTCTCGGAATCCGGCTACAAGACATTTCGGCAAGAATAAAACAAGACCAAAGCAAAGCCGCCCGATGTGCCGACAAATCCCGATAGGAGCTGCACATATCTCGTTCTCAGGGCACACTGGATGAGCCAGACGTTGGGTTGGCATAGACCCTGATTGCCCAGGGGGCGCCGGACATCGCTCGGTTTGGACCAGCAATCGAAGGAGAACTGGCCCGGGGGTTTAAAATAAAGATGACCCTTGAGTCTGCAGAACCCAAGGGAAAAAGGCTTAGGTGGCAAATGGTAAAACCAAGGTTGGGCCTTGGCTGGAGGAGTCTTATTCAAAGCGAACTGTCAAGGGGTCCCATAAATCACCCAACCGCGTTAGGGACGCAAAATCCGGGAACATAATACCGATATGACGGAAACTAGGGCGGCAAGAGTGGAACAAAACACTGTGCATAAGGCCGAGCCTTCCACCCTTTACCAAGTATATAGATGCATTAATTAAATAAGATATATTGTGATATCCCAACAAGTAAACATGTTCCAACAAGGAACAACATCTCCATGTTCCAACAAGGAACAAACTTCATCTTCACCTGCAACTAACAACGCTATAAGAGGGGCTGAGCCAAGCGGTAAGATAGCCAAACAATGGTTTGCTAGGAAAGGATGGTTAGAGGCTTGACATGGCAATATGGGAGGCATGATATAGCAAGTGGTAGGCATCATAGCATAGGCATTGCAAAAGAGCGAGCATCTAGCAAGCAAAGATAGAAGTGATTTCGAGGGTATGGTCATCTTGCACGAAATCCCGCAAGGAAGAAGAACGAGTCCATGAAGAAGACAAACGGACGAAGTCGAGCGAATCCTCACAACTCCGAACGAAACCGAAGCTAACGAGAGAAGCAACCCGGAAAGAAACCAACAACATAGTAAACAACCATCACATAAACATGGCATGATGCTAAAACAAGTATGATGCATGCCCGGTTTAAATAGCATGGCATGGCAATATGCACAAACAAAACTACAAGTTAAATGGAGCTCAATATGCAACGAGTTGCATATTAACGAAACACCACATCAACTATTTAGTTCACTCTCGGTTATGTACCCAACAATATTAAATATTGGTTAACATGGCAAGTGGTGAAGCATATCAAAACTATACCATCTAAACAATTTAAATGGGGCCGGACATAAAAACAACAAATCCGGTAAATCCCCATATGCATTTAGCAATTTAATGCAACAACAATTTTAAACATTGAAATGTTGTTAACATGATGCGGATGACATAAACAAGTTATATGCAATTTTTATGAAAATGTTGACATAAGCATGTTATGAAGCATTTGTCACCGTGGTGGAAGAAAGGGGTGCCACGGCAACGAATCCGAAAATGATGCCACGGCAACATTCGGTTCCGAAAACGAATCCGGACAGGGGCGACGCTTGACGACGGAGGGCGACGCGAGGCAGGGGGCGCCGGAGTTGGACTCCAGTGGCGGCACGGGAGGCCAGGCGCGGCGTCAGGTAGACGAGGAGGCGGGGACGAGGGCCGATGAGGGCGCGCGACGGAGCTCAAGAAAGGCGTGCTCTGATGGAGATACTTGAACGGGGGCGGCGGAGCACGGGCAGGAGGTGATGCGAGTCGTCCTCCTCGCCCTAGACAAGACAAGGCAGGGGAGGTCTTGGCGCAGGGCTCCGCCGACGCAGGGCACCACGGCGGGCCTGAGCGACGGCGAGGGGCGGCGGGATCGAGAGGCACGGGAGGAGGAAGGGGCGCGAGGGAGGAGATCGAAGGGAGAGATGGGGATCGAGGGAGAGATCTTGGTGTCTGCGGTGTTGGAGGGAGGACGAGGGAGAGATCGAGAGGAGGGGGGTCGGGCTAGGGTTAGGAGGGGCAGCTGGGCCTTGGGAGGCCGGCCCAGTGGAGAAAGAAGTGGCCAGAGGCCTGGCTGGGTAGCTGGGCTGGGCTCTCTCTCTCTCTCTCACTAATCTCTATCAGAAAAGAAATAGAGAGAGGAAAAGAAAGAGAGGGTTAGGGAAAGATTTCGCATGGGGATAATTTTCCCGGACTCGCAAAAATAAGCTCGATCCAGGAAAAATAGAAAAGAGGCACGAATGCAAGATTTAAATTCAAACTCATTTGAATTAAATTCAAATGGGTTTGAACTAGGACTTGATAAAAGGAAGGTCCAAAAATGTTCGGATTTTTGATGGAGCTCCGGAAAATGACAAAATAATTTATGGGAAAGGTTGGAGACCAAGAAATGAGATAACAAAGGCATGGAGAATTATTTGCAAGTGTGTTATGGTGATACCGAAACAATGGAATAATTTTATTATAGCTCCCTAATAATATTGAGAGGCTTTAATATGTTATAAAGAGAAATCACAAGTGAATTCCCTCGATTTAAATGGATCAAAGACCCATGCAATTTATTTAGTTGAGTTGCAAAAGATTTATGAGATGATGGCATGATGACATGATGCAATGCAAAAATAAAAGGGCAGGCACAAATAAAAACACACGGAGGTCACAAAATATGGAAGTCTTCTGGATCGTCGGTCTTGGGGCGTCACATGGTGCCAGGTTTCGTCGTAGACGTCCATTACAGGTGTCAACGTTAGACTTTCCCCGTGTTGCTCGGAACGATGGATGGCACAGGGCCTACTCCATCTCGCGGCGGAGGCCACTGCTTCTTTGGGAGAAGAGGCAGGGTTGGCTGCCTGGATGTGCTCTAATTTGAGGTAACAACTGAATCTTGTCAGATAATAGTTAAATCCGAGCTATGGGTGTGAAGCACTGATGTGTCAGTACATTTGATTGTGACCTGTTCTAATTTTGTACCTGAACTTTTTTTAGAAAGGGATGTACGTCAACTTAATGTGCTAGCAGAACTTATTGTGTTGTCTGTCTGTTTTCTTTGCACAACATTCAAGATATTTCCCTGTCATTGATAAAGACGATGAACCGTTATGTACGAGTTCGTTGGTTTCAACATAGCCCTATACCCGTAGCGATCAACTGCTTCCATCCTGATTGTGTCGCCTACATGAAATTTTTGCATGCAAGTTCAGTGTGCTATGATGTTCTATATGATTGTGTCAACTATATAAGTTTTTACTGAGCATCAGCAATGCATATGGCTGAAAGATGTATTTACGAGCATCGACCGATGGGTCACACTCTCTCTCTCTCTCTCTCACACACACACACACACGCGCACACATGCACACACACACACACACAAGTGGGACCCATTGAATTATTTCTTTGCTCGTGACAGCTTTTAATTAGGTTCCACTGTAATCTAACTTTTTTCTTAACTGATTAATTGAGCTAAGTGACTTCAAAAAATTGTACAGAAGCCTTGTTTGGGCCTTTCCGGCGTCGCGGAATGAGGGCTGAGTAGCCATGTTAGGTTGTACTGTACTACACATGCCTTTTTTTCAACATCAGTAATGGAACTAGGCCGACAGTTGTACACAATATCCAGGTCAACTTGTTATTCTCCGCCCCGCTGGGCTGCAAACTTTCCTAAGAGGTATGCATTAGGCTTAACAAGAAAATGGACTTTTAAGAAATAATAAATGGGATGTAATTATAATAACTGGGCAGTAACTATAAAAAAATGCACCAAACGCGTAATTAGTTTAAAAAATATATTATTATTCGAATTTGAAAATTTTAATTTCATTACTTGTTGCGCGCGCAATATTTCGTTGGATTTTAACGTAATACAACTTTATTTTAAAATTATATTTAATCTGACTAGAAATTTCGGATAAAAATATTTTGGATCCCATAAAAATGTGGGAATTTTTTTTGAATTCTGTTTTGAGCGGTTAGTTGAAATTATTAATCCTTGTCCTAGCTAGAAAATGGGTTGTACTTTTAACAAACTGTAAATGGGATGTAGTAAATTCCATTACAATTCAAAAATAGGTTGTACATTCTTACAAATCGCAAATGGGCTATATGTTCTCTGCCACACACTTGTGGGCCTTCTAAGTTGACACGTCCCTAAAAAAACTAAGTTGACGCGTATACAATGCTTTGTCAACAACACACGGTTCTTGCAGCTGTGGCCGTTGGATGTCCATCCAACGGATGTCGTGCTTCTTCTTCAATCTCGGATATTCTTGCTTCAGCCGCCAAAAAATGATTCCTCTCCCTGACATCTGGGGCGCACTGCTTTGAGGCTGGCTCAGGCCTACTAAGTTGACGCTGCATCAAGGGCTTTGTCAACTTAGTCAATATAAACAATTCTAGCTGCAATGACCGTCGATGTCCATCCAACGGCCGTAGTGCTTCTTCAACCTCTGGTCTTCTTGCTCCAGCCGCCCAAAGCAGACTGTCGTGCTGCGTTCTTGCCTCCCGTGGCCGGCTGTGATGCCGCGGAGGCCTCACCGCCCCCTACTACTCCCACCGCTGGCCAGGCCATCCCTCTACTCACCCACACCCCCTGTTATTCCGCAGCGACGGCAGCCTCACACCGCAGCCGAACCAGTGAACCCTCATAATCCTCTCCGCGCGGGCTTCCACTGCCGCGTCTTCCCCGGCTCCGCGTCGTCTCCTTCCTAGGCCTCATCGTCGTCCACCGCCCTAGTGCTCTCGGCACGGCGTGGTCACCGTGGTCAAGGAACGGCTTCCATCGGATGTGGACTGTACGTGCAGAGGCTGACAGCTGGGTCCACGACGGTAGCAGGGAAGTGCCTCCTTATTACGCGGAAAATAATGATTCCTCCACCTGACAGCAGGGACCCACCGGACAGTCGACCGTATTTCGCGAAACAAACGTTTCCCCCCTAACTATTGGGACCCACCGGACGGGCCACCGTATTGCACGAAAAAAAACGTTCCCCCCGCTGTTAGCTCGGACCCACCGGAAGTGCCTCCTTACTACGCACAAAAAAATGAATACTCCCCCTGCTAGATGGGACCCACCTTGGTGGGAGGCTGACTTGTGGGCCTACTAAGTTGACGGGGACGGAGTGCTTTGTCAACTTAGTCAATATAAACGATTCCAGCTCAAGTGACCGTACGATGTCCATCCAACGGCCGTAGTGCTTTTTCAACCTCTGGTCTTGTTGCTCTAGCCGCCCAAGCAGCGCCGGTCGTGCCGCATGCTCCTGCCTCCCATGGGCGGCTGTGCTGCCGTGGAGGCATCACCACCCCCTACTATTCCCACTGCTGGCCAGGACATCCCTCTACTCACCCACACCCCTTGTTATTCTGCGGCGACGGCAACCTCACACCGCAGCGAACCAGTGAACCCTCGTACTCCTCTACGCGTGGGCATCCACTGCCGCGTCTTCCTCGGCTCCACGTCATCCCCTTCCTAGGCCTCGCCGTCGTCCACCGCCCTGGTGCTCTCGGCGCGGCGTGTTCAACGTGGTCAAGGAACGGTTTCCATCGGACGTGGATCAGACGTGGAGAGGTCGATACCGGGTCCACGGCCACAGCAAGGAAGTGCCTCCTTATTACGCGCAAAATAATTATTCCTCCACTTGACAGCGGGGACCCACCGGACGGGCCACCGTATTTCATGAAGAAAACGTTTCCCCCTTACTGCTGGGACCCACCAGTAATTCTTCGTTGTCGGCGTTCTGGGAACGAGGGTACCCAGACTTGCCTGCCTGCGGCCTGCGGCGTGGCTCAAGGGGTGGCCCGGTACGGCCCATCTTCATCAACACGAGCTCAAGACCCTCGCGAGGGGCCAAGCCTTGCGGGGGGGACGACAGGAAGCTTCCTCAGGCACGGACTCGTCAGGATGGCTCGCGAGGAGGCGGAGAGATCAAGGTGGGGTACCTCACGAGGTGCCCATGACGCAAGCCATGACGACCGAGGGCGCCAAGCGGGCGCCAGCCCGCGCAGCGTCCTCATTTCCCCTTTGGTGCAAAGGAGGCAAGCGCAGGCCAAGGCATCAGGCAAAGGCAACCATTTTGGTGCAACAAGACCAAGACCAGCAGAACGGCAGGAAGGAGGTCATCGTGGAGCCCAAGCCCGCATCACCGTTAGAGCCTTTGGCAGGCGAGGACCGACTTTAGTCAGGATAAGTGTACTAGATGTTCCCCTTCAAAATGGCCAATCGTTGGCGCCCTTCCCGCTCAATATTTGGGGAGAGGCCCTGGGCCTCCGCCTATAAATAGGACTAACCACCCACAGGGTAGTGGGATCTAGAGGATCGGATCGATCGGATCGATCGGATCGAGAGGATCGGCATCTAGAGAGAGAGAAAGAGAGGCGACTGAACTCCCCTAGCAGTTCATCGTACCAGCTCAAGAACAGTCCTTCGCGAGGTTGTTCTTCCCTTGTATTGTTCATCATCAGCCCCAGGGGCAATCCACCACACCACACACTGGAGTAGGGTATTACACCACAATGGTGGCCTGAACCAGTATAAACCTCGTGTCCTCTGTGTTGTTCTTTGTGTAGTTTAGATCCTTGCGGGGCGACGAGACGTAGGTAGGTTGGAGGTGCGATCTCCGCGTGCACCCTAGAGTTCAAACCTAGAGGGTCTGCCGGAACCGAAAATCCGACATTTGGCGCGCCGGGTAGGGGTGCACCGGAATCCGCCTTCCGCCGCCCTGTTCTTCTCCGCCCTTCGCATCCATGTCAGACGCTCGTCAAGCCCGCGCCGAGCGCCGGGCCGCTCTCGCTACTCGCGTCGCCCAGACGGCTCCCGTCGGCGGCCGCCCCCGCCATTCCCCGTCACCTGCCGTCAACGCCGCCACCGGCCCGGCGGGGAACGAGAAGCAGGCATCGTCTCCGCATCCTTCGGTGCAGCGGGAAGGCCGCACCGCCACCCCGTCGCTGGCTCCAGCCGGTTCTTCGTCCCACGCCCGTCGCGCTCCTGCGGACGCACACGCTGCGTTGCTTCTAGCACGGGAACTCCTGCACTACCGTCCCGTCGACGACCTCTACGACGAGTGGCTCGCCCGCATCACCGAGCTCGTCAGCGCCGCTGGGGGCTCCCCTGTGCCATCCCTCTCGCTGCACCGCACCCTGCCTTGCGCGGGCGATGAAGCTCTGGGGGCGCCTCAGCCGCCTCCCCCTCAAGAAGGCACCTTGGTCCCAAGGCGCGTGGTCCTTGGGCAGAACCCACTCCGTCCGGCACCGGCACAGCAAGAGAAGAGCTGCCAAGAGGTCCCTCGTCCCCAAGAAGCTGCCCGAGTGCTCCCCGCACCGGCCCGTCACGACCAAGGCCTCGCTCCAGGCCAAGACCTCAAGACGCTTCGGCGGCAGCGCACGGAGACCTCCAAGATCAAGCCCTCCGTCACCAAAGGCCTCCTGTACATCGAAGGTTATCGTGCCTTCGCCACCGAGCTATGCAGCATGGCCTGGCCGGGCAAGTTCAAGCCAGACCTGCCCCCACGCTATGATGGCACGGCCGACCCTGCGGAGTTTCTCCAGCTCTATGAGCTGGGCATCGGGTTACCAACGGGACGAGAAGGTTATGGCGAACTGGTTTCCCATGGCGCTCAAGGACGGGCCCGCACTGCTCCCGAACCCGGCTCTCGCACGATTTCCTCCTCGAACGAGATGCGCACCCGATTCATCGCCAACTTCCAAGGCACCGCGATCGGCCCCCGCCATGAGTGACTTGGCGCCGCATCAAGCAGCGGTCGGGGAGACCTCGCAAAAAGTTCATCCAACGCTTCAACAACGCCGCCTTTAAGATCCCTGTGGTGTCTGAGGAGGCCATCATCTCAGCCTTCTCTGACGGTGTGCGTGACATCAAGATGAAGGAAGAGCTCGCGATCCATGAAGACATGTGCACATCCCTGGAGCTGTTCAACTTGGCGACCAAGTGCGCCAGGGCTGAGGAAGGACGCCTTTCCCTTCTCGAGCTGCCGGCCGCCAACCCAGAAGAGAAGAAGCCCAAGGTCAAGGACATGAAGTGCAAGGGGGCTGCCGTGCTTGTAGCAGAGCCGGACACCAAGAAAGGAAGGGATCAGCCCGAGTCATCCAAGGGCAGTCGGTACTGCGTGTACCATGACCTCCACACCCACAACACCAACGAATGCCAAGAGCCCAGGGCTGTGCGGGACGTGTGTGCCGGACGACGCCCCGAGCGCAGCGACCGGGCTATGGCCGAGGAGGAGGAAGAGGTGAAGGACGATGGGAAGACCGTGTCCCTCGCCAAGGGTGGCGTAACCGACCTCGCGAGGACCGCTGGCAGGATCAGCCTCGCGAGGGAGGTTGGAGGGACTCCGCGAGGGAGGCCGAGGGATCAGCCTCGCGAGGATCGCCCACAAGGCAACGCAGGCCTCCCTCCTCCGCCATCGCAGCCAAGGAGAAATGAAGACCATCATCGTGGACGAGGGGCTGGGGTGAGGGAGTCCCGGACTAGGGGTATCTCGATAGCCGAACTATCACCGCTATTTGACTCTGGACTATGAAGATACAAGATTGAAGACTTCGTCCGTGTCCGGATGGGACTTTCCTTGGCGTGGAAGGCAAGCTTACGATACGGATATGTAGATCTCCTACCATTGTAACCGACTCAGGTAACCCAAACCCTATTCGGTGTCTACATAAACCGAAGGGTTTTAGTCCGTAGGGATCTAACAACAATCATACCATAGGCTAGCTTCTAGGTTTTAGCCTCCTTGATCTCGTGGTAGATCTACTCTTGTACTACCCATATCATCAATATTAATCAAGCAGAGTAGGGTATTACCTCCATCGAGAGGGCCCGAACCTGGGTAAAACATCGTGTCCCTTGTCTCCCGTTACCATCCGCCTAGACGCATACGATTCGGGACCCCCTACCCGAGATCCGCCGGTTTTGACACCGACATTGGTGCTTTCATTGAGAGCTCCTCTGTGTCGTCACCTATAGGACCGATGGCTCCTTCAATCATCAGCAAAGACGCAGTCCAGGGCTGCGGGCCAATTCCCTAGGCCATCTGGAGCAGATCGAAAGCTACGCCCCTGGCCATCAGGTCAGATTTGGAAGCTTGAACTATACGGCCGATGTCCGCGGAGACTTGATCTTCGACGGATTCGAGCCACAGCCGAGCGTGCCGCACTGTCTCGATGGGTACGATCTAGCTCTGCCGCCGAACAGTGCCCTGGAGGCCGCACCAGTGCCCGCTCCGACCCTTAATCCGGAGCCGGTTTCGCCGATCGAGGACGGTTGGTTGGACACCGCCTCGGGGGCTGAAATCTCTACAGCGATTGAGCCGAACACCATCCCCGTCCTTTGCAAAGCTCGTGACTCCCAGGTGCCGGACTCCTTTCTGGACTCCGAACCTCCCGCTACCGCCAATCGAATCCGACCGAGCGCGGTTATGGAGTTCACCGCCACGGACATCTTTCAAAGACTCGCCCTTTGGCGATATCCCTGAACTCATTAAAGTCTCTCTCTTTGTCGGGAGCCCGCCGAACTATGGTCGTGAAGGTTGGGATTCGGAGGACGAATAAATTCAACGCCCACCCAGCACCCTCTTTGTAGCCACTGTCGATGATTTAACCGACATGCTCGACTTCGACTCCGATGACATCGACGGTATGGACGACGGTGCCGGAGACAATCAAGAGCCAAATACCACGGGCACTGGAAGGCCACCTCGCCATATGACATATACATGGTGGACATCCCAAAAGATGGGAATGGCGATGGAACAAAGGAGGATGACCCTCCAAGAAACAACCCAAACGCCGACGCTGGCGCCGCTCTAAATCTCGCCACAAGAAAACGGCGATTCCGCACGAGAAACAATAATACCCCGTGACAAGCCGAAGACGCACCCCCTCCAAGCAGAGACTCAAAGACAGAGGAGGGAGAAGCAAGTCCGCACGACAGTGCGGCAGAAAAAGAGGTAGAAGACGATAATTATGCGCCCCCCTCCGAAGATGAGGCAAGCCTCGACGACGACGAATTCGTCGTGCCAGAGGACCTCGTTGAACAAGAGCGTTTTAAACGCAGGCTCATGGCCATGGAAAGCAGCCTCAAGAAAAAGCAGCAACAGCTTAGAGCTGACCAAGACCTGCTAGCTGACAGATGGACTGAAGTCCTTGCAGCCGAAGAGTATGAACTCGAACGCCCCTCCAAAAGCTACCCCAAACGTAGGCCGTTGCCTCGATCAGAGGAGGAAGCACCCACGTCACCAGCGCACGACATGGCAGACCGGCCACCCTGCGGGTCGCAACAGAGAAGCCTCTCGCCTCCGCTCAAGCCACGCCCACGCCGCTCAAAAGTACCAAGGCACGGAAAACGCTACCGGACTTGCGAGATATATTGAGGATAAGGCAAAGCATACAAGATCTATCTATAGATCGCGGGCGCCTAACGACTGGATGATTACCGTCACACGGATACACAAACCCGGCCGTGCCGAACACGATGAGACAAAGCTCATATGAGCTACGCCGTGATATAGCCCAATATGAGGCGCCAAGACACCCACTATGCTTCACAGATGAAGTAATGGATCATCAAATCCCTGAGGGCTTCAAACCCGTAAACATCGAATCATACGATGGTACCACAGATCCTGCGGTCCAGATCGAGGACTATCTCCTCCATATCCACATGGCCCGCGGTGATGATCTACATGCCATCAAATACCTCCCACTCAAGCTTAAAGGACCAGCTCGGCATTGGCTCAACAGCTTGCCGCCAGAGTCAATCGGTTGTTGGGAGGACCTCGAAGCCGCATTCCTTGATAACTTCCGGGGCACATATGTGCGACCACCGCATCGCCGATGACCTTAGCCATATAATTCAGCAGCCTGTAAGAATCGCCGCACAATTCTCGACGCGATTCCTAACAAAGAAAAATCAGATCGTCGACCGTCCGGATGCAGAGGCGCTTAGCAGCCTTCAAACACAACATCCATGACGAGTGGCTAGCCCGGCACCTAGGACAGGAAAAGCCAAAATCCATGGCAGCCCTCACCACACTCATGACCCGCTTTTGCACGGGAGAGGACAGCTGGCTAGCTCGAAGCAACAACTTGGCGAAACACCCTGGTAGTTCGGATACCAAGGACAGCAATGGAAGGTCGCGTCGCAACAAGCATAAACGCCGCATTAACGGTGATAATGCTGAAGATACGACAGTAAATGCTGGATTCAGAGGCTCTAAACCCAGTCAGCGGAAGAAGCCATTCAAAAGAAATACCCAGGGCCTGTCCAACTTGGACCGAATACTCGATCGCTTGTGCCAGATACATGGCACCCCCGAAAAACCAGCCAACCACACCAACAGGGATTGTTGGGTGTTCAAGCAAGCAGGCAAGCTAAGCGCCGAAAACAACGACAAGGCTGCATAGCGATGACGAGGAAGAGCCCCACCGCTGAACAATAGAGGATGTAAGGGCTTTCCCACACAAGTGCGGACGGTGAACATGATATACGCAACCCACATACCCAAAAGGGAGCGGAAGCGTGCACTAAGGGACGATACGCTGATGGAGCCAGCCGCCCAGTTCAACCCATGGTCTTCCTGCCCGATCACCTTTGATCAAGGGACCACCCCACTAGCATCCGTCCACGACGGATTCGCCGCATTGGTTCTTGACCCAATCATCGACGGATTTCACCTCACTAGAGTCCCGATGGACGGCGGTAGCAGCCTGAACCTGCTTTATCGTGGATACAAGGCGCAAAATGGGCATAGACCCTCAAGGATTAAACCCACATAGACGACCTTTAAAGGCGTAATACCAGGTGTAGAGGCCAATTGTACAGGCTCGCTACACTCGAAGCGGTCTTCGGATCCCGGATAACTTCCGGCGAAGAGTTAATCTTCGACATAGTCCCGCTCCGGCTAGCTATCACGCGATCGCTTGGACGAACCGCATTTGCAAAGTTCAATGCGGTGCCGCACTACGCATACCTCAAGCTCAAGATGCTAGGCCCTCGAGGAGTAATCACGGTCAATGGAAACACCGAACGCTCTCTCCGAACGGAGGAGCACACGGCGGCCCTCGCGGCGGAAGTGCAGAACAGCCTCTTAAGGCAATTCTCCAGTCCGGCAAATAAACAATCGGACGCCGTTAAGCGCGCCCGGAGTAACCTACAACAAGACCGCCTGGCACGATCCGAGCACGCGTAGCAATCCGGCCCCAACCCCAGCCCTCGCAAAACTGCGAAGCTAGTACTACGCGTACATAACTATGCTCTGGAGATACCACGGGCATAGGGGACAGGCCACGACCACGGCACGCCCAGAATGCGGCTAGACCGCACTAGGGGCTCCCGTTTGTGTCATTCCTTTTTTTTATTTTTCTTCCTTTTACTTTCAGGACTCCGTTTTCCAGAAGTCATGTCCGGCACTAGAATTGCCGAACTCACGATGCAACAGCCAGGGAAGCAGAAAGCTACGTTGAGTGTCCAGGTGGTCTCTACTACGAGCATTATACCTGTTTTACATACCATCCCGCAGCTTACCCCTGGAGGGGGACATGTTAAATAGTCCCATCCCTTGCTTATCGCACTATTTGTATCGCTCGCTTCCATTGCAAGACCTTTTCGAATAAACAATACATAGCTTTTGCCTATTATTGCACTCCTTTCTTTATCTATATATATATGTTCATTTCATGACATGTTGCACTCAAGACACTTTGTTACGGCCAATACACCAGGGGCTTAAGTACCCCAAAAGTATGGTGTGATAAGTCCGAACACTTCCACAAGTGCGGCACCTCGAACATATAGCATTATATGCATCGGCTCCGAATCATGTCTTGGATCAATAGTTGGGTTTGCCCGGCTCCCATGTTTTGGTACCTTATGTTCCGTTATATCGGCTAAGGTAAGACCGGAGAACCACTGCGATTGTGCCCGCTGAGCTGGGTTGAGCACCTCGATGGAGAAAGCTAAAACTGACCGTCATGATAAGGCGAGAGCCGGGTCGCTGTTCGAGAGGTTTTTTCGGGTCCCTAAAGACTTATGCCGCTTAGAGCGAGGAGTCGGCATTGTCCGGCCAAGGCGTGGATAGCGCCCCGAACTCGGTCTTCCGAATACTAGGGGCTTCGCCGAAGTTTAAAATTATAGAATTATATGGCTAAGTGAGAGTGTTCAAGCACTATAAGTCCGGTTGCCTTGTTCGTTGCGTTGAGCGCCGCCCTCGACGGACCCAAGAATGGGAACAAGAGCGCTCAAGTTTATCCCAAAGACCCCAACACTCGTGGCATGGGGGCTGAAGCCAACGACTTGCCATCTCTCAAATTTGATAAACGGCCGCACAGAAGGTAATATTTTAAATTAACAAGCGTTGCTTAGCGCATATGAACAAGTTTTCAGCGTACAGGATAACAAATGCGAGTCTATTCAAGAATTACATATTTGGATCATTCACCCGCTATAAGGCGGGCACCCTTCATGACGCCCTCATAGTACATTTCGGGCTTGCGATGCTCCTTGCCCTTCGGTGGCCCGTCCGTCACAAGCTTCTCAAGATCCGGTTGCCCAAAGGCACTTTAGCACGGGCAAGGCCCGACGGGCACCTTCAATGCGCATTTGACGGAGCGCTGATGACTTCAATCCATGGACAAAGGCCCACCACCGCCGCACTAGCCCGAAGTAGCTCCCAGGCATGGCTTCCAATGGCCACATCCGAATTATGAGGCCCTTCATGGCCTGTTCGGCGACCTTGTGGAGCTTGACCAGCTGCTTCAGCTGGTCGCTCAGGGGCACCGGATGTCCGGCCTCAGCATACTAAGACCAGAACACCTTTTTTATCGATCTCCCCTCCTTCGCGCGGTAGAACGCGGCAGCATTAGACACACTACAGGGCAGATATGTGAATGCTCCTGGAGAGCTCCGGATTCGGGTAAGTAATAGGTAATTCACTTTCACATGCTTGCTTTGCATAAAGAATGCCTTACCTGCCGCTATCTTCTTTAATGCTTCAATTTCTTGGAGGGCTTTTTGGGCTTCGGCCTTAGCGGCTTTGGCACTCTCAAGAGCCGAGGCAAGCTCGGACTCTCGAGTCCTCGAGTCACGCTCCAAACTCTCGTGTTTTTTCACGAGAGCCTGGAGCTCTTGCCGCACCTCCGCCACCCGCGCCTCCTGCTTCTCTCGCTCGGTGCGCTCTGCGGCCGCTTAGCTTTCGGCCACGGACACCGCTTCCTTCAGGGTCGCCACCTCGTTCGTGGCCCCTACAATACCTATGTTAGTCCTGTCATTTTTGCAACCAAATCCTTTCTATAAGGTATTACTTACCTTCCGTGTCCTCGAGCTGCTTCTTGGCAAGGCCGAGCTCGTTCTCGGACCGCTCGAGGCTCTGCTTCAATGCGTTGACCTCCGCAGTCAGTGCGGCAGAGGTCAGCAGCGCAGCCTGCATTCCCATATTGACATACTTATGTTAGACTCCTGCATATATCTTTTTAGATCCTTAGTCCGACTTTTCTTTCCGAACACCGAACTAAGCATCGGGGCTACCGCTCTATGCGGTAATATTTTCACATATTCTAAACTTACCTCAAAGCCTCGTTAGAAGGCTGGTATAGGCTTCAAAGCCCGCTCTTGGCGGACTGAATCTTCTGGATCACCACACTCATAACAAAGGCGGTGCTCCTCGTCGATGGAGGCGCCTTTAAGCGCCTCCAACAAGCTATCCGTGCCTCCGGATGGACGGAGGTCACCGGCGTCAGTAGTCTTACCCTTCTTACGAAGGGGCCGCTGCCGGACTTCGGAACCAGGTTCGTTCCGGTGACGGAGTCCCAAGACAGGCTGCACTTAGAGCCCTCTCGGGTCTCGCCCCTTTGGGCCCGGAGTCCGGGAGGTCGCCTTGCAGGCGCCTCCAGGACCACCTCCTCCGGGCTGGGCCCCTTTCGGGACTCCACCGCGGTGTCGTCGGCGACACGAGGAGAGGAGGCGGTCGGAAGTGAAGTGCTATTCACATCCGACGAACCCAGGGAGCCGCTCGACGAAGCGGCGAGCCTGCCCCTCAGGCGGGCTGCATGGTCATATTCGGCGTTAGAAGACACTATGCGACAAATAAAAAGTCATGAACTATTTCGGAGTCCGGACACTTACGATCTCGCCAGGGGCTTGGCCCTTGGTGGCCACTCCTACTCGTCGCTGTCGGCGTTGGTGGAGAAGTCCGGAGGAAGGGTCCTTCCTTTCTTGGACCCTCCGGCCTCCCCAGTCGGGGCGGCATTCCTTTTCTTATCTCCCCCCGCTGGGGGAGAGGCTTCTTTTTCCTCCTCCTCTTCCTCAGAGGAGGATTCCGCCTCAAAGTTGTCGGGCGGTGAGTCCGACAGCACCTGGCGCCGGGAGCTCCTTCGAGTTCCCGTGGCCTTCTTCTTGGCCTTCTCCTCCGGCACTACGTGAGGTGCCGGAGCCAGCAGCCCCGTCAATCCGGCGTCCGCTGGGTCTTCTGGCAAAGGGGCCGGACAGTTAATCTATCCGGACGTCTTCAGCCACTCCTGTCAAAGGTTAGGGAGTTTTAGATCCCGCATAGAGTCAAACTATGAAAAAGAGTCCCATAAAGGGTAAATAACTTACCTCGCTGGCTTGACGTCATGCGAGCTGAATCCGCGATCTTGATGGCGTATGTGGGAGCCTCGGCGCCTTGAACAAGACCTTCCGGGCATCTTCGTATGTAGTGTCAAGAGCCTTTTCAGAGTTAGTGTCAGGCCGGATCGAACTCCCACAATTTGAAGGCCCGTTGTTGGCATGGGAGAATCCGGCGGATGAGCATCACCTGGATAACGTTGACAAGCCTGAGATTCTTGTCCACCAGGTTTCAGACGCAAGTTTGGAGTCCGGACAGCTCATCCGAATCCCCCCACGACAGGCCCGTCTCTTTCCATGATGTGAGCCGCATAGGGAAGCCAGATCGGAATTCGGGGGCCGCCGCCCATTGAGAGTCGCGCGGCTCGGTGATGTAGAACCACCCCGATTGCCACCCCTTTATGGTCTCCACAAAGGAGCCCTCGAGCCATAGGACTTTGGCCATCTTGCCAACCATGGTGCCTCCGCACTCCGCTTGGCGGCCGCCCACTACCTTCGGCTTGACATTGAAGATCTTAAGCCATAAGCCGAAGTGGGGCTGGATGCAAGGAAGGTTTCGCATTACCACGATAAACGCCGAGATGTTGAGGATGAAGTTCGGGGCCAGATCGTGGAAATCCAGGCCGTAGTAGAACATGAGCCCCCGGACAAATGGGTGAAGTGGAAAACCTAGTCCGCGGAGGAAGTGGGTGAGAAACACCACCCTCTCATGGGGCCTGGGGGTTGGAATGAGCTGGCCCTCGTTGGGTAGCCGGTGCTCGATGTCGCTGGACAAGTATCCGGCCTTCCGCAGCTTTTTGATGTGCCCCTCCGTGACGGAGGAGGCCATCCACCTGCCTCCCGCTCCGGACATAGTTGGAGAAGGTTGAGGTGGGGTGCGGACTTGGGCGCTGGAGCTCGAAAAGTCTTGTGAAATGGATGAGCAAAGGAGGAAGAAGGCGTAGGTGAAAAGGTGGATCGTTATCCCCTTATATGGACGGACGAAGCTATGAGTCCCCCGCCAGCCTGGTAAAACTCGCTTATCTCCCAAGCGCCGTAATCAATGGCGCGGATGGGTTACCCACGTCCGTATTGATGGGAATCCCGGAATAAGGGGGCATGATCTCCGCTTTGATAAGACGTGCCAAGGAAACCGCCTCGCTAAACGCGCTAAGGTGGAACAGTAAAAAACGATTCGTATAAAGGCCTGGCCGTGGTGTGATGTCACGCTGCAGAATACGTCAGCAGATCCGTGCAAAAATTATTCTCTACGGTAGTATGTGGAACTTGTTTTGCAGAGCGGACACTATCCTTGTGTTCAAAATCTTCTATGAAGTATTCGAGGAGAAACCCGCCTTGCAATGCCGAAGACAATATGCGCCCAGACTCGCTGTCATTGAAGCCTGGTTCGTGGGCTACCGAGGGAGTCCTGGACTAGGGGTGTACGGATAGCCGAACTATCACCGCTGGCGGACTCTGGACTATGAAGATACAAGATTGAAGACTTCGCCCCGTGTCCGGATGGGACTTTCCTTGGCGTGGAAGGCAAGCTTGGTGATACGGATATGTAGATCTCCTACCATTATAACCGACTGCAGTAACCCTAACCCTATTCGGTGTCTATATAAACCGAAGGGTTTTAGTCCGTAGAGATCTAACAACAATCATACCATAGGCTAGCTTCTAGGGTTTAGCCTCCTTGATCTCGTGGTAGATCTACTCTTGTACTACCCATATCATCAATATTAATCAATCAGGAGTAGGGTATTACCTCCATCGAGAGGGCCCGAACCTGGGTAAAAACATCGTGTCCCTTGTCTCCTGTTACCATCCGCCTAGACGCATAGTTCAGGACCCCCTACCCGAGATCCGCCGGTTTTGACACCGACAGGGGGCTTCCAGGAGCCGCGCGCAATCGCTTGCATCCTGGGCGGAGCTCAAGCCCCAGCCTCTCAGCGCATCTTCTAGCAGTTCGCCCATGAAGTGAATGCAGTCCTCCCCAGGCTCGAAGCCACACGCCTCGTGTGGTCAGCCAGGCGCCATCACATTCAGCTCAATGGATCAGCTCAAGTCTTGCAGCCACAGCCGGAGTCCTCCCGATGCTTTGTTCCTCAATCATCAGCAATGTGCAGGTTACCAGGACCCTCATCGATGGTGGAGTAGGGCTCAATGTCCTGTCCGTTGAGACATTCAACAATCTCCAAGTGCCATACAATCATCTTCAGCCAACCAAGCCTTTCTCCGGAGTCACTGATGGCTCCACAGTTCCGATAGGGCAGGTCCACCTTCCTGTCACCTTCGAGACGCGCGACAACTACCGCACTGAGCTCATTGACTTCGACGTCAGCCACATTCGTCATTGCCGTACAATGCCATCCTCGGGTACCCAGCTCTGGCCAAGTTCATGGTCAGGACCCATTATCACGCCCAAGATGCGACCCTATCCGAAAGGAACTCAAGGTCCCACTAAGGATAGAAGCGCATCTTGAAGACGCTTTTGCAAGGTGGATATCATTACATCAACATTACATAATAGTGGGGATACATCCAATACATACAATGTCACATGAATACAACAATACAACATACAAGATCAACATCCGACTACGGATGAATCATAAACAGAAACTCAAACAATATCCACCTCGCTAGCCAGTTACCGACCGAACCTATCCCCGATTGAAGAAGCGTAAGAAGAACTCCAAAACAAGTAAACATCGCTCTCGCGTCATGATCATCGTGATAACCTGTACCTGCAATCGTTGTTGTAGTAATCAGGAGCCACGAGGACTCAAGCAATCCCATTACCATGGGTATCAAGACTAGCAAAGCTTAAAGGGAAAGGAAGGGGTAAAGTGGTGAGGTTGCAAAGAGCAAAGCAATGTATGGTGCCTAACTTACGCAAATAAGAGCGAGAAGAGAAGCAAAGAAAGCGGTCGTCAACTAGTAATGATCAAGAAGTGATCCTGAACTCCTACTTACGTCAGACATAACCCAGAAACCGTGTTCTCCTCTCGATCAACCCCGAAAAGAGACACTCACGGTTACGCACATGGTTGGTGTATTTTAGAAGAGTTTACTTCAAGTAAACTACAACCAGACATTAACAAATTCTCATCTGCCACATAACCGCGGGCACGGCTCTCGAAAGTTTAAAACCCTGCAGGGGTGTCCCAACTTAGCCCATGATAAGCTCTCGCGATCAACGAAGGATATTCCTTCTCCCGGGAAGACTCGATCAGTCTCGGAATCCCGGTTTACAAGACATTTCGACAATGGTAAAACAAGACCAGCAGGACCGCCCGATGCGCCGACAATCCCGATAGGAGCTGCACATATCTCGTTCTCAGGGCAACACCGGATGAGACAGGCTATGAGTAAAACCAGGCCTCGAGTTTCCCCGTGGTGGCCCCACAGCGGTTTCGTTCGAACCAGCACTTAGAGAAGCAATCGCCCGGGGCTAAAATAAAGATGACCCTCGGGTTGGCCGACCCAAGGGAAAGGTATAGGTGGTGGTGAGGCAAATGGTAAAACCAAGGTTGGGCCTTTGGAGGAGTTTTATTCAAAGCGAACCGTCAAGGGGTCCCATAAATCACCCAACCGCGTTAGGGACGCAAAATCCGAGAACATAATACCGATATGACGGAAACTAAGGCGGCAAGAGTGGAACAAAACATCGTGCATAAGGCCGAGCCTTCCACCCTTTACCAAGTATATAGATGCATTAATAATATAAGAGATATTGTGATATCCCAACATAAACATAATCCAACATGGAGCAATCTTCATCTTCACCGCAACTAGCAACGCTATAAGAGGGGCTGAGCAAAAGCGGTAACATAGCCAAACAACGGTTTGCTAGGAAGGGTGACAAAGGTTAGAGGTTCATCGCAATTTGGGAGGCTTGATAAGCAAGTGGTAGGTAACGCGGCATAGCGATAGAACGAAGCAACTAGCATAACAATGATAGTAATGAGATCCAAGGTGCACGGTCATCTTGCCTGAAATCCCGCAAGGAAGAAGAACGAGTCCATGAAGAAGATGAACGGGAGTAGTCGAACGAATCCTCACAATCGCAACATTACCGGAACCGAGAAGCAACACCGGAAAGAAACAAACAACATGATAAATGCACAAGCATAAACATGGCACGATGCACAATCAAGTATGATGCATGTCCGGTTTAATGAGGCATGGCATGGCAAAGTGCAACAAACGATGCTACAAGTTAAGTGGAGCTCGATATGCAACGAGTTGCATATCGACGAAACACCACATGCAATTATTTAGTTTGATCTCGTTATAAGCTACTCAATAATATTAAATGTTGTTAAACATGGCAAGAGGTGACGCATAAATAAACTAACTATTTAGGCAAATTTAAATGAGGCCGAAAATAAGAAACAACAATTCCGGAAAATCCCCATGTGCATATCTCAAATTTGGTACTGTTCTGCCCTAAAACATATTTTAAGGTTGTTAAACAGGAAAATAAAGTGGACCATGTTAAACTAGGCATTTTTTCCACCCCTGCTTACATATAAAGTTTATTAAAATACGAAGTTATGGTTAATTTGTTACGAAATAAATCATTTTAACATGGCATTTGAGCAAATTTAAACAAACAACATTTTAAACATTTTAAACATGGATGAAAGTGGCATATTGTGAAACTAGACAGAATTCTAAGCATTTTACATGTTTAAATCATTTTATTATGATGCACGGTTAATGAGTTTTTATATGCATGAAGAGCAAGGGGTTTTCTGCAATTCTGAAAATCCTGGGATAAATGCTAAAATCGCAGATCTGAAAAAAATACTACACTGGGCCGAAACAGGGGGCGGCTGGGCGCTCACCATGGGCCTTGGCCCGGAACTGTGGAGAGGAGGAGGCAGGCCGGGACGCTGGGCCTTGGGGAGGCGCTGGCCCACGCAGCAGGGCGACGGGTCAACGAGCGCAGGGCTTGGCGCCGCAAGTGCGTTCCAGACGCACGAGCGGTCCAAGCAGGGACGACGCTGTGAATGTGAGGGCGCCAACAAGGGGATGGGGCCCTCGCCGGCGGATCTCGCCAGTGAACGGGCAAAGGCGTGAGGCCGGGCCAGATCTGGGCCAGCTTTGCTCTGGGAGGCGTCGACCTCCTGGTCCGAGGAGGAAGCGAGGCGCAGGCCTCGAACGACAGCAACGGGCGCAGGAACTCCGGCAGTGCAAGGGCGCGACTTGGGAGGCGCAGAGGAGGTCCCGGCAGGGATGGCGGCGCGGACCTAAAGCAGGAGGCGACGGGTCGAGCTCGGGACTTGTCATGAGGACGAGGGCGAGGACGGCTCAAGGCCAAATGGCGGCTCCTCGCTAAAAAGAAAGAGTTATGAAGTGAGGTGTGAGAGAGAGACAGCCACGGGAGGAGCACGGGAAGATGAAGATGGTGGCGTTGGAGCTCATCTTGTTGGCTGCTGGTGGTGGTTGCCCGACGAGGCTTGCAGTGGAGGTCCCGCACTGGGAACGGATCCGGGTGGCGAGGAGCTCCTGGTGGCTTGCACGGGCTGCAGGAGGGAGTCGCGGGGTCGCGAGGCCGAGGCAGGGGGTGCTCGGGTAGAGGAGCAGATTCTCCTGGACGAGCGGAGGCGCAGGAGATCGGGTGCCGTGGTGATCTGCTTCCCCGCGAGCCTGTGCAAGGCAGAGGGATCCACGCAGGCGTGGGGCTGCAATTGGTTGGTCGGGGATGCAAAACGAGGAGGTGGTCGGGTCGGCCGGGTGGACTGGATGGATTGGATCGGGGATCCCGAGGAAGGGGGAGACCAGGTGGAGCTAGTGGCGGCGGAGAGGAGGGTGGATGGGACAAGCCCCTAGATCCTAGGGTTGGACCTATATATATAGCAAGTGGTTTAGGTTAGGAGTATTTAGTCCCTCCGATCGAAATCAAACGGCCGAGAATAAATAGGTTAGGGAGTCCAAATAAGAAAATGGAGATGTTTTATAGATGTTTGGGGATGATCCGGATACATCGGTGATAACTGAGCGGGTCGCATTTGGGGCAAGTTTCGGACAAGCTCGCGAGGGGGTCTGAGAGAGGTCAACAAGGACAAGGGGTCTGACAAAATCACAACGGAGGCAAAGATAGAAGGGGCAACTGCAAACGGCTACAAGTTTTATGAAAACATGCAGATGCAATGCGCATGATGCCATGAGATGAGATGCATGACATGAAAAAAAATGCAAAACAAAAGACAAAACCCAACCACGGAGGAAATAATATATCGCATCTCCAGAAAAGGCAAGAGTTGGAGTTACGAATATGGAAAGTTGTATCAGGTGCGTTACAACACTCCACCACTACGAGAGGATCTCGTCCCGAGATCTAGGATGGCACCGGAGGGAAAAGGAAGAGGAAGATAAGAGGTAAACTAAGTTGCTTCTTTGACGAACGAGTGAAACCACGAACCTTGAGAAGTTGAGCAAAATGAATGAAAGAAAATAACGAAGATGAACAAAGCTGAAAACACTCCGTTAGAAAAGAGGAACAAGTGATACGACGATAACCAAGAGGTTTAGTGATAAGATAGATATTGAAACCACTCCGGTTAAAGTTAGATAGAGAAGGAATAAGATTGATATAATTTGGGCAGCACTCTGACTGAAAGAAGAAGGAAAACTTGATAAGATGAAAAGAACTTGAAGAGATGACACGACACTCCGGTTAAATGGGTATGCATGAAAAGAACACGATCTCCACAATTCGAGATGATGAGTGAAGAGAGCAACATCACCATGCCTCCTAAGAAAGAATAGGAGATAGATCATTGAAATAAAAGAATGGAGAAGAAAAATGCCAACTTCTGCCACAAATGAGCTTGGAAAGCATCCTTGCAAAGAAGAATTGAACGGAGTTGTTGGAAAAATCAACAACGAAAAGCACAAGCTTGTTATGGGCTTATGGCAAACATCTCAAAATGATGAGGTGACAACCCGCCATTAACAGAAACAATTGATTGGTTGAGATCAATGAAGATAAGAGAAACTTCTTCACCGAGATGAGAAGGAGAAATTTGGATCATTGATAAGCACCACAAATAGCTACATTCCTTAGGGAAGGCTGTAGGTGAAATATAACCCAATATAACTCCAACAAAAGATTGATTGGTTGAAAAGATCTCTTGAACGAAGAGAAAATGATGGATTTAAAATACCTCATTTTTTACAACATATGAATCATGAAACATGAAGGAAATTGTCAAGATTGACATAACACCACCTCCAAAGATAAGGTAGAAAGAATTGCACTTTGGAATGCAAGATGAAGAATACTTGAGCTCCTCAAAACAAAACATGTGTTGGGCACCATGTTTATTTTGGAGTATAGTTTGGCGGGTCATAACTTCGAGAGAAATCTTGAAGAACAATTGAATAATTAAAAGAATCCTTGACGAACCATCATGTAGAGCCTCCATGAAGAGCTCCGGTAATAGAAGGATGATAGAAAGAAAGAGAGGTTGACAACACAAGGTGAAGCCTTGCAATGATTTAGATGGCGCTTCGTGACGATATAACCGAGAAAACTTGGAACTCCGGAAAAAGAAAAGATGAAACACTAGAAACGAGAATTACTTCATCATGAACAATCTCCTAAGAAAAGAATTGAATCACCTCGAGGAAATAAGAATAAGATTTATTGTATGCTTATCCTTCATCAAATTAAATTGATGACAAGCAATGGATTTGGCATACTACTTATTCCGTAGAAAGGATTAAGAGAGATATAGCGCAAACTTGAGAAGGTATTGATGGAACCACCGGTGGAATTTGGAAACAACGAATGAATTAATATGATACGAAGGAAGTGAAATCTTGAACGAACCACCATAAGAATTGAAAATGAACGTAGCAAAGGCACAATTCACCGAGAGAATTGGAGAAAAAGAAAAAGAAGATACTTGAGAGGATTTAGATACATGAGAACGAAGAGATCATGAACTGGTTAGAGGATATTTGAACGATGCACCATTAAGATTTGGAGAACGATAGCTACACGCTGAGAATGAAGAATTATGACATGATGGCCTTCGGAGGAAAGAAATGGAAACAACTCATGAAATGCTCCGGATGGGTGAAAAGAATTCCCACAATCGAAAACAATTATGAGAGGATGGCATCAAGCTAGAACCATGAATCTTGAAGAGAATGGAGCAAGATTTAAGAGAAACTCTTCTTCGGTCTTCAAATGTTGAGAATGACGATGAGAAACATCACCATGAATTGTTGAGGCACTCCGGAATGAAAATTGGAAAGGTTGAACCAACGATGAAAAGAATTTGAAAGATCTTGGACAAAGGCATATAACTGATGAAATTCATTCTTACGTCAAACTTCGAAAAGAATTTGAGAATAGATCCTGATAATTAGAAGAGTTAGGTAAGATCCTGGGAAAAGACCTGTGGGTTAGGGCCCACTGAAAAGAAACACCGTTGGAAAAGATTGTTGAATGCGAAATGATGCACCAGAACGATTGAAAAATTGGAATGAGGTGACAACCTCGAATTAAATGGATGCAAACACGAATCTTCTGAGATGTCTTCAGCACTCCGGAATGATAGAGCGGTGAGAGGCGAACGAGCAAAGGGAAATATTTGAGCTGAGGGAAAGAATACGATCGACAACGAAAAAAATTGAGATTGGATCCACCGGAAAGAAAATGCGATGAACAATGATGAACTCGACGAGACTTCACTGGATAAGAACATTGAAAGAAAAGAATGACGAGACTTCACATGAATAAATGGATACTTGATTAAAATATATAAGTCTTTGAAGAAAAAGGGTGGGAGGGCGGGAAAACAAAGGTAACTTGGGACGGATGAAACAAACACCGTTGAGAAAACTTAGAATTGATCTCGCAAATGTTGAAATGATCGGATCCACTTAAAGAGAAGCACGCCGGTTGAAAAAGAATTAACATGACGACCTCGATGATCAAGAAGGATTCGTATTCACATAGCAATATGAGAACACCGTTTAGGAAAGGTATGGATTCAACATTTGACTTCGAAGCAACTCGAATACCACAAATAAAACAAAACAAAGGATTGGCTTGCAGAAATAAGCCGGAACAAATACATATGATAGAGATTTACCCAATCCCATACCATGCATCCGCCGGAAAGATATTCTAGGAGCTACTTGAATTCCCACCTATAAACTCCTCAAACTTTCTCGTTATGCAATCTGGTGTTGGGGATACAGGGACACAAAATATATCACCCAAACTAACAATACCTAGATCCAGCTTGTATCCATCCGTCAACACATAACCAAGAAAACTCCGAAATCGTGGTACCTCAACCTTGAAAAGCATCCGTTATACGAAGCTATGGCAATACTCCCGAACTCCCCAAAGATCTTTGGGTGGCGTCGAGGTTATATCACCAAAAACTTCATAAATTAGATTTTTGATGTCGGCAAAACTCAGGTATTCCAGAACTGCAACGATAAAATTGTGACGACAACACCTCGGAGCTCAACTCCCCGGGATACTGCCACAACCCCTAAATGTCAGGAGGCACCAAGAACAATGTTCTCGTCACAAGACTATCGGAACGATCCCAAGATACCCGCGTGATCCTAAAAAAAATTCGTGAAATTTGAGGAGAGGAAAGACAAAACATCTACGGCAGGAGGCCTCACCAGAGCGAAGAAGGGACTGAGGATTAAAAAGAATCCTACTCTCCGATATATATAATCCTAAGACTCAAAATAGTTTTCTTCTAGACTCAACAATGGCCAACAAACAAGGGGGCTCCTATGGTCGGTCGAGGCTCTGATACCAACTTGTCACGCCCAAGATGCGACCCTATCCGAAAGGAACTCAAGGTCCCACTAGGATAGAAGCGCATCTTGAAGACGCTTTTGCAAGGTGGATATCATTACATCAACATTACATAATAGTGGGGATACATCCAATACATACAATGTCACATGAATACAACAATACAACATACAAGATCAACATCCCACTACGGATGAATCATAAATGTAAACTCAAACAATATCCACCTCGCTAGCCTGTGTTGCCGACCGAACCTATCCCCCGATCAAGAAGCGTAAGAAGAACTCCAAAACAAGTAAACATCGCTCTCGCGTCATGATCATCGCATAACCTGTACCGCAAATCGTTGTTGTAGTAATCTGTGAGCCACGAGGACTCAGCAATCCCATTACCATGGGTATGAAGACTAGCAAAGCTTAAAGGGAAAGGAAGGGGTAAAGTGGTGAGGTTGCAGCAGCGGCAAAGCAATGTATGGTGGCTAACTTACGCAAATAAGAGCGAGAAGAGAAGCAAAGAAAGCGGTCGTCAACTAGTAATGATCAAGAAGTGATCCTGAACTCCTACTTACGTCAGACATAACCCGGAAACCGTGTTCTCCTCTCGATCCACCCCGAAAAGAGACACTCACAGTTACGCACACGGTTGGTGTATTTTAGAAGAGTTTACTTCAAGTTAACTACAACCGGACATTAACAAATTCCCATCTGCCACATAACCGCGGGCACGGCTCTCGAAAGTTTAAAACCCTGCAGGGGTGTCCCAACTTAGCCCATGATAAGCTCTCGCGATCAACGAAGAATTCCTTCTCCCGGGAAGACCCGATCAGTCTCGGAATCCCGGTTTACAAGACATTTCGACAATGGTAAAACAAGACCAGCAAGACCGCCCGATGCGTCGACAATCCCGATAGGAGCTGCACATATCTCGTTCTCAGGGCAACACCGGATGAGACAGGCTACGAGTAAAACCAGGCCTCGAGTTTCCCCGTGGTGGCCCCGTAGGCGGCTCGGTTTGAACCAGCACTTAGAGACAACGGCGGAGCCAGGAAATAAACATAAGGGGGGCCGAACATAAAGGACAACTCTAAAATGCAACTAAGACTGGCGGAATATAAGGGAGTTGACACTGACACTAGCAAAATATGTACTATTGTAACCGTAAGTGTTGATAATATAGGCAAGATTTTTTTTGGATCAAAGGACACGGCCCCATTTTTATTATGAAAATGGGAATGGAGTCTTATCCTATGGAGACTAATCTCCAGTTTTTTTATGTTGCAACCAATACTTTGAAACAAAACTATATCCATCAATGAATGATCTTTCATATTGTACCAGTGTGGCCGCCTCGATGTGCTCCAAAGTATAAACTAAGAGAATAGAACTAGCAAGATTTTTGTGTCTTCATCAAAACAAAACAAAAAGGATTTAGCCTCGTCCCAGATTTTGGCTTGGAAAAATAGAGTAGTTGAGACAGAAGGGAAACTACACGAGTGAGAAAGAAGCAAGGGGACGGCTTGGTGTGTCTGTGTGTGTGAACTGTAGAGTGTGGCAGTGGGAATGAGAGCAAAAGTCAAGATGGTTCTCAGTTTTCACCGATTGGGATCTTCTGTGAACAATACATGTATTTCATTTGCTAAAATGGTGTAGGTCACATAGCTCTAGGCATGTTTAATCAGGGGTCTTCAAACATTTTTCTCAAGAGGTTGGGGGCGTGGCCCTCGCTGGTCCCCCTGCTCCGCTGCTTAGAGAAGCACCGCCCGGGGGCTAAAATAAAGATGACCCTCGGGTTGGCGACCCAAGGGAAAGGTATAGGTGGTGGTGAGGCAAATGGTAAAACCAAGGTTGGGCCTTCTTTGGAGGAGTTTTATTCAAAGCGAACTGTCAAGGGGTCCCATAAATCACCCAACCGCGTTAGGGACGCAAAATCCGGGAACATAATACCGATATGACGGAAATTAGCGCGGCAAGAGTGGAACAAAACACCAGGCATAAGGCCGAGCCTTCCACCCTTTACCAAGTATATAGATGCATTAATAATATAAGAGATATTGTGATATCCCAACATAAACATAATCCAACATGGAGCAATCTTCATCTTCACCGCAGCTAGCAACGCTATAAGAGGGGCTGAGCAAAAGCGGTAACATAGCCAAACAACGGTTTGCTAGGAAGGGTGACAAAGGTTAGAGGTTCATGGCAATTTGGGAGGCTTGATAAGCAAGTGGTAGGTAACGCGGCATAGCGATAGAACGAAGCAACTAGCATAACAATGATAGTAATGAGATCCAAGGTGCACGGTCATCTTGCCTGAAATCCCGCAAGGAAGAAGAACGAGTCCATGAAGAAGATGAACGGGAGTAGTCGAACAAATCCTCACAATCGCAACATTACCGGAACCGAGAAGCAACACCGGAAAGAAACAAACAACATGATAAATGCACAAGCATAAACATGGCACGATGCACAATCAAGTATGATGCATGTCCGTTTAATGAGGCATGGCATGGCAAAGTGCAACAAACGATGCTACAAGTTAAGTGGAGCTCGATATGCAACGAGTTGCATATCGACGAAACACCACATGCAATTATTTAGTTTGATCTCGTTATAAGCTACTCAATAATATTAAATGTTGTTAAACATGGCAAGAGGTGACGCATAAATAAACTAACTATTTAGGCAAATTTAAATGAGGCCGAAAATAAGAAACAACAATTCCGGAAAATCCCCATGTGCATATCTCAAATTTGGTACTGTTCTGCCCTAAAACATATTTTAAGGTTTTAAACAGGAAAATAAAGTGGACCATGTTAAACTAGGCATTTTTTCCACCCCGTTTACATATAAAGTTTATTAAAATACGAGTTATGGTTAATTTGTTATGAAATAAATCATTTTAACATGGCATTTGAGCAAATTTAAACAAACAACATTTCAAACATTTTAAACATGGATGAAAGTGGCATATTGTGAAACTAGACAGAAATCTAAGCATTTTACATGTTTAAATCATTTTATTATGATGCACGGTTAATGAGTTTTTATATGCATGAAGAGCAAGGGGTTTTCTGCAATTCTGAAAATCCTGGGATAAATGCTAAAATCGCAGATCTGAAAAAAAATACTACACTGGGCCGAAACAGGGGGCGGCTGGGCGCTCACCATGGGCCTTGGCCCAGAACTGTGGAGAGGAGGAGGCAGGCCGGGACGCCGGGTTTTGGGAGGCGCCAGCCCACGCAGCAGGCGACGGGTCAACGAGCCTAGGGCTTGGCGCCATGCGTCGCTCCAGACGCACGAGCGGGCCAAGCGAGGGACGACGGCCAGCGAACAGGAGGGCGCCAGCGGACGGGAAGGCCCTGCCGGCGGGATCCGGCCGTGAACGGGCAAGGGCGGTGGAGGCTGGCCGGATCTGGGGATTCGGTCGGGAGGCGCCGACCTCCTGGTCCGAGGAGGAAGCGAGGCGCAGGCCTCGAACGACGACGGCGGGCGACAGAACTCCGGCAGGCAAGGGCGCGACTTGGGAGGCGCAGAGGGAGGTCCGCGAAGCAGGATGGCGGCGCGGACCTAAAGTGAGGAGGCGATGGGGTCGAGCTCGGGACTTGCTGCGAGGACGAGGCGAGGGACGGCTCAAGGCCAATGGCGGCTCCTGCTAAAAGAAAGAGATAGGAAGGGAGGTGAGAGAGAGAGAAACGGGAGGAGCACGGAAGATGAAGAAGGGGCGCTTGAGCTCATCTTGTTGGTCACTGGTGGTGGTTGCCAGCGACGAGGCTTGCAGGGAGGTCCGGCGACCTGGGGAACGGATCCGGGTGGCGAGGAGCTCCTGGTGGCTTGCACGGGCTACAGGAGTGAGTCGTGGGGTCGCGAGGCCGAGGCAGGGGGTGCTCGGGCAGAGGAGCAGATGCTCCTGGACGAGCGGAGGCGCAGGAGATCGGGTGTCGTGGTGATCTGCTCCCCGGCGAGCTCAGGCAAGGCAGAGGGGATCCACGGGCGCGTGGGGCTGCACTGGTTGGTCGGGGATGCAAAACGAGGAGGTGGTCGGGTCGGCCGGGTGGACTGGATGGATTGGATCGGGGATCCCGAGGAAGGGGAGACCAGTGGAGCTAGTGGCGACGGAGAGGAGGGTGGATGGGACAAGCCCCTAGATCCTAGGGTTGGACCTATATATATAGCAAGTGGTTTAGGTTAGGAGTATTTAGTCCCTCCGATCAAATCAAACGGCCGAGAATAAATAGGTTAGGGAGTCCAAATAAGAAAACGGAGATGTTTTATAGATATTTGGGGATGATCCGGATACATCGGTGATAATCGAGCGGGTCGGATTTGGGGCAAGTTTCGGACAAGCTCATGAGGGGTCTGAGAGAGGTCAACGAGGACAAGGGGTCTGACAAAATCACAACGGAGTCAAAGATAGAAGGGGCAACTTCGAACGGCTACAAGTTTTATGAAAACATTCAGATGCAATGCGCATGATGCCATGAGATGAGATGCATGACATGAACAAAATGCAAAACAAAAGACAAAAACCCAACCACGGAGGAAATAATATATCGCATCTCCTAAAAGGCAAGAGTTGGAGTTATTTAATATGGAAAATTGTATCCGGGGCGTTACAACACTCCACCACTACGAGAGGATCTCATCCCGAGATCTAGGATGGCACCGGAGGGAAAAGGAAGAGGAAGATAAGAGGTAAACTAAGTTGCTTCTTTGACGAACGAGTGAAACCACGAACCTTGAGAAGTTGAGCAAAATGAATGAAAGAAAACAACGAAGATGAACAAAGCTGAAAACACTCCGTTAGAAAAGAGGAACAAGTGATACAACGAGAACCAAGAGGTTTAGTGATAAGATATATATTGAAACCACTCCGGTTAAAGTTATATAGAGAAGGAATAAGATTGATATAATTTGGGCAGCACTCTGACTGAAAGAAGAAGGAAAACTTGATAAGATGAAAAGAACTTGAAGAGATGACACGACACTCCGGTTAAATGGGTATGCATGAAAAGAACACGATCTCCACAATTCGAGATGATGAGTGAAGAGAGCAACATCACCATGCCTCCGGAAGAAAGAATAGGAGATAGATCATTGAAATAAAAGAATGGAGAAGAAAAATGCCAACTTCTGCCACAAATGAGCTTGGAAAGCATCCTTGCAAAGAAGAATTGAACGGAGTTGTTGGAAAATCAACAACGAAAAGGACAAGCTTGTTATGGGGTGACAACCCGCCATTAACAGAAACAATTGATTGGTTGAGATCAATGAAGATAAGAGAAACTTCTTCACCGAGATGAGAAGGAGAAATTTGGATCATTGATAAGCACCACAAATAGCTACATTCCTTAGGGAGGCTTCCCGAGGCAGCACCTAAGAAGAAGAAGACATCACCTGGCCCGACCCCTCAGGGGGCAGGCCCCTCAGGGTCCGCGCCTGTTCAGGGGGCACCTCCCTCTGTCGCATAGGAAGGCGCGCCCGATGCCCTCCTCGGGCAAGGCTTGGGGGCTCTCTCCTGGAGGGCCACCGACTTTGTTAAGATCACGAGGGAGGCGCTTGGGCACCACTTGGAGGCGTGTTTCAAAGCACGTTTCCCTCAGGAAGGAGCAAGGCAAGGAGGGCCAAACCCTCAGGAGTTCGTCAGCAAGATCATTAAGGAGTTGTAGGAGTCAAGAGTCATGAGTAGCAGCCGCTGCTTACCCGCCGTAGCTCCCCATCCAGGCGAGGATGGTGGGCTGCGCGTCTGCATCGACATACCTGGGCTCAACCGAGCCGAGGAGCGCCTCTGGCCCTCGCGCGTGGGACGCTGCGAAGGTCCACCCCACAGCTATGTTCGCATGCCTTACGGCTTGCCGAACGCGGGCCGCCAAGGCCAGCCGCCTCATGAGGAGCATCCTGAGGCTCAAGAGGCCAAAGGCGTTCCGCAGTCCCAGCGGAGATGGAGATGGTCCGTGAGGAGCCACTGGCGCCTCGAGCCTCCCGAGGCTCCCGGGCCTGGGGGCTCGTGAAGATCGGCTTCCGCAGCGCACGACGTCCGCAACTTCAGCATCCCTTCATCTCCAACATCACCAGGTGACATCCTTCGAGTTTCATTTTCCGCCGAGCGCCCCGAGGATGCATCATTCCCGTGCCGCGTGGGTCCGCCCTCGCGGCATGTATCCTTTGATTCATGTTTCTAGTTTACTTTATTGGGGGCGCCCCTCGGGCTGTGTCATCCCCAAGTCGCTCGGGCCCGACCCAGCGATGTTCGCCTTCTCTGCGCCTATCTAAATGGATTTGCTCCTTCGTGATAAACGTGTTTGACCTAATCGCCCACTCGATTGACACCAACTGATGGAGCTGCTCCCTAACGGCACGACGCTTGCGCATGGGTCCGTCCTTGCAACGCCGACAAACCTAAATGGCTGAGCTCTGGCCGCGGCAGCCCCGCATGGCGCCACCTCGTCAAGCCTTCAGTGCCTCGTCACCCCTCCAGAGCGACCAACGGCTGACTGTCGATTGTCATGGCGAACACTCATTCTTCTTGTGATGAACCTGCAGGATCTCTCCAAGGAGCAGCGTCAGGCGAGGCCTTCACGACGTCTCCTTCACTCTCGTCCGCGCGAACCGCTTGCACGTTAAAGGGGGGGTACCTGAGCATCGCGACTCATGGACTCCTACTGGCTCTCCAGCCCTCACCTCCTGGCCTTGTCCATGGCATCGCGGACCTGGCATACCATGCTGGCTGAGCTCGCCGAGGGCCGGACCGAGGACGAGAGCAGAAAGGGGAGTAAAGGCGAGAGGGAAGAGGCACGCGGGGACCTCGCCGAGCAACTCAGCTGCCGATGCGCGGACCTAACGCCGCACCAAGAGGCGGTTCCTGACTCCTGAGATAAGTCATCCTCTGGAAATACTAGCTATCGCAGCACCGACCTCGCACCTAATGCAATCCCGTGTTAGCAACGTTGCGCTCCTTTCTCACCGAACGATGGCTGCTTGAGCGCTAAAGGGGACCTCCTGAGCATCGCGACTCAGGGGCTCTTACTGGACCCCGGGCCGCTCACCTCCTGGCCTTGACCACGGCATCGCGACCTGGCATACCAG
The DNA here is from genome assembly GCA_021605145.1 of Aegilops bicornis. NCBI lineage: Eukaryota > Viridiplantae > Streptophyta > Magnoliopsida > Poales > Poaceae > Aegilops > Aegilops bicornis. The sequence goes on from CM038675.1 coordinate 73,191,525, forward strand.
TGACGGCTGAAGCCTGCCTTGGGACCGGGACCTGTCGGCGCAGAGCGTCAAGCCCTCATGAGGTTCGGAAGGAGGAACTAAGCTAAGATGGGATGAGCATCTCGCACCACTTCACGACAAGGATCATATTAACAAACGGAACCGCAAGCACCTTACAAGCCCCCACGGGGTATGTTCTTCGATTCTTCGGAGGGAACAAAAGGAGCAGATCCTAAAGAGCGCTAACTACGCACGTCTCCGCAAGGAGACGCCATCATCAACAGTGGGCTGCCAGGCACCGGCGCCAACCCCATCCAGATCACCGGCGATGGGAGCTCGACGCCCGCCTCGGCTCGCAGTGCAAGCTCGGAGGCTCGTAGTCGCTGCCGCCGTCTCCGGAGCCGCCAAGAGTTCAAGGAGTCGCTGGATTCTCCGATGCCTCCGCTGCCGAGGAGCTGCCGGGGAGCCACGAGCCTAGTCTCGCCACGGCAGGCCCCGGCCGCCTCTCTCAAGGCAACACTCCAGCCGGCATCCTTCCGCGTCGAAGACCTTGAAGAACATCAAGGAAGCGCCATCGTACTCCAGGTGGATCACGATGGCGCCCCTCGTCCGGCAGACCCGGGCGATCTCGCCCCAGCCTAGGGTCATGAAGACCTTGCCTGGAGCAACGACTGCAACCTCCGCTCCGGTCGCAGGGGTGCTGCAGCCGGCATGCTGCAACCAGAGAGCCCCCCTGCGGAATCACGAAGGCAAAGGAGGGAGGAAGGTGAATCCAAGACTGAGGAGGCATGGCGGCGTGGAGCACAAACTCTCGGGAGGAGCCCTCGGCATGGACTCCGGGAGGAACAACGCACACCGCCGTGACCCGCCGACACCGACGGCGGCGTCGTCCATGGCGCTGGCGCTCGGCGTCAACCCCTTCAGGGCCCTCAATGCGGGCGTACAAGGGCAGCGGGAACCCTGGCGGTGGCCACTCGTACCGGGGCCTCGACACCTCCTGCCGGGCGCCCTCATCTCGGCGGCAGAGGGTTAGCCATTTCTTCAGCGGAAGCAGATTGGGACCCTCTCGGGGGGCCTTCCCTTTCTCTTCTACAGAGAACCGGCGGATCGGAGCCATTGTTGCAATGTGGAGCAAGGGCAAGGATGGAGAAGAAGGAGAAGCAAGAAGAGATGGGCTGGAAGGGCTCTCGCCGTTCCGTACATATAGCCGGGGGAGGCCAACCGTCGACCTCCACGATAACAGGTAATCATGACCCGCTTTGCATGCAGGGACTTGTCAATTCGTGCAGTTGCCGAGGTGTCGTGGGGAAGCAGGGACGCCCACGTCCAATCAACCGCCACGCGACGCCCAAGGCCGCAGGCTGTTAGGGGCTCAGCGCTTCTGACTTGCCCTTCGCTTCTCGGCTAAGCCAAGTCCAGCGCGCTTTGGGCCCGGTGTTACTATCGGCGTTCGGGAACGGGGTACCAGACTTGCTCGCCAGCCTGCGGTGTGGTTTCAAGGTGGCCCAGACGGCCCATCTTCATCAGCACGAGCTCAAGACCCTCGCGAGGGGCCAAGCCTCACGGGGCGGACGACAGGAAACTTCCTCAGGCACGGACTCGTCAGGCTGGCTCGCGAGGAGGCGGAGAGATCAAGGCAGGGTACCTCACGAGGTGCCCATGATGCAACCATGACGACCGAGGGCGCCAGGCGGGCGCCAGCCCGCGCAACGTCCTCATTTCCCCTTTGGTGCAAAGGAGGCAAGCGCAGGCCAAGGCATCAGGAAAAGGCAACCATTTCGGTGCAACAAGACCAAGACCAGCAGAAACGGCAGGAAGGAGGTCATCGTGGAGCCCAAGCCGGCGTCATCGTCAGAGCCTTTGGCAGGCGAGGACCGACTTTAGTCAGGATAAGTGTACTAGATGTTCCCCTTCAAAATGGCCAATTGTTGGCGCCCTTCCCGCTCAATATTTGGGGAGAGGCCCAGGGCCTCCGCCTATAAATAGGACTAACCACCCACAGGGTAGGGGGATCTAGAGGATCGGATCGATCGGATCGAGAGGATCGGCATCTAGAGAGAGAGAAAGAGAGGCGACTGAACTCCCCTAGCAGTTCATCGCACCAGCTCAAGAACAGTCCCTCACGAGGCTGTTCTTCCCTTGTATTGTTCATCATCAGCCCCAGGGGCAATCCACCACACCACACACTGGAGTAGGGTACTACACCACAATGGTGGCCTGAACCAGTATAAACCTCGTGTCCTCTGTGTTGTTCTTTGTGTAGTTTAGATCCTTGCGGGGCGACGAGACGTAGGTAGGTTGGAGGTGCGATCTCCGCGTGCACCCCAGAGTTCGAACCTAGAGGGTCTATCAGAACCCGAAATCCGACATTCGCACGCAAGGAAGTGCGTCCGGGCAAAAAAACAAAAAAATGATTCGCCCCCCTGCTGCTGGGACCCACCAGCTAAATCTTCGCACGCAAGGAAGTGCCTAATATTCGGGACCCACCTGGTCGAAGCGTACGTCGCGTTGTCATTCTGGCCGTGAAAGTGTACGTACATACTAGTCGATGTAGAGGCACGCACGTGTCATAGTAGAGGCGCGCACGTAGCATGTACACGCACGTCTGGTGACGTGGTGCAAGAAAGTAAATCTGACGCCACGCACGTATATACGGGCGGGTCTGGAACGCTTACTGCTGCGTACGTCTGGCCGTGGCTCGTGTACATGGCTGGGTCAGAACGGAGAAACAACATCGTCGTCGTGTTCATGGGGAGCCAACTGGCTGGGTCGGAACGGAATGCGTCGTCGTGTTCATCGGGAGGGCTTGGACAGAACAGCCGATGGAAACGAGGCCTGGCGTACCGCCGAATGGAGGAAACGGCCTTGTGTTCGACTGGCCACGGTCAAAACGGGATCCTGTTCATCGAGAGGGGTCTGGCGTACCGCAAAATGAAGGAAACAGACCTCCTACGGTCGAAGCGGGGGTCCTGTTGATCGGGAGGGGTGTGGCGTACCGCAAAACGGATGAAACGGACTTGTGTTGGAGCGCTACGGTCGAAACGGGGGTCCTGTTCATCGGGAGGGGTGTGGCGTACCACAAAACAGGACTCCGCGGGATACTGTTCATCTCCACCGTAGACCCCATCCAGCCTCCACAGGCTACTGTTCATCCACCATCGACCTCCTCCAGCCTCCACCTGCGACTGTTCATCCACGGGCTCATGTTCATCCAGCCTCCACCGCACGCTACTCCACCGGCTCATCGCTCAACCAGCCCTCTCCACGGGCTCTGTTCAACCACCCTCCACGGGCTACCTGTTCATCCAGCCCTCCATCGCTCATCTGTTCATCCTGCCTCCACGGGTCGTCCTGTTCATCCTGCCCTCCACGGGGTCTTGTTCATCCAGCCCCAACCGGCTCGATCGATCGGGGTCCCGTTCATCCACCCCCACCGGGAACTGTTCATCCAACCCCCCCCCCCCAGCAACGCTCACTGTTCATCTAGTGGCAGCATCGATCGGCTTCAGTTAGCAGTAGTAGCAAAGGAATCGCTCGATCAGGTTCAGTTAACAGCCATCGATCGGTCGCCGGGTTCGATGAACGCCAGTAACTGCGCAGCGTAATCGCCGGGTTCAGTTAGAGCCCAATGCCTCGCACCCACGCGTGTGCGTGTACGAGAGAAACGCGCATCGCTCGGCCCGACCACCCACCATAACCGGTAACACCACGATATTTTCCTCGCCCTCGCTTCTACCATAGTTTTTTCCGCCATGGACGGCCCAAAGAATGTCATGCAGCTACGTCTCCGGCCCGCCCAGGACGAAAAGCCCATTTTCTATCATGATTTTTTGTCATAGAAGTAGGACCCCACCACATCTATGATGATACCGGGTTTTGTCACAATTATCGTCATAGAAGTTTCATAAGTATGACAGTAAAACTTTTCGTTCGGCCCAAAATGTCACGAATGTGTCTTTTTTTGTAGTGAGGAGACTTGGAGTAGACGTCAGGGAAGCTTCGAGGAAGCCACGAGGCAGGGAGGCACGCCCTACCCCCCTGGGCGCGCCCCCCACCCTTGTGGGCCCCTCGTGGATCCCCTGACCGACTTCTTTCGCCTATATATATCCATATACCCTAAAAACATCGGGGAACGGAATAGATCGGGAGTTCCGCCGCCGCAAGCCTCTGTAGCCATGAAAAACCAATCGGGGCCCTGTTCCGGCACCCTGCCGGAGGGGGAATCCCTCACCGGCAGCCATCTTCATCATCCCGGTGCTCTCCATGACGAGGAGGGAGTAGTTCACCCTCGGGGCTGAGGGTATGTACCAGTAGCTATGTGTTTGATCTCTCTCTCTCTCTCTCGTGTTCTTGATTTGGAACGATCTTGATGTATCGCGAGCTTTGCTATTATCGTTGGATCTTATGATGTTTCTTCCCCTCTATTCTCTTGTAATGGATTGAGTTTTCCCTTTGAAGTTATCTTATCGGATTGAGTCTTTAAGGATTTGAGAACACTTGATGTATGTCTTGCATGTGCTTATCTGTGGTGACAATGGGATATCACGTGATCTACTTGATGTATGTTTTGGTGATCAACTTGCGGGTTCCGTGACCTCGTGAACTTATGCATAAGGGTTGGCACACGTTTTCGTCTTGACTCTCCGGTAGAAACTTTGGGGCACTCTTTGAAGTTCTTTGTGTTGGTTTGAATAGATGAATATGAGATTGTGTGATGCATATCGTATAATCATACCCATGGATACTTGAGGTGACATCGGAGTATCTATGTGACATTAGGGTTTTGGTTGATATGTGTCTTAAGGTGTTATTCTAGTATGAACTCTTGAATAGATCGATCCGAAAGAATAAATTTGAGGTGGTTTCGTACCCTACAATAGTCTCTTCGTTTGTTCTCCCCTATTAGTGACTTTGGAGTGACTCTTTGTTGCATGTTGAGGGATAATTATATGATCCAATTATGTTATTATTGTTGAGAAAACTTGCACTAGTGAAAGTATGAACCCTAGGCCTTGTTTCAACGCATTGCAATACCGTTTGTGCTCACTTTTATCATTAGTTACCTTGCTTTTTTAATATTTTCAGATTACAAAAACCTATATCTACTATCCATATTGCACTTGTATCACCATCGTCATTAACTAGTGCACCTATACAATTTACCATTGTATTGGGTGTGTTGGGGACACAAGAGACTCTTTGTTATTTGGTTGCAGGGTTGTTTGAGAGAGACCATCTTCATCCCACGCCTCTCACGGATTGATAAACCTTAGGTCATCCACTTGAGGGAAATTGGCTATTGTCCTACAAACCTCTACACTTGGAGGCCCAACAACGTCTACAAGAAGAAGGTTGCATAGTAGACATCAATCATGACATCTCAAGAACATGAGAGAGAGAGAGATTAAACACATAGCTACTGGTACAAACCCTCAGCCCCGAGGGTGGACTACTCCCTCCTCATCATGGTGGTCGCCAGGATGATGAAGATGGCCACCAGTGATGCTTCCCCCCCCGTGAGGTGCCGAACGGGTCTAGATTGGTTTTCGGTGGCTCTGAGGCTGCTTGCGGCGAACTTGATCTAGGGTAACCCTGAAGGTTTTTGGAATATTTGGGAATTTATAGGGTAAAGAGGGGGTGCGGGAGGCCACCGAGGTGGGCACAACTCACCTGGGTGCGGCTGGACCCCAGGCGCACCGTGGTGGGTTGGGCCCCCCTCGGGGCACCCCCCAGTCTTTCTCGCCAATGGATGTCTTCGTCCATAAAAATCCACAAAAGTTTCGCGGTGTTTGGACTTAGTTTGATATTGATTTCCTGCGATGTAAAAAAACAAGCAAAAAACAGCAACTGGCACTGGGCACCAGGTTAATAGGTTAGTCCCAAAGAATGGTATGAAGTTGCTATAAAATTATTGTAAAACATCCAAGAATGATAATATAACAGCATGAAAACTTCATAATTTATAGATACGTTGGAGACGTATCAGTCACCCACAAGCACCAATCTATAGTTCTGGTAACAAGATTGAACAGAAGACATGAACTAGGGTTTGAGATGAGATGGTGTTGTTGAAGATGTTGATGAAGATAGCCCTCCCCAAGATGGGAGAGTTGTTGGTGATGATGATGACGATGATTTCCCCCTCCGGGAGGGAAGTTCCCCCGACGGAATCGCTCCGCCGGAGGGCAAAAGTGCTCCTGTCCAAGTTTCGTCTCGAGACGTTGGCGCTCCGTCCCGAAAGTCCTCCCTTTATTTTTTTTCTAGGTAAAAATTACTTATATACCAGAAGATGGGCACCGGAGGTGGGCCTGGTTGAGCACAACCCACCAGGGGGCGTCTGGGCTCCCTCGCACGCCCAGGTGGGCTGTGCCCACCTGGTGAGCCCCCTCTCGTAGTTGTTTGCTCCAATATTCATCATATATTTGATAAAAAAATCTCCGTGAAGTTTTAGCTTGTTTGGAGTTGTGCAGAATAGGTGGCCTGACGTAGCTTTGCTGTGTCCGTATGTCTAGCTGCTGTAATTCTCCTCTTTGTGTATACCTTGCATATTATGAGAGAAAAGGAACTAGAATTACTCCGAAAAGCATTATTATGGATAAAAAAATCTTAAATAACAGTAGGAAAACATGATGCAAAATGGACGTATCATCCTACTAGTTAGAGTTTAGTTCCTCTGATCTCGTGGTAGATCGAGTCTGTAATTGATACGTCTCCGACGTATCTATAATTTTTTATCGTTCCATGTTATTATATTATCGGTTTTGGGTGTTTTATATGCATTGATATGCTATTATATATTACTTTTGGGACTAACCTAGTAACCTAGAGCCTAGTGCCAGTTCCTATTTTTTACCTTGTTTTTTAGTTTCGCAGAAAAGGAATACCAAACGGAATAAAACCTTCGCGATGATTTTTATTGGACCAGAAGACAACCGGGAGACTTGGAGATGAAGTCGGAGGAGCCACGAGGCTGCCACAAGGATGGAGGGCGCGCCCAGGGGGGTAGGACGCGCCCCCCACCCTTGTGGGACCCTCGTGCACCCCCTGACCTAATTCCTGCGCCTATATATTCACATATATCCCAAAATCAATAGGGGAGTCCACAAAAACACTTTTCCACCGCCGCAACCTTTTGTACCCGTGAGGTCCCATCTAGGGACCTCTTCCGCCACCCTGCCGGAGGGGGATTCGATCACGGAGGGCTTCTACATCAACTCTATTGCCCTTCCGATGAAGCGTGAGTAGTTTACCACAGACCTACGGGTCCATAGCTAGTAGCTAGATGGCTTCTTCTCTCTCTTTTATTCTCAATACCATGTTCTCCTCGATGTTCTTGGATATCTATTCGATGCAATACTTTCTTTGCGGTGTGTTTGCCGAGATCCGATGAATTGTGTATTTATGATCAGCTTATCTATGAATATTATTTGAATCTCCTCCGAATTCTTTTATGCATGATTTGATATCTTTGTAATTCTCTTCGAACAATCGGTTTGGTTTGGCCAACTAGATTGTTTTTTCTTGCAATGGGAGAAGTGCTTAGCTTTGGGTTTAATCTTGCGGTGTCTTTCCCAATGACAGTAGGGGCAGCAAGGCACGTATTGTATTATTGCCATCAAGGATAAAAAGGTGGGGTTTTCATCATATTGCTTGAGTTAATTCCTCTACATCATGTCATCTTGCTTAATGCATTACTCCGTTCTTATGAACTTAATACTCTAGATGCATGCTGGATAGCGGTCAATGTGTGGAGTAATAGTAGTACATGCAAAATCGTTTCGGTCTACTTGACACGGACGTGATGCCTATATTCATGATCATATCATTGCCTTAGATATCGTCATAACTTTGCGCTTTTCTATCAATTGCTCGGAAGTAATTTGTTCACCCACCGTATTATTTTCTATCTTGAGAGAAGCCTCTAGTGAAACCTATGGCCCCCAGGTCTATTTTCCATCATATAAGTTTCTGATCTACTATTTTGCGGTATTTTACTTTCCGCTCTATAAACCAAAAATACCAAAAATATTTACTTTACCATTTATCTATCTCTATCAGATCTCACTTTGCGAGTAATCGTGAAGGGATTGACAACCCCTTTATCGCGTTGGGTGCAAGATGTTTGATTGTTTGTGCAGGTATTCGGTGACTTGTGCGTTATCTCCTACTAGATTGATACCTTGGTTCTCAAACTGAGGGAATACTTATCTCTACTTTGCTGCATCACCCTTTCGTCTTCAAGGGAAAAACCAACGCAAACTCAAGAAGTAGCAAGAAGAATTTCTGACGCCGTTGCCGGGGAGATCTACGCCAAGTCAAGCCATACCAAGTACCCATCATAAACTTTCATATCTTGCATTACATTATTCGACATTCGTCTCTCGTTTTCCTCTCCCCCACTTCTAAAACAATTTTTGAAAAGATTTGCCTTTTCTTCGCCCCTCTTCCGTTCGCCTTATTCGTTTGCCTTTTGGTTGCTCGTTTGCTAGATTTGTTTGCTGCCACCATGTCTGAAACTGGGGAGGCTATCATTGAAAATCTTGAGGAAAAATTTGAATCTTGTTCTTTGGATCATGAAACTGAAACTCCTCCTAATTACAAAACAAAAGTCTTTCGTGTGGGGGCCGGTAATATTATTAGAAAGAGTGTTATCCACAAATTCTTTGATTGCACGAGATCCATGCCTATTAATAGAAGATCTATTCTTCTTGAGTCAAATTGTTATGCGGATGCCATTGTTATGCTTGTTGAGAAATTAGAAAGAAAATTTGTGCATATTCATCCTGCTCTGCAAAAGGTGTTTTATGAACTTCCCAATATTAATCATCTAATAGCTGAAAAGATTGCCACTATTATCCTTATGCATGAATTTGATTTTATAATACAAGAAGCTAGGGATATTTTTTCTTTTTATAAAAAAGGATGTTGAACACCCTCCAATTATATATATCCTTCATGATAAAGAAACTGTGCGTAGTTTGGAATCTAGGGATTATCAATCTTATAGTGAAAATCTTAGGAGGAGAGTTCCCCATTCGGAAATCTCTCAATCTTTGTATCTTGAGGCTTTTGAGGGGTTTGATTGGATAACTAGGGGAATTTATGTAGGATTTAATAGGGATTGGTTGAATAAAATGGTGAAGGAACCCGTTAGAAACGAGCTACATATTTTATATGATGATATATACGGTGATGATCCTGACTATGGGTTCATGAATGTTAAAATTACCAATCAAAGTCCTTTTCATGATTGAAGTTCATCTACTAGGAGGGAAATAAAGGAAAGGATAGAATTGCTAAAACGAGTTTTGGAGGATTTGATGAGAAAAGAGTTGCATACCGAAGATGAGAATACCTAGATCTATTCGTGTTTTATGCCTAGCTAAGGGCGTTAAACAATAGCGATTGTTGGGAGGCAACCCAATTTTATTTTTGTTTTTGCTTTTTAGGTTCTGCTTTGCAATAATTAATTTATCTAGCCTCTGGTTAGATGTGGTTTTGTGTTTTAATTAGTGTTTGTGTCAAGTAAGACCTTTGGGATAGCTTATGGTGATAGTTGGTTTGATCTTGCTGAAAAACAGAAACTTTTGCGTCCAGTCCCAGAATTGTTAAAAATCACAGAAGCGTGATAAAATTCTGAATTTTTTACACAAGATTGGTATACAAATTTCCCCTGTTGTCCTAATTTTTCAGAATTTTTGGAGTTGCATAAGTATTCGAACTTTCCAGATTGCTACAGACTGTTCTGTTTTTGACAGATTATGTTTTCTATGTGTTGTTTGCTTATTTTGATGAATCTATGGGTAGTATAGGGGGGTATGTGTCGGTGTACTAGAGTAGGGGTACCCTAGTATCCCGAACTTGTGCACGGGCAGTTGCAGCACCCCGCGGCGAGGCTTGCCAGGTCACCGCCAAGATCCTCCGTGGTTCCTTTGGAGCCATCCAAGAACAAAGTATTTAACCAAGAAGACAAGGCCCCGGCAAGAGGAGCTTGCCGGGAAGGCCACTCAAGGCACGCAAAAGACAAGGCCCCGGCAAGAGGAGCTTCTTTGGGAAGGCTCGAGCGCCGACAAGCCTCCGTGACGCGACAGAATTCAGCCGCTGCAAGGCACTTGCCGCGGGCAGTAACCTCTCTTCATCTCCGCTCCAGCTCAGCCATCAACGTGTCACCATGGGACCATTCCATGCGCGCGTGTCAAGAGGCTGTGCGGCCAGCGGGGAGCAGCGATAAGCGGCGCTGACAAGCCTACCATCGTGGCGGACGGTGGCGCTCCTGACGGTCCCTGTTGCCTTTGTTTAGGCGACAGGACAGGCATTTAATGCTTTTGTCCCTTGCCGTCACGAGTTAGGTATATTGCAATCGCATAATCGCTCAAGTAGGTGTACCAACTATTGTTTCTCCATTTGTATCCTCATCTACGCTGCCACCGTCGGAGCCCCTTTGTGCATATAAAAGGAGGCCCATGCGCAACGTGAGGGGGGTTCGTTCCGCTCGACTGCTCGAGACCAGAGACACTCACGCTTAGGTTTTGTAGCTCTCATCGCTCCCTAGCAAGAACACAATACAATCGCATAAGCAGCAGAGGAGTATTATCTCTCCGGAGAGCTCTAAGCTGGGTAAACTGCTCGTGTGCTTCGCCGATCCGCTCTTCATGCGATCTCCGCCCCCTCCGAACCACAAGGGCCTGGTCCGCCGCCCCATAGGTGTTCGTGGGTCCGATCAGCCTCCCCGACATCTTTGGCGCGCTGTAGGGGCGTCGAGGCTGTGTGAACCTGATCCGGCGTTCACACGAGAAGCGTCTTCATCATCTTCAACATCTTCCTCAACATGCCACCGAAGAAGAAGGCTTCGGCGGCAGCAGAGCCGTCCGCGTCATACCCACCATCACCGGAGCAAACGGGTGGTGGAGTGGACGCTGGCGGAAGAACGGGTGCCGGCGAAGGAGTTCGTGACGCTGCCAAGTCCAAGGACAAGGCCGCGCAAACCTCGGCGTCCGCACACCCCCCGCGCCCATCTCAGGAGACGCGGGACCAACAGCGTCATGGTATTCACAATACCATACGCCGCTGGATCAAGACCGACCGGAGGATCTCGAGACCCTCAAGACCAGCGTGCACGCCAACGCCGGGCACAAGCGAGATACGGTCGCTCGACGGATGCTGCTCCTTCTAACATAGTTAGAAGTCCGAGCATATCCCGCTCCTCGCACCGTTCACCATTGCCACCCACTACTCCAGCAGAAGCTCTAGCGAGAGCTCAGCTGCTTCTGGATTACCCTCCAACGGCCGACAAGGTCGACGAGTGGAGGGCTACCATCCAGAGCCTCATCGGCTTTGCCAACGGCGACGCTCCGCGGCAACCAACTACATCACTGCCGCGGCAAGACGACAAGGCACGAGCCGGTGGCGACGAGACTTGTGGAGGTGCAACCACCATGCACTCTCCACCCCGAAGGCCAAGATCGCCGACTCGCCGGATCCACCTCGATGACGACTCCATCGTCGCCGGATCCACGAGCTCGCCGCGATCAGCGCCAAGTTCTTCATGAGCGACAACAAGAAGACGCCGAACTCGTGATCGAAGCGTCGAAGAGAAGCGCCGCATCAGTCCGACAAGCGCCAGGGCCCTCTATTGACATGCACGCGCCAGAGGAACCAGCGACTTTGCCGACGCGGTAGGTTGCCCTGCTCACTCACTCGTGAGTTGCGGCAAGTCCAGTGGCCCAGCAACAAGAACTTCAAGCCAGACGTGCCAGAGAAGTACGATGGCAGGACGCATCCGTCGGAGTTCCTCAACATCTACACCATCGCGGTGCAGGCTGTGGGGGGACGAGACGACAAGATCCTCGCCAACTACTTCCCGCTGGTACTCAAGTCCAACGTCAGGTCCTGGCTCATGCACTTGCTGACAGTTCCATATCCTCTTGGGCAGATCTGTGCCATCAGTTTGTTGGCGCCTTCACAGGCGGCCACAAGCCTCATGGCCAAGAGAGTGACCTTCATCTCGCCGCCTGTAAGGAAGGAGTCCCTGCGCAAGTTCATTCAGAGATTCAGCCGTGTGCACTACAACATCCCGTATGTCCACCTGCGCTGGTGATCAGCGCGTTCCACTGTAACGTCGGAACCGCAGGATGAGGGAGGAGATGGCGCAGCAAAGTCAAGGACGCCATGAGCTGTATGCCTTGGACGACAAGTGTGCACGTGTCAAGAAGGGAGGAGACTCCAGAGAGAATGCGTAAGCAGGATCTCGACAAGGAGGAGACCGCCTGCAAAGAAGAGCCGTGGCGAGGCAACAGAAGAAGAAAGGCAGAGAAGTGCTAGCTGTTGAGCAGTCCGCAATGGAGGTAGCGACAAGAACGCCAAGGCCGGAGGCTCGCAAGGAGGTTGCCGCCGACGCCAACCACCGGCCTCGGTGGCGGCCGCCGACAAGCGTGACGGCTCCGGCAAGCAAGATCGCAAGATCCATCGCACCAAGGGCCACGACCTCCGTGAGCTGCGAGAAGGTCGAGCAGCTTGTTGAACAGCGAAGGCTGAGTACGAGCGGCGCGACAAGGAGAAGGCTCAGAAGGTGCCGGAGGAGCCAAGAAGAAGAGACCCGGCCGGGAGGACGCCGCGGCAAGGCCAAGCAAAGAAGAAGGAGACAGCCTCCCGCGCCGCGATAAGGATGAAGATGACGACGACGACGAAGATATGGAAGACGCACGACGCCGGCGAGCAGGAGTTTCGTAGCTACGGAGGTCATCTGCGTTGACGGAGGTGCTTCCCTGCATACTTCCCACCGCCAACTCAAGCAATGGATGCGGGAGGTCAATGCAGCGGAACCATCCGTAGAGTCACGCAAGCCTCTAAAGTGGTCCAACACGCCTATCATCTTTGATATTGAGGACCACCCTGACCGCATAACTGCGGTCGGGTGCTTGCCAATGTTGGTCTCACCAACTATCCGCAACCTCAAGGTCACCAAGATGCTAGTTGACGGCGGGCCGCTTAAACCTGATCTCCTCCGCGGTGCTCCGTAAGCTTCAGATCCTCGACAATGAGCTCAAGAGACCGGCACTTTCCAAGGAATCAATCCGGGAAGGAGCAAGCCAAGGGGAAGATTATGTTGCCGGTGACATTTGGCAGCGAAAGCTGAACTTTAGGATCGAGAGGGTCACATTCGACGTTGCCGATTTCCCATTGCCTTACAATGGGATACTTGGCCGCCCAAAGACTCGCCAAGTTCATGGCAGCCTCTCACTATGCCTACAACTTACTCAAGATGCCAGCCCGATAAGCGCCATCTCTATCCATGGCGACAAGAAGGATGCTCTTATCTGCGCCGACAAGATCTACTGGATGCAGCAGCCATGACAGATTGCAAAACACTTGTCACCGAAGCTCCCGGGGAAGAAGACCAAGTCCAAGTCCGCAAGAGCTCGATGCCCACTCCGCAAGCGGACCTCTTCGAGTGCTGCGCTACCGTCGAGGACGCACCATCGAGCTCCACCGCAAGTGCAAGAAGAAGATGGCAGCTCCGCCAAGACCAAGAAGGTGTCCGCCAAGGAGGACGGCACCGGTGGTACCTTCACCATCGGTGCCTCTCTTGACCCTAAATAGGAAGGCGCGCGTTGCTTTCCTCATGGCTTAACGCCGACGTGTTTGCATGGCAACCGCCCCGACATCCCCGTGTTCCTGTGAAAGTAATTGAGCACCGCCGCCGCTTGTCCTCATGTGCGCCCGTCAAGCAAAAAAGTCGAAGCAGCAAAGTGGAGCGCCAAGAGTTCATAGCGTAAGAGATAAAGAAATTGGAAGCAGCAGGCCTTGTCGAGGAGTGCTCCACCCTACGTGGTTGGCCAATCTCAGTAGTCGTGCGCAAGGCAAATGGGAAATGGAGACTTTGTATTGACTTCACGGATGTTAATAAAGCTTGTCCCAAAGACCCGTTTCCCTTGCCGCGCATCGACCGGATTGTTGACTCCACGGCTGGATGTGATTTGCTTTCATTTCTTGATGCATACTCAGGATATCATCAGATCATCATGGCAGAAGAGGATGAGGAGAAGACCGCATTCATTACTCCATGTGGCACATACTGTTTCATACGGATGCCTTTCGGTTTGAAGAATGCCGGTTCAACGTTTGCAAGAGTAGTCCATGACGCTTTTGAGCCGCAAATGCACAGGAATGTAGAAGCCTACATGGATGACATAGTGGTCAAGAGCAACGACAAATCTGCGCAAGATCAACCTCAAGCTCAACCCCGAGAAGTGCGTGTTTGGAGTCCCTTCCGGCAAGCTTCTCGGGTTCTTCGTGTCTCAGCGAGGAATTGAAGCCAATCCTGACAAGATCAAGGCCATTGAGCAGATTGAAGCACCGGGTTGGCCAAGGATGTATGAAGACTTGCGGTTGCGTGGCTGCTCTCAGCAGGTTTATCTCTAGGTTCTGCTGAGCGCATACCGCCATTTTTCAAAATTTTGAAAAAGGCAGGTCCAATGAAATGGACTCCGAAGCGCGAGGTTGCGCTGCAGGACTTAAAGAGATACATGTCTTCCACTCCAACACTTGTCGCACCTAAGCCACAAGAGAAGTTGCTGCTATATATAGCGGCAACCAATCAAGTGGTTAGTGTTGCGTTAGTAGCGGAGAGGGAGGCGGATGACGAGCTAGCAACCACGGCAGATACATCCAGCGACAAGCAGGGGGCTTCGCCGACAAGCTCTGGTCCCTACAAGGACGGATCTCCGCAGACGCATGAACAGATGCAGAAAAGGATGGTGCAGCGCCCAGTTTACTTTGTCGGCCTCTCCCGCAGGGGCTAGGTCAAGGTACTCTGGTGTGCAAAATTGCTTTTCGCCTCCTCATGGCCTCGAGATAGCTGCGCCATTACTTCCAAGCACATGAGATAACAAATACTCGCTTCCTTTGAAGAGGATACTACGTAATCCGTGGTTTACGTGCAGGATTGTCGAGTGGGCATCGAACTGTCAAGCTTTGGCCTCAAGTTTGAAAGCACTTCAACTATCCAAAGCGTAGCATTGGCAGAATTCATAGCAGAATGGACGCCAACACCGATGAAGAAATTCCAGACGAGCATCCCGTCAAGGAAGCAAGCAAAGAGTGGCTGATGTACTTTGATGGTGCCTTCTCGCTGCAGGCGCTGTGCCGGGCGTGTCGCTTGTCGCACCCACCGGAGAGCACCTCAAGTACGTAGTCCGTATGCATCTTTCCCAAGGAGCAAGCAACAAACAATACTGCAGAGTATGAAGGTTTGCTTGCCGGTCTCAGGATCGCAATGGACCTTGGGATCAAGAAGCTTATTGTCAGGGGTGACTCACAACTGGTCGTCCGCCAAGTAAACAAAGATTATCAGAGTCCATTGATGGAAGCCTACGTTGATGAAGTGAGGAAGCTATAAGAACACTTTGACGGCCTACAAATGGAACATGTTCCAAGAGCTCAGAATGATATTGTCGATGGTTCACAAAGTGCTGCACTTAAGTTGCCTGTGGAACCAGGGATTTTTGTGCTCAAGCTTACTCAACCAACCGTAACACCATCAACTGGACAGAGAAAGAAGAGGAAGTTGATCTCTGGTGACTACTTTCCGGTAGAGCTTCCCAAAGCCGCCGCCAAGAAGGTACCCAAGATCGACACCAACAGAGCTGAGGGGCAGTCTCCGACAAGCCCTGTGGTTTGTTTCATTGAAGCAGACGCCCCGACAAGTTTTGCTCCGGCAAGCTTGCCGGGAGCATCGAAGCTCCGGCTGAGCCGCAGTGTTCTTGCCGTGGAAGCTGATGTTCCCGCAGCAGCAGATGTGCCTTTAGTCCTTGTTGTCGAGCCGCAAGCTCCAAAGATGGGCACAAAGAGATTGTCCACTTCCTTCAGACAGGAGAACTTCCCGAAGAGCAAGAAGAAGCGGAAAGAGTAGCCCGGCAGTCAAGTATGTACCAGTTTGTCGACAGCATACTGTACAGAAGAAGACTCAACGGGGTGAAATTGAAGTGTATTTGCCGGGAAGATGGACAAAAGCTGTTGGCAGAGATACATGGAGGCATATGTGGTCATCACATTGGCGCAAGAGCGCTTGCCGGCAAAGCTTTCCAAGAAGGTTTCTTCCGCCGACAGCCCTCCAGGATGCAACTGCACAAGTAACCAAGTGTGAAGCGTGCTAGTTCCGTTCCAACAGATACATCACCACTCAAGCTCTCCAGACGATCCCTTTATCCCGCCATTTTCGGTCCGGGGCTCGACATCCTCGGCCCCTTCCCCGAACTGTCGGGGCTTTGAGTACTTTTAAGTTGCAATCGACAAGTTCACAAAGTGGCCGGAAGTGGAAGCAAAGGAGGAAGGTAACGGCACAAGAAGCTAAGTTCTTCAGTCGATTGTTTGTCGCTTCGAATCCCTAACAGGATCATCACCGGCTAACAAAGACACAATTTACGAAGTCGCACCTTCATGCAAGACGTCCAAGATCTTGGCGCCAAGGTCTGCTTTTGCTTTGCTCATCCGAGAAGCAACGGCCAAGCAGAGAGGGCAAATCTTTGAAGTGCTGCGGCCCAAGACCAGAACTTTCGACAGGCTGCACAAGTGCGGAAGAAACTGGATTGGGGAGCTGCCGGTGGTTGTTTGGTCGATCAGACGACGCCAAATCGAGCCACCGCCGCACACCTTTTGCTCTAGTCTATGGAGCAGAGGCAGTTCTCCCCACGGAACTCAGATACGGATCGCCTCGAAGTGCTCGCTATGATGAGCTTGAGCAAGAGCAGCTGCGATAAGATGACGCGCTGCCCTTGAGGAGGATCGTCTTGAGCCATCAGACGAGCCGCTCGTTACCGAGAAGCTTTAAGCGCCGCTACCATAGCCGCAGTTAGTGCCGAAGCCTCGAGGAAGGCGACCTTGTTCTTCGGGCGCTGCGTTCAGTCCGCCAAGAATTCAAACAAGTTGACGCCAAGTGGGAAGGCCCTTATCGGGTGAAACGAGTCACTAGGGCCTGGCGCTGTCCGCTTTGAGACCGAAGATGGCATTCCGTGAGCAACTCCTGGAACATTGAGCATCTTCGTAAGTTTTACCCATAGGGCGCGGTTGTCGAAACCCGTTCCAGCAACCACCTTTTGTACAAGTCTTGCCGCTGTTGCATGTAATCCTTTGTACAAAGCCGGGCGCAGACCGTGCATCGATCAAGAAGCTCATGTGTTGCGCACAATTTGTCAAATTCATGCTTTCATCATTTTATTGCATGTTTTTGCTAACACTTTGTGCAGCAACCACACCCGTAGCAACATCGAGCCGCTGGGCTCCATAACTTTATTTTCTCCTTTCTTTTCTCAAAGAAAGGAAGGCTCCCTCGCGCACAAGTTAACCAGGGGAAGGAGAAGATAATACTATGGACCAAGCGTTGCTCAAGGAAGTTTTGCCTTTATCGAGAAGCAAACAATGTAAAAGCTAAGTTGCCGAAGTTTGAGCATTCAGTTCTTAAATTTTCAAGTTATCTTCCTCGAACGATAGTACTTTGTATGGAAAACCTGTGCGCAGAGGAACCAACTCGCGGCTAGTGTCGCCCTTACCTTGTTTCGAGACCGCTCAACAACTTAAGTGAGCTGCAGCTAGTCGCGACAAGGTTGCTTGCCGGAGGCGGCACCGCCAAAGAAGCCAGTTGCCGACGTTCCGCACTCAGCGCCATGGAAAAGGTGCTCAGACCGCAAGTTCCCTAAATGCGTAGGGTAGAAACGTACAAAGGAAGGAATCAACAGCGACAAGGGAAAGATAAAATTGGCGGCCTAGTCTACGCGGTCGCCATCAATCCGCTTGATCTTGTTCACCTTGTCCACAATGGGTGCGACAAGGGCTTTGAGATCCTCCACGTTGGCATCTGGCGGCAAGGATCTGAGGACGCCGTTGAGGTTGAGGCCTGGATTGCGGAAGGCCACCTTCATCAACACATTCTCGAGGGCTCTCGCACGATCTGGCGTGATTCCTCGGCCAGCTGCTTTGGGACCTCTTCCCGAGTCGCTGGAGGCCCGCCACCACGCCCTTGAAGAATAAGCTGAGCTTGGCGATGGGTTGGAGGTGCTCACGGAGGAGTATGCAAGATCCGCCATCCCCAGCTCCATCACTCGTTGTGGATGTCGGCAGCAGATTCCACAAGACCTTCGGTCCAATGCTCCACACTCTCCCTCAAGGCGCCTGGTGGCAACAAGATTCGCAGCAGCCTCTCTTGGCCTTGATCGTCTCCAATAGGCCCACCTCCGCTCCTTGGCGCCGTCCGGTGTCTGCGTCGAGTGGTCAACCGGTGAAGATCTGCCTTAGAATCCTTGGCGGCGTCGAGCTCCTTGCTCCTATCGGCGAGGCAGCCACCTGTAGCTCGCCAAGAGTGTAGGCGTCCTTCTCGCGCTCGTGCTTGAGCGCGGCAAGCTCCTCACCGCTCTTCTGGAGACTGGCCTCCAGCTGTGCCACCTTCGTCTTCAACTCCTCCTTGGCGGCCTCGGCGGCTGCGACAGCATCCTTCGCTTCCTTAAGCGCCCGCCAGTGACTCCTCGCGGCGACAAGCTCTTCCTCGTGGCTGTCCAGGTTGACCTTCCGCTCGCCAGCCGCTTTCCCTGCGCGGACAGCTTCTCGGCTGCAAGCCGCTGCTCCTCCTCACCGCGGCCTTCTCGAGGATGAAGGTCGGCGCTCTTCAATGAGTAGCACCCGCTCTTCCGCTACGCTCCGGAGAGCTTCTTGGTTGGCGCTCCGGAGCTCTTCTTCCGCTTCTCCATATCTGCTCCCGCCTCGCGACAAGTGCTTCCCGACTCCAACTTGGCTTGTCGGGCGCGGTAGAGCGACAGCAGCTTCTTCAAGCCTCCTCCTCGACTCGCCACCGCTGCTGCTTGGCGCGTCCACTAGCGTCGCCAGCCAGCGGAGGCGAAGCAGCTCTCCGTCAAGGTCTCTCTTCGACCGACGCCTGAGCTCGACTCTGTGGGAGTTTGATGAAGACGCCGTCGCCCGGCCTTCAAGTAAGCGCCGGTGGGGCCCCTCAGAGCTGCTGCAGCGTGGCCGGGAGTCGTGATCGGTGTAGCGCTGGCGCTCCTGCGGCCCTGTGGCTGTCAAGGTCGATCGCTGGAATCCTCGCCGGCTTCTGCGGCGGCAGCCTCGGTGGCCTCCTCGCCGACAGGCTCGTCAGCACCGGCCTCTTCTTCCACGACGGCGGCTTCGTCAGTGTTGCCGCACGCGTCCTCCTCACCGGCGACCTCGATCTCCATCGGCTCTGCGTCAGACAAAGAAAGAACAGTCAAGCAAATGTTCAAAAAGAAAAATGTAAGAAAACAAGCCCAAGGGAAATTTTCGCGCAAGAGGATTACCTGCAATGGGATCTGCAGCCATGGTCTCGACCACTGGAGGATCACTGGTGCTGTCCCTTGCCGGAGTAGCCTCCCTTGTCGGAGGACGCTCCCTTGCCGGAGAATCCTCCCTTGGCGGCATGGTCGCA
The DNA here is from genome assembly GCA_021605145.1 of Aegilops bicornis. Lineage (NCBI taxonomy): Eukaryota > Viridiplantae > Streptophyta > Magnoliopsida > Poales > Poaceae > Aegilops > Aegilops bicornis. The sequence continues at coordinate 73,210,951 of CM038675.1, forward strand.
GCAGACAGGATCTCGGGGGCGGCTTCCGAGCCCTCCTGATGAGGCTGCTCTGCTCCTACACAAACAAACAGTCAGATATCAATGAAGAAGGAGCACCCATGCACACCTAACAGTAAGGAGAAAACCGCATACTTACCACAGGGGCTGTCTTTGGGGCTGCTCTGAGGAAGGGGTTGCGGGTCCGGCAAGGGGGGTCTCAGACCGCCTCCTGTTGCTGGTGGACCGTCCTCAACGACGCACCGCCGGAGTCTTGGCTCTCTTTGACGCTCTTCGGGCCAAAGGCCCCGAAAGGAAAGAGTTCGTAACAAAGCAAATCAGACTCAAGATGAAGCAACAAAATTGAAGAAATACAAGTACAATATTGAAGTTTACTCTTCTTCTTCCTCCTCGGAGCTGAGCGGAGAAGTCAAACTCGGCTCGCCTCCGGCGACGAGGCGGAGGAGTGGGTCTTGGCCGCTTGGCGGAGGCGTCGGCGGTGGCCTGGGAGGACTCAGCCCCAGTTGTCGTAGCAGCGTGGGGTGCTCCAGCAACATCGCTTGTCATGTAGAGCGCTGTGCCGCTGCCAAGCTGTTGTGGTCCCATCTGCCGCCCGTCTCGCCTCCGCCTTGCGGAGACGCCTCTTTGGCGGAGCCGGGGCTCCGTTTGTGGCAAGCTGCTGGGTGGTGGGAAGAAGCGCCCTCGGCTGGTCCGCTCGACTCGGCCTCGGGCTCGGCAAGCTCTTCCTCACCGGGCGAAGCTCCCTTCGCCGGCAAGGCTTGCCGCCTTTGCTGCGTCTGCCTCCTCCACGGTGTACCAAGACGCCCGGTGATGGCAGCTGCCGCCTCCTCCAACCTTGTGGCGTCGCGCCATCTCTTCGCCGGTGGTGTCGCTGGTGAGCCTCTTACGCCGTCGGAGCGGATCGGCACTTCTTCCAGGCTGTCAAGAACTGCTGCACGATGTCGCCGGAAGGCTCTTGCCAGGTTGGAACGATCCCATGGGAATCGCACAACGGCATCATGGCGCCGGATGCTTTGTCGAGCGCAGAGTTGTTGCACAATGGGACGACCCCTCGGCAACCTAAACCACTCGGGTGATCGGGTCGTTCTTGAACAGCTCTAGCAGCATCGCATCCAGCTCCAAGACGGTGAAATTCCAATTGAGACTCGGGCGCAGCCTCATGATGTCTGCCGCATTTTGGAACTCCCAAGCAGGTCTCCTCCTCTCCTGCAAGGGAGCGATGCGGCGGCGAAGGAAGTCTGCGCTAATCAAGCGCCTACGGTTAGCCCGGCAAGCCTGAGGCGCAAAATCCGGGTCACAGCTATCTTCAACCTAGCATCCTCCGGCGCCAAGTTGCTCCAATCGTTGCCGCGCACTATTGGGGTTTGGCGCACGGCAGTGAAGGGCTGCGGGTTCTCCTCTATGATCCAACACCAGTTGGCTCTCCACTCCTCCCACTTGCTGCGGAACTCTCCTTCCAGATAGGCCTCCTTCTTGCCGACCCTGGAGACCCAAGCAATCCCTCCCAAGAAGCGGCTCCCCTCTCTCAACGCGGGGCATGAAGAAGTGGCGGAAGAGGGCTACGTTGGGGTGGATCCCGACAAAGTTTTCGCAAAGGTGTGCGAAAACTGCCATGGTCAGAATGGCGTTGGGGGTGAAATCAAGGAGGCGGAACCCGTAGGTATTCATAATATCGCAGAAGAATTCGGAAAAGGGCGGGCAGAGCCCGCAATAGAAGAAAAGGGCAAAGAAAGGATACCCGCTTGGGCTAAATCCGACGCGGTGGCGGGGAGTACCTTCGTGCGCGGATGCGCACGCGTCTCCGTCGACCAGAAGAGGTAGAAGAGCTCCCTCAACTCCTTTGCGTCGAGCTGAGGGGAGAAGATGGCCCGCTCCTTGCACAGCGCCGCGGGCCGCTGCACCTCGGCCGACTTCACGCCTTTTCCCTTGTCGGCTTTCGGAGCCATGGCGGGGGCGGTGGAGGAGGTCGACGGCGTTGAGTGTGCTGGTGGCGAAAGGGGGCGGAGCGCTGCTCTCTCTGCACTAGAGAAGAAGGGGGGAGCGGCGGTGGTTTTCAGGACAAGACAACAATGGCGAGGTGGGCGACCTGCCCCTGTTTCCCCGTTTATAAGGAGGGAGAAGGGGCGGACGTTCCGCTGCGGACGTTCCGCTTTTTCTAATAAAGAAACCCCCACAACCTCGCCCACGATCTCTCACACGACGCCACGTTCGGTGCGTGCCGTTAGTGGGGGGCGTGGTGGGTCCGGGGCAAGTAACGGCGTGATCAAGGCCGCGTGTGACCGTGCACTGTTTTGGGCCTGGCCCGACAGCGCTCGGCACCGTGTCTCGACCCAGTCTGGGGCTCTGCCGGTGTACTAGAGTAGGGGTACCCTAGTATCCCGAACTTGTGCACGGGCAGTTGCAGCACCCCGCGGCGAGGCTTGCCAGGTCACCGCCAAGATCCTCCGTGGTTCCTTTGGAGCCATCCAAGAACAAAGTATTTAACCAAGAAGACAAGGCCCCAGCAAGAGGAGCTTGCCGAAGGCCACTCAAGGCACGCAGAAGACAAGGCCCCGGCAAGAGGAGCTTGCCGGGAAGGCCACTCAAGGCACACAGAAGACAAGGCCCCGGCAAGAGGAGCTTGCCGGGAAGGCTCGGAGCGCGACAAGCCTCCGGACGCGACAAGAATTCAGCCGCGGCAGGCAACCTCTCTTCATCTCCGCTCCAGCTCATCCATCAACGTGTCGCCATGGGACCATTCCATGCGCGTGTGTCAAGAGGCTGTGCGGCCAGCGGGGAGCAGCGATAAGCGGCGCTGACAAGCCTACCATCGTGGCGGACGGTGGCGCCCCGACGGTCCCTCGCAGATCGTTTAGGCGGCTGTGGACGGGCATTTAATGCTTTTGTCCCTTGCCGTCCGAGTTAGGTATATTGCACCGCATAATCGCTCAAGTAGGTGTACCAACTATTGTTTCTCCATTTGTATCCTCATCTACGCTACACCGCCGGAGCCCCTTTGTGCATATAAAAGGAGGCCCATGCGCATAGCGTGGGGGGTTCGGTTCCGCCGACTCGTTCGAGACCGTAGACACTCACGCTAGGTTTTGTAGCTCTCATCGCTCCCTAGCAAGAACACAATACAATCAGACAAGCAGCAGAGGAGTATTATCTCCTGAGAGCTCCGACTGGGTAACTGCTCAGGTGCTTCGCCTCGATCCGCTCTTCAGGCGATCTCCGCCTCCGAACCACAAGGGGCCTGGTCCGCTGCCCCATAGGTGTTCGTGGGTCCGATCAGCCTCCCCGACAGTATGAACCATGAAAAAGTTGGAATACAGTAGATATTACACCAATATAAATAAAGAATGAGTTCACAACAGTACCAAAAGTGGTGATTTATTTTCTTATACTAACTGAGCTTATGAGATTTTCTGTTGAGTTTTGTGTTGTGAAGTTTTCAAATTTTGGGTAAGGATTTGATGGACTATGGAATAAGGAGTGGCAATAGCCTAAGGTTGGGGATGCCCAAGGCACCCCAAGTAAATATTCAAGGACAACCAAGAGCCTAAGCTTGGGCATGCCCCAGAAGGCAACCCCTCTTTTGTCCTCGTCTATTGGTAACTTTACTCGAGGCTATATTTTTATTCACCACATGATATGTGTTTTGCTTGGAGCGTCTTGTATGATTTGAGTCTTTGCTTTTTAGTTTTCCACAATCATCCTTGCTGTACACAACTTTTGAGAGATACACGCATGAATCGTGATTTATTAGAATACTCTATGTGCTTCACTTGTATCTTCTGAGCTAGGCAATTTTGCTCCAGTGCTTCACTTATATCTTTTTAGAGCACGGAATGGTTTTATTTCATAACTCTCATGCTTCACTTATATTATTTTGAGAGTCTTTAAACAGCATGGTAATTTGCTTTGGTTATAAATTTAGTCCTAATATGATAGGCATCCAAGAGGGATATAATAAAAACTTTCATATAAAGTGCATTGAATACTATGAGAAGTTTGATTCTTTATGATTGTTCTGAGATATGAATATGGTGACATTAGAGTCATGCTAGTGAGTAGTTTTGTATTTGAGAAATACTTGTGTTGAGTTTTGTGATTCCCGTAGCATGCACGTATGGTGAACCGTTATGTGATGAAGTCGGAGAATGATTTATTTATTGATTGTATTCCTTATGAGTGGCGGTCGGGGACGAGCGATGGTCTTTTCCTACCAATCTAACCCCCTAGGAGCATGAGCGCAGTACTTTGTTTTGATAACTAATAGATTTTTGCAATAAGTATGTGAGTTCTTTATGACTAATGTTGAGTCCATGGATTATACGCACTCTCACTCTTCCACCATTGCTAGCGCAACTTTCGCCGGTGCCATAAACCCACCATATAACTTCCTCAAAACAGCCACCATACCTACCTATTATGGCATTTCCATAGCCATTCCGAGATATATTGCCATGCAACTTTCCACCGTTCCATTTATTATTACACGCTCCATCATTGTCATATTGCTTTGCATGATCATGTAGTTGACATCGTATTTGTGGCAAAGCCACCGTTCATAATTATTTCATACATGTCACTCTTGATTCATTGCACATCCCGGTACACCACCAGAGGAATTCATGTAGAGTCATATTTTGTTCTAAGTATCGAGTTGTAATTCTTGAGTTGTAAGTAAATAAAAGTGTGTTGATCTTCATTATTGAGCATTGTCCCATGTGAGGAAAGGATGATGGAGACTATGATAACCCCACAAGTCGAGATGAGACTCCGGACTAAAAAAAGGAGCCAAAAAAATGAGAGAAGGCCCAAAAAAAATGAGAGAAAGGAGAGAAGGGGCAATGTTAATATCCTTTTACCACACTTGTGCTTCAAAGTAGCACCATGATCTTCATGATAGAGAGTCTCCTATATTGTCACTTTCATATACTAGTGGAAATTTTTCATTATAGAACTTGGCTTGTATATTCCAATGATGGGCTTCCTCAAATTTCCCTAGGTCTTCATGAGCAAGTTTAGTTGGATGCACACCCACTTAGTTTCCTTTTGAGCTTTCATAAACTTATATCTCTAGTGCATCCGTTTCATGGCAATCCCTGCTCACTCACATTGATATCTATTGATGGGCATCTCCATAGCCCGTTGATACGCCTAGTTGATGTGAGACTATCTCCTTCTTTTTGTCTTCGCCACAACCACCATCTATTCCACCTATAGTGTTATGTCCATGGCTCACGCTCATGTATTGCGTGAAAGTTGAAAAAGTTTGAGAACATCAAAAGTTTGAAACAATTGCTTGGCTTGTCATCGGGGTTGTGCATGATTTAAATATTTTGTATGATGAAGATGGAGCATAGCCAGACTATATGATTTTGTAGGGATAAGCTTTCTTTGGCCATGTTATTTTGAGAAGACATAATTGCCTTGTTAGTATGCTTGAAGTATTATTGTTTTTATGTCAATATTAAACTTTTGTTTTGAATCATATGGATCTGAACATTCAAGCCACAATAAAGAAATTACATGGATAAATATGTTAGGTAGCATTCTACATCAAAAATTCTGTTTTTGTCATTTACCTACTCGAGGACGAGAAGGAATTAAGCTTGGGGATGCTTGATACGTCTCCAACATATCTATAATTTTTGATCGTTCCATGCTATTATAGTATCTATTTTGGATGTTTTATATGCATTAATATGCTATTTTATATTATTTTTGGGATTAACCTAGAGCCCAATGTCAGTTCCTGTTTTTTCCTTGTTTTTGAGTTTCGCAGAAAAGGATTACCAAACGGAGTCCAAATGGAATAGGTGATGATTTTTCTTGGACCAGAAGACAACCAGGAGACTTGGATAGGAAGTCGGAGGAGCCACGAGGTGGCCACAAGGACGGAGGGCGCGCCCAGGTGGGTAGGGCGCGCCCCCACCCTTGTGGGCCCCTCGTGCACCCCCTGACCTAATTTCTTCGCCTATATATTCCCATATATCCCAAAACCAACATGGGAGTCCATGAAAACACTTTTCCACCACCGCAACCTTGTGTAGCCGTGAGACCCCATGTAGGGACCTTTTCCACCAGCACCCTGCCGGAGGGGGATTCGATCACGGAGGGCTTCTACATCAACTCTATTGCCCTTCCGATGAAGCGTGAGTAGTTTACCACGGACCTACGGGTCCATAGCTAGTAGCTAGATGGCTTTTTCCCTCTCTTTGATTCTCAATACCATGTTCTCCTCGATCTTCTTGGAGATCTATTTGATGTAATACCTTTTTGTGGTGTGTTTGCCGAGATCCGATGAATTGTGGATTTATGATCAGCTTATTTGTGAATATTATTTGAATCTCCTCTGAATTCTTTTATGCATGATTTGGTATCTTTGTTATTCTCTTCGAACTATCGGTTTGGTTTGGCAAACTAGATTGGTTTTTCTTGCAATGGGAGAAGTGCTTTGCTTGGGGTAAAATCTTGCGGTGTCCTTTCCCAGTGATAGTAGGGGCAGCAAGGCACATATTGTACTGTTGCCATCGAGGATAAAAAGGTGGGGTTTTCATCATATTGCTTGAGTTAATTCCTCTACATCATGTCATCTTGCTTAATGCGTTACTCCGTTCTTATCAAGTTAATACTCTAGATGCATGCTGGATAGCGGTCGATGTGTGGAGTAATAGTAGTAGATGCAGAATCATTTTAGTCTACTTGACACGGATGTGATGCCTATATTCATGATCATTGCCTTAGGTATCGTCATAACTTTGCGCTTTTCTATCAATTGCTCGGCAGTAATTTGTTCACCCACCGTATTATTTTCTATCTTGAGAGAAGCCTCTAGTGAAACCTATGGCCCCCGAGTCTATTTTCCATCATATAAGTTTCTGATCTACTATTTTGCAATCTTTTACTTTCCGTTCTATAAACCAAAAATACCAAAAATATTTACTTTACAGTTTATTTATCTCTATCAGATCTCACTTTGCGAGTAATCGTGAAGGGATTGACAACCCCTTTATCGCATTTGGTGCAAGTTGTTTGATTGTTTGTGCAGGTATTCGGTGACTTGTGCGTTGTCTCCTACTGGATTGATACCTTGGTTCTCAAACTGAGGGAAATACTTATCTCTACTTTGTTGCATCACCCTTTCCTCTTCCAGGAAAAAACCAATGCAAGCTCAAGAAGTAGCAGTAATCCCCATATACACAAGCAATATAATCAAGCGGGAAGTAGGGTTTTACCTCTTAGAGAGGGCCCAAACCTGGGTAAATATCGTGTCCTGCGTCCCATGTTCCCCATCAATCCAAGATCCATAGTTCCAGACCCCCTACCCGAGATCACCCAGTTTTGACACGGACATTGGTGCTTTCATTGAGAGTTTCGCTGTCGGATCGATGGCCACCTACGCCGGGGACGTCTCATCCCCTGGCCGGGCTCTTCCACCCGTCGGCGTCAAGTTACATACTGACCCATCCGGCCCCCACGCTAGGATGGAAGCTTCACCCTTGGTCAGAAAATCAGGTTCGAGAGCCTAGAGTTCACCGTCGATTCCCGGGGACATCTTACTCTCGCTGAACTGCCGGTTCCCATCAGGGAATCCGCCGATCCCGATGTTTTGACTTTAGAGACAGAAACCGATGATATGTGAAGCCTGGCCTTAGACCCAGATTCCATCAATTCGTCCGCCGTACGTCGTCCGGACACTATCTCGAACAAACCTGGAGCGGCCACACTTCGTGTGAGCCCCGAACACTCGAGCAACATGGAACCGGGGGACCTCTCTTCCGCAAACGATATGCTAGATCGGATTTGGGCCATGGAGTCTCCGACGGTCAGTCCTTGGTCTACGACCGGATCGGGCTCAAACCCGACAACAGGGAAATTCACACCCCGCCTGTCATGCACCTCGTTGCCACCATTGAAAAATTGGTCGAAGGTTCGCTATCGCAGAAACTTAAAACAAGTTACGTCCGGATCAATGATCAAGCTTCAAGCCCCGAAGAAGGTCCGGAACCAACATGGTGTCTCCTATTGGTTCGATAAACCTTGGTTCTTAACTGAGGGAAATACTATCTGCTACTATACTACATCACCCTTCCTCTTCGGGGAAACCCCAACGCCTATCACATGTAGCACTACCTCTATTGCGGTGCTTGTTATTCCTGTTGCATCGATTTTTCCATTTCCATCGCGCACCTCGGAGGTGCCGAGATCGCCACCGTGGTTTCTCTTCAAAGCCAACCAGTTGTTCTGACCAGCGCAAAACCGAATCATGAGGTATGTGAGGGCTGCCATTTTTTGCGGCTTTTCTTGTTCGAGCTCTATGGACAGCATTCGTCACGATTGTTGTGCTTGGATGTGGATATCACCTCGGCGTCCGGGCAGTCGATTTTTCTTAGTTGAGAATCTATTCTAGAATTTTTGGGCTGACTCCCCCCATTTTCGTGACATGGGCGGGGTCGTCGGCATCCTGGGTCAGACGTAGGTGCCTTGGATCATCGCCTTCGGCCATGTGTACGTGCATGAGGAAACCCTTAATCCATATGACGGGGTCCGTTGTTCCGTCATATTGCTTGATATTAATGGGTTTAACCCTTCTAGGAACTGGTGCTGCATCACCTTGTCTGTGAAGCACATGGGATGTGTGGCTCCTCGGACCCTGGTTGTAGCATGGCGACCATCAGACATGGTTACGTTTGGTTCACGTGTCTAATCGCGTATATCACCATTCTTGGCTAACCAAGCCAGCTATCCTGCCTATCCAACATGTGGGTGTTCCCTGGATTTGTAAATTGATTGAGGTGGAGCCACTAACCTTGGAGGTAGCTTCTCTCTTAGATCGTATTTCTTGAGGGCCGTGGTGGCACTAGTAGAAAACTGGGCTTTGGTCCAAGCTCAATCTACACATTAGTCCCGGTTGCATTATGAACCGGGACTAATGTGAGAATTAGTCCCGGTTCGAGCGGCTAGCGTGCTGGGCAGGCATTAGTCCAGGTTCAAATGGGACCTTTAGTCCCGGATGGAGCCACAAACCGGGACTAAAGGGGTTGAGGCTTTAGTCCCGGTTGGTGGCTCGAACCGGGACTAAAGGGTTCTGAAATTTGTTTTTTGTTTTTCCATTTGTTTATTGTTTTTAGTTTCTGTTTAAATTGCGTATATCTTTTAGGATATTTGATGTTTATGAGTGATTCCTTTTGTCTAGTTTCTGTTTGTGCCATTAGTTTTCAAATTCCAAGGATTTAAATATGAATTTGTTCAAATTTGCTTCAGATTCTAGATTGTGAATAATTTGAGTTTAAAGATAGTTTTAATTTAACTATTTTTGCTCCTAGTCACATATTAGATTGTTGTCACAGTAAGATTTATTTGGTTATTTTTAGAATAATTTAAATAGTATTTTAATTAAAACAGTACCGTTTTGCTTATGTAGTTGTTTTAGTCCTTTAATTGTTGTTTTCAATTATTTTTAGTTAGTTCTTTCTGTAGATTTTAACATGTTGTAGTATGCTTCTGTTAGACAACAGTAATAAATTTTTATAATTAATTAATATTAATTTTGCTACTGTTTTGTATTAATGGTTGTTTAGCCTTTAATAATAGTTGATAGAATTAGTTTTGCCATATTAAAAAGTAATTCTTTTTGCCACTTTAATAGAACGTGACTCTGGCTGGGACGATCCTAGCAGATTTAGTCGACGGTAGGATTGGACACCATCCCGGACTAAAGGGGTTCTGCAATTTTCAAACTCTACCCCACCCCCCCTGTATCGCCATTTCAGTTTAAAAAAACAAAAGAAAATGATAGAAACTTCAAAAATTAAAATCCTACGAGATGTAGTTATGCTACTACATCTACTAGTTAGGAAAATTGAAAAACATAAATTTCGACATGTTCTGCAAAAAAGTGTTATGAAAAAGTAAAACTAACTTTTGCATACGATGTTGAAAAAAGTGTATAATATATCAAAGTGTTCACATGAAAACCCGGTTCCGATTTCGATGGCCGTAGGAAAAAAAGTTATCCTCAAAGTTTTTTTGAATTTTTGGTCAAACTCTGGTCAAATTGTGCTCAAACTATGGTCAAACTACTTATTCAAGAAATATTAGTGTTACTAAATAATTATTGTTTTCTAGAATAATAGTTTCAAACTGAAACGGTGAAATGTGTGACTTCATGCTCAAGTTCAACTCCTAAGGGTTAATAGGATTGGCAGCTTACTATTGTCGGGAAAACAACAAGTGCAGACTTGGAAACTAGGGGCAATAGAACTCGAAAGTTAAGCGTGCTTAGAGCATCTCCAACAGCCGCGCTAAATAAGCGCCGCGCTGCAAATTTGCCCTTTTTAGCGCGCGCGCAATCGGTAGAGGGGCTCCAGCGGACGCGCAATAACTGCGCGCGCGGCATATAGAGTTGGGCGCGCAGTCCGAATCGCCATCGCGCGCTGTGTATATGGTGCGCCCGCTTCCGTGTGCGGCACACTCGAGCGCTCGCTCCACACTCTCTCCACCACGCCACCTTCGCCCTGCACGCGTTGCCGGCGGCGAATTGACCCGATGGACCCCCGCGCCAGCACCCCCCCTTACTCCTTCCTACAGTCGTGACCCCTCCACCGCCGCTGCAAACCCTAGCTCAGGGAGCTTTGGCTTCGACCCTCCACCGCCGCCGCAAACCCTAGCGCAGGGAGCTTTGGCTTTGCCTCCGCCGGAGCTCCTCCGAGCACCGGCATCGCGCGCGGCCTCTTCATGCCACCGCGGATGACCTCGGCGACGGGTGGCGTCGCGCCGGCACCCGCCGTGAAGCCACACGCCCCCCTCTCGAAGCTCCCAAAAGTGGCGCGGCCGAAGAAGGGCAATGCATCCGCAAAGAAGAACAAGGCGGCGAACGGCTCCAGTTCCTCGAAGTCGTTGGGGAAGAAGCTTGTAGGGCATGTGACGAGCGCGAAGGCTACCAAAGCGCCGGCGAGCTCACTTGTTGAGCCGGCGGCCGACGAGAACAATGTGTTCGACGAAATGCCCCAAAGGTATAAAATTTCCCCAACTTTTTTGTTGTTGTTATTTTTTAAATGCATATATATAGATAGCTTATTTGCATTGTTCTATATACTTTGTAGTGTCAACGATGAGGCATACATGTCAACTATTGGTGTTGGCTCCAACAATTCACATTGGTCTCAAACCAATGACATGCATTTCAAAGACCATGAGGTTGAGGTGGACGAGGATGATGAGGGCATTGTTGACGCACCGAAAGGAAGAGGAGGCAACTACACCAATGAAGAAGACGTCTTGCTATGCAATACTTGGTTGCAAGTGTCGAGGGATCCATCCGTTGGAGGTGATCAAAGTAGAGATGCTTATTGGAACCGAATGAAGGAACACTTTGATGTATGCAACAAGAGTGGAATTGACCGCTCCGCTCAATCTCTTTGCTCCCGGTGGTCGACAATCAAAGGATTGTCAAAATTGGGTGGCCGCACAAAAGGCGGTTGACAAGTTGAACCCAAGTGGCACTAATGATGAAGATAGGGTAAGTCCCATTTCATCCATGTTCATCATGCTTGTTGTTAGTGTTTTTAGTGCTAACTTGTTTTGTTTTCATGTAGCTAAATATTGCACAAAACTTGTTCAAAGGAGAGGAGAAGAGGACCAAGAAGGGGAAGATCAAGAAAGGAGGCCATTTACCTTGCCTCGTTGCTTTGAAGTATTGAAGGATGATGAGAAATGGAAGAAGCGTGATGATATAGATGATTTAGATTTGAGCAACAAGCGCAAGCGAACAATTGATTTGGATGATGATGAGGAGGAGGCATCAAGTGATGACGACAAGAGAAGCCCCACACCAAACTCGGTTTCATACTCAAAGCCAAAACGACCGGATGGAACCAAGAAAGACGCAAAAGAAAAGAAGAAGAGGAAAGGAGATGATGAGCTCAAAAATGCTATGGAAGCTATTGTGAAGGCAAGAAAAGAAGCCAACGAGGTGAGGAAAATGGCAAGGAACCAAGATGCCGCGGTCGAGGAGAGGAGGTTAGCGGCCGAGGAGAGGAGGGTGGCGACTGAGGAGAGGAAGGTGGCATTGGAGGAGAGGAAGGTGGGCATGGATGAGCGATCTAGATGGTTGGATTGGGAGAAGCACTTGTTCTTCTTGGACACATCTATCCTCAATGAGGCGCAAAAGGAGTATGCCAATCTTGCCTGTGAAGAAGTCTTGATACAAAAAGAGCCATGATTCGTGCCATGGGTGGCAGTGGCCTTGGTGTTGGAAATATGCCCTAGAGGCAATAATAAAATGGTTATTATTATATTTCCTTGTTCATGATAATTGTCTATTGTTCATGCTATAATTGTATTAACTGGAAACCGTGATACATGTGTGAATACATAGACCACAACATGTCCCTAGTGAGCCTCTAGTTGACTAGCTCGTTGATCAATAGATGGTTATGGTTTCCTGAATATGGACATTGGATGTCATTGATAACGGGATCACATCATTAGGAGAATGATGTGATGGACAAGACCCAATCCTAAGCATAGCACAAGATCGTGTAGTTCGTTTGCTAGAGCTTTTCTAATGTCAAGTATCATTTCCTTGGACCATGAGATTGGGTAACTCCCGGATACCGTAGGAATGCTTTGGGTGTACCAAACGTCACAACGTAACTGGGTGGCTATAAAGGTGCACTACAGGTATCTCCGAAAGTGTCTGTTGGGTTGGCACGAATCGAGACTGGGATTTTTCACTCTGTATGACGGAAAGGTATCTCTGGGCCCACTCGGTAATGCATCATCATAATGAGCTCAATGTGACTAAGTAGTTGGTCACGGGATCATGCATTACGGAACGAGTGAAGTGACTTGCCGGTAACGAGATTGAACGAGGTGTTGGGATACCGACGATTGAATCTCGGGCAAGTAACTTACCGATTGACAAAGGGAATTGTATACGGGATTGCATGAATCCTCGACATCGTGGTTCATCCGGTTAGATCATCGTGGAACATGTGGGAGCCAACATGGGTATCCAGATCCTGCTGTTGGTTATTGGCCGGAGAGTTGTCTCGGTCATGTCTGCATGGTTCCCAAACCCGTAGGGTCTACACACTTAAGGTTCGATGACGCTAGGGTTATAAGGAAGATTTGTATGTGATTACCGAATGTTGTTCGGAGTCCCGGATGAGATCCCGGACGTCACGAGGAGTTCCGGAATGGTACGGAGGTGAAGATTTATATACGGGAAGTCATCATACGGTCGCCGAAAATATTCGGGGGTATACCGGTATTGTACTGGGACCACCGGTGGGGTTCCGGGGGTCCACCGGGAGGGTCCACTCACCTGGAGGGCCTTATGGGCTGTAGGTGGAAGGAACCAGCCCCAAGTGGGCTGGGGCGCCAAACCCCTAGGGCCCATGCGCCTAGTGTTGGGGGAACCCTAAAGGCGCCCCTCCCCTTGCCGCCCCTCTAGATCCCATCTAGAGGGGCCGGGCCCTTCCCCTTCTCCCTATAAATAGAGGCGAGGGAGGCTGCAGCACCACATCCAAGGCGCAGCCCCTCCCCTCCCCAACACCTCTCCTCCTCCGCAAGAGCTTGGCGAAGCCCTGCCGGAGAACTGCCATTCTATCACCACCACGCCGTCGTGCTGCTGCTGGAGCCCTCTTCCTCAATCTCTCCCTCCTCCTTGCTATATCAAGGCGCGGGAGACATCATCGGGCTGCACGTGTGTTGAACGCGGAGGCACCGTTGTTCGGTGCTAAGATCGGATTCGGCCGCGATCTGAATCGCTACGTGTACGACTCCTCCAACCGCGTTCTTGCAACGCTTCCAATTCGCGATCTTCAAGGGTATGAAGATGCACTCCCCTTTGTCTTGTTTCTAGTTACTCCATAGATTGATCTTGGTGATGCATAGAAAATTTTGAATTTCTGCTATGTTCCCCAACAGTGGCATCATGAGCTAGGTCTATGTGTAGATTCTATGCACGAGTAGAACACAAAGTAGTTGTGGGCGATGATTTGTTCAATTTGCTTGTTGTTACTAGTCTTATCTTGATTCGGCGGCATTGTGGGATGAAGCGGCCCGGACCGACCTTACACGTACACTTACGTGAGACAGGTTCCACCGACTGACATGCACTAGTTGCATAAGGTGGCTAGCGGGTGTCTGTCTCTCCCACTTTAGTCGGATCGGATTCGATGAAAAGGGTCCTTATGAAGTGTAAATAGTAATTGGCATATCACGTTATGGTTTTGGCATAGGAAAGAAACGTTCTTGCTAGAAACCTATAACAGCCACGTAAAAACTTGCAACAATAATTAGAGGACGTCTAACTTGTTTTTGCAGCATATGTCGTGTGATGTGATATGGCCAAAATAATGTGATGAATGATATATGTGATGTATGAGATTGATCATGTTCTTGTAATAGGAATCACGACTTGCATGTCGATGAGTATGACAACCGCGTGGAGCCATAGGAGTTGTCTTAATTTATTGTATGACCTGCGTGTCATGAGTAACGCCATGTAATTACTTTACTTTATTGCTAAACAGTTAGCCATAGTGGTAGAAGTAATAGTTGGCGAGACAACTTCATGAAGACATGATGATGGAGATCATGGTGTCATGCCGGTGACAATGATGATCGTGGCGCCCCGAAGATGGAGATCAAAAGGAACAAAATTATATTGGCCATATCATGTCACTATTTGATTGCATGTGATGTTTATCATGTTTTACATATTATTTGCTTAGAACGACGGTAGCTTAAATAAGATGATCCCTCGCAATAATTTCAAGAAAGTGTTTCCCCTAACTGTGCACCGTTGCGAAGGTTCGTTGTTTCGAAGCACCACGTGATGATCGGATGTGATAGATTATAACGTTCGAATACAACGGGTGTAAGCAAAATTTACACACACAATACACTTAGGTTGACTTGACGAGCCTAGCATGTACATACATGGCCTCAACACGGAAGACCGAAAGGTCGAACATGAGTCATATAGAAGATACGATCAACATGAAGATGTTCACCGATGATGACTAGTCCGTCTCACGTGATGATCGGACACGGCCTAGTTGACTCGGATCATGTATCACTTAGATGACTAGAGGGATGTCTATCTGAGTGGGAGTTCATTAAATAATTTGATTAGATGAACTTAATTATCATGAACATAGTCAAAAGGTCTTTGCAAATTATGTCGTAGCTTATGCTTTAGTTCTATTGTTTTAGATATGTTCCTAGAGAAAATTTAGTTGAAAGTTGATAGTAGCAATTATGCGGACTATGTCCGTAAACTGAGGATTGTCCTCGTTGCTACGCAGGAGGCTTATGTCCTTAATGCACCGCTCGGTGTGCTGAACCTCGAACATCGTCTGTGGATGTTGCGAATATCTGACATACACGTTCTGATGACTACGTGATAGTTCAGTGCGTAATGTTAAACGGTTTAGAATTGAGGCTTCAAAGGCATTTTTGAAATGTCGCGGAACATATGAGATGTTCCAAGGACTGAAATTGGGATTTCAGGCTAGTGCCCACGTCAAGAGGTATGAGACCTCTGACAAGTTTCTTAAGCCAACAAACTAAGGGAGAAAAGCTCAATCGTTGAGCATGTGCTCAGATTGTCTGAGTACTACAATCACTTGAATCAAGTGGGAGTTAATCTTCCAGATGAGATAGTGATGGTTCTCCATAGTCACTGCCACCAAGATATTAGAGCTTCGTGATGAACTATAACATATCAGGGATAGACATGATGATCCTTGATCAATTCGCGACGTTTGACACCGCGAAAGTAGAAATTGAGTAGGAGCATCAATTGTTGATGGTTAGTGAAACCACTAGTTTCAAGAAGGGCAAGGGCAAGAAGGGATACTTCATGAAACGGCAAATCAGTTGCTGCTCTAGTGAAGAAACCCGAGGTTGAACCCAAAACCCGAGACTTAGTGCTTCCGTAATGAGGAACGGCATCAAGCGAGAACCACCCTAGATACTTGGTAGATGAGAAGGCTGGCAAGGTCGATGTAAGTATATTGGATATACATTATATTAATGTGTACTTTACTAGTACTGCTAGTAGCACCTGGGTATTATATACAGGTTCGGTTGCTAAGTGTTAGTAACTCGAAATAAAAAGCTATGGAATAAATGGAGACTAGCTAAAGGTGAGATGACGATATATGTTGGAAGTGTTTCCAAGGTTGATGTGATCAAGCATCGCATGCTCCCTCTACCATCGAGATTGGTGTTAAACCTAAATAATTTTTATTTGGTGTTTGCGTTGAGCATAGACATGATTGGATTATGTTTATCGCAATACGGTTATTCATTTAAGGAGAATAATGGTTACTCTGTTTATTTGAATAATACCTTCAATGGTCTTCCTAAAATGAATGGTTCATTGAATCTCGATCGTAGTGATACACATGTTCATGCCAAAAGATATAAGATAGTAATGATAGTATCACATACTTGTGGCACTGCCATTTGAGTCATATTGGTATAAAACGCATGAAGAAGCTCCATGTTGATGGATCTTTGGACTCACTCGTTTTTTTTTAAGTTTGAGACATGCGAACCATGTCTATTGGTTTATACGCATGAAGAAACTCCATGCAGATGGATCATTTGGACTCACTTGATTTTGAATCACTTGATACATGCAAATCATACCACATGGGCAAGATGACCAAAAGGCCTCGTTTTCAGTGAGATGAAACAAGAGAGAAACTTGTTGGAAGTAATACATTTGATGTGTGCAATCCAATGAGTGCTGAGGCACGCAGTGAATATCGTTATGCTCTTACTTCACAGATGATTTGAGTAGATTCTAAGTATATTTACTTGATGAAACACAAGTCTGAATTATTGGAAGGTTCAAGTAATTTCAGAGTGAAGCTGAAGATCGTCGTGACAAGAGGATAAAATGTCTATGATATGATCATAGAGATGAATATCTGAGTTACGTGTTTGGCACACAATTAAGACCCTGTGGAAATTGTTTCACTACTAATACCGCCTGGAACACCATAGTGTGATGGTGTGTCCGAACATCATAGCTGCACCATATTGGATATGGTGCATACCATGATGTCTCTTATTGAATTACCACTATCGTTTATGGGTTAGGCATTAGAGACGACCACATTCACTTTAATAGGGCACCACGTAATTCCGTTGAGATGACACCGTATGAACTATGGTTTAGATAAACCTAAGCTATCGTTTCTTAAAAGTTTGGGGCTACGACGCTTATGTGAAAAGTTTTAGCCTGATAAGCTCGAACCCAAAGCGGATAAATGCATCTTCATAGAATACCCAAAACAGTTGGGTATACCTCCTATTTCAGATCCGGAAGCAAAAGTGATTGTTTCTAGAAACGGGTCCTTTCTCGAGAAAAAGTTTCTCTCGAAAGAATTGAGTGGGAGGATAGTGGAGACTTGATGAGGTTATTAAACCGTCACTTCAACTAGTGTGTAGCGGGGCACAGGAAGTTGTTCCGGTGGCACCTACACCAACTGAAGTGGAAGCTTATGATAGTGATCATGAAACTTCGGATCAAGTCACTACCAAACCTTGTAGGACAACAAGGATGCGTACTACTTCAAAGTGGTACGTAATCCTGTTTTGGAAGTCATGTTGCTAGACAACAATGAACCTACGAGCTATGGAGAAGCGATGGTGGGCCCAGATTCCGACGAATGGCTCGAGGCCATAAAATTCGAGAGAGGATCCATGTATGAAAACAAAGTGTAGACTTTGGAAGAACTACTTGATGGTCGTAAGGCTGTTGGGTACAGATGGATTCTAAAAGGGAAGACAGACAATGATGGTATGTGTCACCATTAAGAAAGCTCGGCTTGTCGTTAAGATGTTTCCGACAAGTTCAAGGAGTTGACCATGATGACTTTCTCACCCGTAGCGATGCTAAGAGTCTGTTGGAATTATATTAGCAGTTACTGCGTTATTTGTGAAATCTTGCAGATAGGATGTCAAAACATTGTTTCCTCGACAATTTTCTTGAGGAAAGGTTGTATGTGATACAACCAGAAGGTTTTTGTCAATCCTAAAAGATGCTAACAAGTATGCAAAGCTCCGACAATCCTTTTAAGAACTGGAGTAAGCATCTCGGAGTTGGAATATACGCTTTGATGAGATGATCAAATATTTTGGGTTTATACAAGGTATTTGAGAAACTTGTATTTCCAAAGAAGTGAGTGGGAGCACTATAGAATTTCTGATGAGTATATGTTGTTGACATATTGTTGATCAGAAATGATGTAGAATTTCTGGAAAGCATATAGGGTTATTTGAAAGGTGTTTTTCAATGGAAAACCTGGATTAATCTACTTGAACATTGAGCATCAAGATCTATAAGGATAGATCAAAATCGCTTGATAGTACTTTCAAATAAGTACGCACCGTGACAAGATTTTGAAGGAGTTCAAAATAGATCAGCAGAGAAGGAGTTCTTGGCTGTGTTATAAGGTGTGAGTATTGAGTAAAGACTCAAGACCTGACCACGGCAGAAGAGAGAAAAAAAGGACGAAGGTCGTCCCCTATGATTTAGACATAGGCTCCACGGTATGCTATGCTGTGTACCGCACCTAAAGCGTGCCTTGCCATGAGTCAGTCAAGGGGTACAAGTGTGATCCAGGAATGGATCACAGGACAGCGGTCAAGGTTATCCTTAGTAACTAGGTATTTTCTCGATTATGGAGGTGGTAAAGGAGTTCGTCGTAAAGGGTTACGCCGATGCGAACCTTGACACTAATCCGGATGACTCTGAGTAGTAAACCGGATTCATATAGTACAACAATTATTTGGAATAGCTCCAAGTAGCGCCTGGTAGCTGCATCTACAAGATGACATAGATATTTGTAAATCACACACGGATCTGAAAGGTTCAGACCCGTTGACTAATAACCTCTCACACAAGCGAGATATGATCAAACCCCATGGGTGTTGGATTCATTACAATCACATAGTGATGTGAACTAGATTATTGATTCTAGTGCAAGTGGGATGCCCTAGAGGCAATAATAAAATGGTTATTATTATATTTCCTTGTTCATGATAATTGTCTATTGTTCATGCTATAATTGTATTAACTGGAAACCGTAATACATGTGTGAATACATATACCACAACATGTCCCTAGTGAGCCTCTAGTTGACTAGCTCGTTGATCAATAGATGGTTATGGTTTCACGACCATGGACATTGGATGTCATTGATAACGGGATCACATCATTAGGAGAATGATGTGATGGACAAGACCCAATCCTAAGCATAGCACAAGATCGTGTAGTTCGTTTGCTAGAGTTTTTCTAATGTCAAGTATCATTTCCTTGGACCATGATATTGTGCAACTACCAGATACCGTAGGAATGCTTTGGGTGTACCAAACGTCACAACGTAACTGGGTGGCTATAAAGGTGCACTACAGGTATTTCCGAAAGTGTCTGTTGGGTTGGCACGAATTGAGACTGGGATTTGTCACTCCGTATGACGAAGAGGTATCTCTGGGCCCACTCGGTAATGCATCATCATAATGAGCTCAATGTGACTAAGTAGTTGGTCACGGGATCATGCATTACGTGAGCAGTAAAGTGACTTGACGGTAATGAGATTGAACGAGGTATTGGGATACCGACGTTCGAATCTCGGGCAAGTAACATACCGATTGACAAAGGGAATTGTATACGGGATTGCTTGAATCCTCGACATCGTGGTTCATCCGATGAGATCATCGTGGAACATGTGGGAACGAACATGGGTATCCAGATCCCGTTGTTGGTTATTGGCCGGAGAGTTGTCTCGGTCATGTCTGCATGGTTCCCGAACCCGTAGGGTCTACACACTTAAGGTTCGATGACGCTAGGGTTATAAGGAAGATTTGTATGTGATTACCGAATGTTGTTGGGAGTTCCGGATGAGATCCCGGATGTCACGAGGAGTTCCGGAATGGTCCGGAGGTGAATATTTATATATGGGAAGTCATCATACGATCGCCGGAAATATTCGGGGGTATACCGGTATTGTACTGGGACCACCGGAGGGGTTCTGGGGGTCCACCGGGAGGGTCCACCTGCCCCGGAGGGCCTTATGGGCTGTAGGTGGAAGGGAACAAGCCCCAAGTGGGCTGGGGCGCCAAACCCCCTAGGGCCCATGCACCTAGGGTTGGGGGGGGGACCTAAAGGGGGCGCCACCCTTGGCTTGGGGGGCAAGCCCCCTCCCCCTTGGCCGCCCCCCCCCCCCCCACTCTAGATCCATCTAGAGGGATCGGGCCCCTTCTCCCTATAAATAGAGGGGCGAGGGGAGGGCTGCAGCACCACATCCAAGGCGCAACCCCTCCCCTCCCCAACACCTCTCCTCCTCCGCAAGAGCTTGGCGAAGCCTGGGAGAACTGCCACTCCATCACCACCACGCCGTCGTCTTTGCTGGAGCCCTCTTCCTCAACCTCTCCCTCCTCCTTGCTGGATCAAGGCGCGGGAGACGTCACCGGGCTGCACGTGTGTTGAACGCGGAGGCACCGTTGCTCGGTGCTAAGATCGGATTCGGCCACGATCTGAATCGCTACGTGTACGACTCCTCCAGCCGCGTTCTTGCAACGCTTCCGACCCGCGATCTTCAATGGTATGAAGATGCACTCCCCTTTCTCTCGTTGCTAGTTACTCCATAGATTGATCTTGGTGATGCGTAGAAAATTTTGAATTTCTGCTACGTTCCCCAACACTTGGCGACATGGGTGGCGGTGGCCTTGGTGACATGGGAGGCATGGGTGGCTTCGGAGCTACCATGGGCGGCATGGGTGCCATGGGTGGCTTTGGAGCTACCATGGAGACCATGGGAGGCATGGGTGGCTTTGGAGCACCTCCGGGCGCCATGGTCGGCATGGGAGGCATGAGTTTTGCATCTCTCATGGGAGGCATGGGTGCACCTCCGGGCGC
The DNA here is from genome assembly GCA_021605145.1 of Aegilops bicornis. Lineage (NCBI taxonomy): Eukaryota > Viridiplantae > Streptophyta > Magnoliopsida > Poales > Poaceae > Aegilops > Aegilops bicornis. The sequence goes on from CM038675.1 coordinate 73,231,889, forward strand.
CATGGTCGGCATGGGAGGCATGAGTTTTGCATCTCTCATGGGAGGCATGGGTGCACCTCCGGGCGCCATGGGCGGAATGTCTTCCGATGTGCCTCACACACCTTCCCATGAAGATGCCGTTGAAAATCTTGCCAACACCTTCCAAGCGTCATGTGATGCGGCGTGCGACAATGAAGAGGAGGAGGAAGAATCGTCTTCGGAGGAGTCAGATGAATCGAAGGAAGATGAGGATGAAGACGAGGATGAGGCTTGATTGTTGATGTGCCTTTCGTTTGTGTCATGAACTTGGTTTGCATTTTGAACTTGGTTGGATGATGTTGTGGGCATGAACTTTTAGTCATCAACTTGTTTGTGTGATTTAAATTATTATGCCATCTATTTGTTTTGTGATGTTTGAAATTCATTTTGTGTCCAAAATGCAACATATGGCATCTTGGCCAAACGAGTCACCGCTGCATTTTCTTGTATTCTTTGGAGCTACGTGGTATTGCATTTTAAGCGACTCTTTGGAATAACGCTTCCCTTGCCACCGAGCGATGGTAGCGCTGCAAACTAGTTTTTAGCACGCCATACGTTGGTAATTTGTTGTAGATGCTCTTAAATTTGGGGCAGTGAGAGGATGGGTGACCAGCCGGGAAGTTAGACGATTTGGAATGAGTGGTCCATACTTGAGCAGTGATGAGGGGTGATTAGAGATTAAATTGTCAAATAATTAAAAATTTGAAAATCGAAAAAAATAAAAAAAAAACAAAAAAAATCAAAATTTTCTTTTTCAAAAAAATTCAGAAAAACAAATTTTCAAAATGTGGAGCTCCAGACAACGGCCACATGGAGCTCCTTTAGTCCTGGTTCGTAAGCCAACCGGGACTAAAGGTTTTGGGCATTAGTACCGTTTGTTTTGTCCCGGTTCCAGAACCGGGACTAAAGGCCCTCTGGAACCGGGACTAAAGGCTCGTTTTCTACTAGTGTGGATCTAATCCTCCTCGGCGCCAGGAGGCTTCAAGGATATTTTGCTTTCCATGGGCTGGCCTATCTCGGCCCTGAGGTGGGCGGTCTTGTTGCTCGGCCTAGTCGCGTTTAGATAGCATGTTTTCCTCGCCCTCCTCGTCAAGCTCTGGAAGTAGATTTTTTCGAGGGTAAAATTTATTGGCTCTTGTTTTCACAAGCTTGTCCTCAAGATCCTGCTCGACCCTGAGGAGCTCGTCCCATCTATCGGTAAGCTCGTCCTGTTCGGCTTTAAGCTACTAGGTTTTATGCTTAATGCTCTTGGCCATGCTGGCCAACCGCCCGTGGAAGGTTTCGAGTTGAGGCGTCTCAAGGGGCTCCTCAATAACATCAAATTCATCAGGATCGAGCTTCTATCCTCCTCGGATTCCGGATAATAATCGACGTCCTCGGGGTCGCCGTCCCCGTTGATTGGATCGTCACCGTTGCTGTTGGTGGTAGTATCATCATTTCCGGTTCCATCATGGCTTGCTTCTCCATTGTTACTACCTTTGTTACGGCAACCCCTACGTTGGCGCTTGGGGGGGGGGGGTCTGCTTCCTCCACCGTCATTGGGGGTATCCACCATGTAGACGTCATATGCGGAGGTGGTGGCCCACTTGCCAGTATTAGTGATGGCGGAAGGCAAAGTGGAGTCTGACATCTCGCCGACATCTTCATCCATGTCGGCGAGATGTCACAAAATCGCCCGGTCACAAAATCGTGACCGAGCCGGACTCCCCAAACCGGACGCGGATGTCTGGATTAACCAACACCCCTTGAACTAGTCCAAATCTGGGGCGGTTTGGGGAGGCCTGTACACGCCCGGGCACGTTCACCACTTCGGACCGACCCACCCTGGCCCACCCGGACCCTACATAAATCCCCATCCGGACGAACCCTAGACCGCAGTCAAACCCTCACTCCACTCCACTTCTCTCCGTCTCATTCCCTCCTAGTTCACTCCCATTCTGAGCGACGGCAGCATCGCAGTGTCCGGCGGCGGATCCGGCGCCGCCGCCGACTGGGAGTCGTTGTTGCACGACGTAGAGCCGGACGACGTGGAGGAGCTCGTCATCTGCATCACTCTGCGCCGTTTGCGGCTTGACCGGGCGGAAGCGGAAGCAGAAGCTCTAGGACAGTGTCGTTTCCTGTCGGCAGGCTTATCATCGACTGTATCATGTGATTTGGTACATGGAGAGGCTTATCATTCGATTGTATCATGTACAACAATAAAATGACAAGCTCTAATAGGAAGAGGATCGTGCCTGTAGGGAAAATTGTCATGTTAGCCATGTTATAAATAGTAGAACATGGCAAATGGTGTACTCCCTCCATTCACTATTATAAAATGTTCTAACTTTTTCCTGATGCGAATATATATAGATGCATTTTGATGTGTTTGTTCACTCATTTCAGTTCTTATGTGGTTCATATTGAAATATTCAAAATATCTTATATTTTTAGACTGGGGAGTAGCAGATAAAATTGTTAGAAGTTTGCCACATGGTGTTAAAATAATTTAAGGCGCACATCAGTCCGTCGAGGACAAGCAATCACGCAAACACGACTCATCCCCAGGGCACTACAGACGCTCCTCCCATGTACTATGGGCACCCAATCTTTAGCAAAACTCAGAACATATTGTCAAAATCTATACTCCACACTAGTCTACATCACGGTTGTGATTGTTAGCATGAGCTGTGCTTTATTTTTATTTTTTTCGCTTCACTTGAAAGCTGTAATACTTTGACAACTTTGTGATACTTTGCGACATTTTAATAACATGGCTGCATGCATCATTATGATGCAGAGGCCGGGGGTAAGCCTCCATTTTCCGAAAAAACATTTCCCAAAAAAACATCACGGCACAGAGCTGAAATTTTCTGGTCATTCCTAATACATAGACAAGCAAGGAAAAAAATACCAAAAGACTTCTCCAAGATCACATTAACCGAAAAAACGACGTGAGGCGAACCAACCTGTGGTTGGATAGTTAGAGGGATTGTGGTATCCCCAGCCTACCAGGGTTCAAATCCATAGGGATAGGGTATGCGTGTGTGCGTTTATAGGAGTGAGTGTATGCGCGTGTATATGAGCGATTGTGCCTGTATTAATGTTCAAGAAAAACGACGTGGCAAAGATCTGATGCACACATGGAACACATTACTCAACCATCGCAACTGATTTGCATTCGATTTGCTTTTCAGTTTTCACCGAAAAGGAAGAAGGCCGATGCGATAGCAGCCTTCCTTCGGGCCTGCAAATGATGGTACACGTTCACATCTAAAAATGCATCCGGTTTTCAAAAGATCAAATTTGTATAATCCGAGCACCTGCCTTCTTCAATTGCCCTGTTTTGGTTTGGAGTTGGCTTGTACCCATACCCATGCCTTAAGTCCTCTCTATATAAAGGGAAACCACATGACACTGGATGATTAACTCTATGTTGGACGGATTAGAAGTTATATGTAAATACTAATATAACTAGATGATTCCCCGTGCGTTGCCGCGGAACGTTAGCATGCCGATCAACTCACAAAGAGATGCACATAAAGGAAAACTTGTTGGTTGTGTACTGGTACAATGTCTGCTCAGGCGCATCAAGGGATTAACCTGAAGGTAACTTTGTGAAATATTTACTACTCTCCTGACTAAATTAAAGGATTAACTTCTATTGAGTCAGCGATTACATGGTCCTATGCATCTTTGGCAGCATTCCCTGTTTACAGGTAAACAAACTTCATGAATCGATAATGTTATAAAGAAATGTGGTGTCGATGGGTGCAAGACTTTTCCTATTAGAAATCAGTGACGACACCGAACTTGCAATACCTAAACTCGACTGAAATCTTGCAACACGTATATACCGAAAGAAATATTCGACAACCCTCCAAAATTCCATTAATGTTTATTGGCATGGCCATGCATGTAAATAAAACAAAACAAAAACTACATTAACATCTAAGTGGAACAATAGTCCATAGTGCAGAAGAATCACCAAAGGGACAATCACAGCCGAACCACATAGAACTGGACCTACTGTTTAATCCCGAAACAAAATTGCTAATTCTACAGATATGTGAACATATGCAAATCAAAATAATGGAAACCAATTTAATTAATCTAATCCACAGAAAAGTGGTTAAATATGAAGAATTATCATACAGCTGTCAATTGGGTCGAGGGCTTTAGGCATGGATATATATATCTCAAAGGACCTAATATCTTTTTGAGAGCCCGAGAAGCAATTGTATACAAAATACAGACTGCTACTGAAAATAAAGTGGCATGACTGACAGTTCAACTGGGCACGCCTTCAGCATACATCTAGCACTTGGCACACACAGAATATACATCGACTGTGTCAAGCAATGTCGTCAATCAGGAGTTGTACATGCGGCTGACTTCTGGAGAAGGAAGAAATTGAATAATGTAAACACAGAAGAGGAACATATGAGTGGAAGTACAGAGGACTCACCAGTCCTGCTACTCACTTAGGAAGAACTGGGGTTGCCTGAAGTACTGCTCTATCAACCGAGAGCAACACCTGGCAGTTGAGCGTGGCCGCTCCTGCCGGGAGAAGAAAAGGGGATAGGAACACATCACCACATCAAAGAAGACAATCATAATTCATAAAACACATCAAGGGAGAGGAACGATAATAGATGATCAGCCTTTTCTTAAGTTTGGGCTGCCCGCCCTTGATGCTGATAGCCATGAGGCGAGGGAGGTGGTTGACCTCAACGTGGGACGGCCACTCCTCAGAGCCCTTGTAGCAGAGGAACACGCAATACTCGTGAAGCCAATCGTCCAGTGAGCTCTCCTTCATGAGATTCTCCAGCTGGAACCCAAACGCCTTGTCCAGATCGGGGGCAGCGGCGGCCTCAGAGGCCGCCGGCATGAGGAGAGCATAGAGTACAGCGATGGTGTGCGTACAGGTTGATTTTTTTTTGTTGAGGAAACGTACAGGTTGATTTGACTATGCTAATTAACTTTTGTAGATGGGCGCCAATGGAACCTTGGCTCGGGCACGTCCCATCGCCAAGAGAGGCGTCGAAGGGGAGTAAGACCGGCGGATGCAAGGTGAGCGAACTGATGGTCAGAGCGGGAGGAGTCCCCTCACACGGCGATTGTCGTCCAGCCGCCCCACCCTGAGGATTGGAGAAAGATTTATCCTGTGGGGAAGAAATGGAAGTGGAGAAGGAAGCGAACCGATCGGCGGTTTGATTGGGAATCGATACGGAAAGAAACTGAAGGAAAAGGAAACGTGCGGTCGGGCCTTACACAGCGGTACATCGTTAATAACCGAAGCAGCAAAAATAATCACGGGAAAAGCAAGACAAAACGATCAGATGACAAGAGGGCTGGTCCTCGGTCCATTCGGTACGCTGGTAATGGTAGAATGACATTGGTATCATGCAGGTTAAGAATTAGACTCATGTGAACGCTGATGTGGCATAAAGCTAGATGTGGATAGTGTGCATGTTGAGAGAATAGGTAGAAGTGGGGACCAACTTCTTAAGAATGTTAGATTACACTTGTCAGGACCAAATGGAGAGGGAGCGTTTGTCGACTCCGTTGCACTAGGCATGTCACTTCGGTGCCGAGAATGAAGTACACCACCTTGAAACCTAACGACGCCACTCTTCCAAGGTTGGTGTTTCCACGCCGATAGTCTTCATATCTCTGATACTTGCTGGGTAACATAAAGCAGATGCCTTCAGTCACAGCTTAAACTAAATCATAGGAAACAGATTAAAGAGAATTAACAAGTATATTCATTTTCTCTCGACTATCAAAGATGGCAAGATTGCATTTAGCAACACGAGCCATCATTATAGTTGTGTTCTTTACAAAATACCATGTTTTTTTATTTGGAAACAAAATAGTCTGCTTACATTTGTAGAGACAACTCAAAATTTTCTTTTAGTAAATTATGATGGACACAGATCAACACTTTAGAGTGAGTGTGTTCTGGTAACAAAGTGTTTTGATTGTGCCACTTAAACAAAAAACACCTATGCAATAGGGAAAATCAATTGGACAGCGCTACTACACATACCATGACTTCAACTAAGTGTAGCTCTTAGTGCATCCCCATGAGAGGAAACAAAGGATCTTGACACGTGGATTTTATTAACATGGAAAAATTACATTTCAAGCTTTTCCGGTTTATGTCAAATAACATGTTAACATTAGTTTAAACATATGCATAAGGAATCACCAAGAGCCAGCTCTACAAGTAGTTCACGTGAAGAGTAAAATAGAAGGGCTAGCATGAAAGAAGAGTACTCACCTAAATGGATATCTGGCCTTGCAGCAGCTGTTGCATCAGTAAGGACCGTAACTTTCTCATAGTCCAATGTCACAGCGTCAGACAGTCTGTCGGATGCAATTTGGTGTTTGAACACCTGAAAATCATCACATATACACATCTCAATAAATGCAGCTGCCCAATGTGATATTGGACAATCAAGCATAAACAAAGGAATCAATATTTGTTCTAAAACAAGGCAATGGAAACAATCTTTGTTCCTTGCAAAATTTAAGAAGATTGCCACATTGCACAAATTTCCCTTATGGGATTCACGCCAGAAGAGCAGAGTTATTGCCATCACATGCAATTTGAAAACATGAGATAAGTTATAAACTGCAAAAGGAGTCATAAGAAACAAGTAATGATACAGTTAAAGAAAAGAGACAGACATTACAGCAATCAATTACCGTTCTAACAAAACAAAAAAAGACTAAGAAATAACTTTTATATCAGTCAGTGTGTATCAGTGCTTACCAACAATTACCAAGTTCTTCATTCCTAGTGTTTTAAGAACAGAATCAAGGTGTGTCGCAAAAAAAGCACTAAATCTCTTCTTCACCAACTTATAGTCGCCCTCTTTGATAAAAAGCCCGTCCGCCAGCTCTGCACCTTTCAAGCCTTTCACTGTTGGACCCTTTCCTCCAGAGTACAAGTGTCTGCGAAAAAGTTCGACATCCCTTCCAGAAGGGTCATGCTCTCTGACAACCTACATAGTATAGTTCATCGTCAATTGACGCCTCAACTCTAAGAATGGTGACAGCGCCTAGACATTAAAATTACTCTAGCCTACTTTCTAAAGCACACTAGTTTGTGAAGAAAGGGGGGAAAGTGTGACTACAGAGAGAGAGGTTAGCTTGCAGATTGCAAAATGCATGATCCAGTTAGTATCAGAAAGCATGTTTAGCAGAATTCAGAATTGCATGTGCTTTCAATACAACCAAGAAGAAATTAATTCATCAGTTGCACTTGCACATACACCATACCGAAGCAAAAGAGAAGTTATTCAAAATTGAAGTGTGTGTGGCATATTACCAGAAATGGGAAAGACATGTTTGCTAGAGTATTTGTTTTGTATCAGATTTTAATATAACACCATACCATTGCAAACATGTGACAGCAATCAACTTTGTGCTTTTTTAGATAAAACAAATAAAGCATGCCAGCAACCACTTAATTCAGCAACCCTACAATGCCCTGATTGGAAACTTCGATTATAGAGAATAATACTATGTCTATTGCCCCACATCAAATTTTGTGTTTGCAATGCTATCATTCCAGTTGTTGCCCTACATGAAATAGTAAAAAAAAAGGAAACTGCTCCAATTTGTAACCAAATCAGGGTAGAGGCCAAAGTGAAATATCTCACCATCTGATGCAAAATTGCCGACAGATGGTGGAGACCCAAACAGTGACAATTGCTTTTGTGCTCAAAAAATATTGGAGAAGAAACAGTAATTTATTATGTACTTATGCAAAGCAGGATACTCAAAAGACCAACCGAGTGGGTTCTGGAAAGAACGAGACCATTATGTACTGCTTCCTCCGATCCATAAACAAAAGCTGTACTAAATCAGCCACAACTAATGGGGAGTGCTTGTTATGCAAAGCAGGAATTTTTTTTTTTAAATGAGTGGATTCTGGAAAGAACGAGACCATTTGTTCGGCACAAGGAATTTGTTAGGTCTCATACTGCCACAGACCGTTCTTGAACTTGCCAAAGAAATTAGTACTAGCGCACAGGGACTTGGTACATTGTTAGGTGTGCGCGTGCGAATTCGTCCTCGTCAAGCATACATGGAGAATTGTAAGGCTAACCGAACGGAAGCAGCAGAATAGGAACCGTGGCACCACGCCAAGAAGAGATTACATAGAACACTAATTAAAATGGACCACTCCTGAATGGACCAAGAAATCACTTAGGAGAATGAGCCAAGATATTAGACTCGTCTTGCACAGTAATAATAAGTAACAGTAAATTCGATTCTCATATGCATGTTGCTGTTTGAGAAGAGCCAAACTAGTACTCCTACTAGAAAAGAAAATTACCCAAACAACGAAGATTCCTCGCTTCCGCGCCACGGCGACGGCCTCAGCGACGGCCGGGATTACGGCCTCGCCGCCAGCGACCAGCAGCGGGCTGCCCATCGCCGGGTCCACGAAATCCTTCTGCAAGCCATCACCGTTTGCAGCAATAATTCACAAGTAGAGTGGGGGAAGGAAACCCACCAAACAAGAGGAACAGAGCCCCCCAAAATAAGAGGATTCTTTCACAAGAGGGGAGGAAACCCCACCTGCATGTCGATGACGAGCATGGTTGTCTCGCTCCACTTGGCGGCGGCCGCCATGGATCGCTGCGACTTGAAGCGGCTGGTCGGGATCCTGGGGATTATGGCAGCGACGCCACCTCCGGAGAGCCAGCGCTTCCTGAGGTAGGGGAGGAGGAACTTGTCGAGGGAGAGGACCAGCACCAGCAGGCACGACAGCAACGCCAGATGCGATGGCATAAATCACATCCGCACGCACCGCAAATGCACGGTAACAAATTCGTCTTTTAATTTTAGTTAATGGACTGTGATATTTGAAACACTTGTGCCATATAAGCAAAACTGCCACATCTCTATTTCTTTTATTTTAAAATACCACAAGATCCCTCATCCTTTGACCTCGCCTCCTCCCAAACGACCACACAGGCTCACCCGAGAAACCTGCTTCTCCCGCACATCTCGTGCGCCCACCTCGGAGAAAACTGCCACTTCTTCACATATACCACATGATTTCTCCTCAGGACAAAGTTACCATGGTATTCGTATGCAAGTTATCAGGCTTGTGTTGCATAACTTACCGTGCTATTTACATAGAACGTGCAGTATCTATGCTTCAATAACTACATCCCTTCAAAGTTACCACTGTGTTTTGTACACAAGTTATAAGGTCTTCGATGTGTAAAATACCGTGGTACTTACACATAAATTATCAGGGTATATGTACATCAACCATCCCCCGGTCAAAGTTACCATGAAGGATTGTACATGAGTTACCGGATCTACAGTTCGTATATTATCAAGGTACTTGCACCTAAAACACAGGTGTGTTTGGTAGCTTTTTCCATAGGTCAAAAATTACCACGATGTTTTTGTGTAACTTATCACGCCTATAGCATGTGTGCCCCTCATGACACTAAACATTATGTGACTTTCCCGTGGCACGCCATGTGTTGTGTTTATCCAAGAGGCCCACGCGCGAGGCGAGTGTATGTTTTTAACAACTTAGTTTCCTTTGGTAAAAAAAGTTACCATCATGTTTATATTGCAAGTTATCGATTATGCGTTGCTTATATTATCATGTTATTTACACAAAAAATAATGGGATGTTTTGAACAACTTTTTCCTGGGACAAAAAGTTATCATGGTGATTTTAGGTAACCTATCAAGCCCGTGGTGCTTAAAATAGCATGCCATTTACACAAAATTTATCAGGGGTATGTTTTCAAAGAAATCACCCTCCCCAGTGTCAAAAACTTATCATGGTGTTTAGTTATCACAGATTTGCGATTGCATGTTTTCATGCTATTTACACATAAAATGCCGGGGAGGAGGTATACTACCGTGCTATTTACACAGAAGATACCGGAGTATCTTTTCAAAAAAAATCCCTACGGTCAAAGTTACCATGGTGTTTCTACCTCAGTTATCAGATATGTGCTGCGTATATTACCATCTATTTACACATAAATTATCGGGTATCTTTTCACATTTGTCTTCCCCAATGGTGAAGTTACCATGATGTTTGTATCTAAATTATCAGGTCTATGGCCTGAATGTTATCGTGCTATTTACGTAAATTACCGGGGCGGTTCAACAAATTTATTCCCAATGATCAAAGTTATCACGAACATGTCAAAAACAGTATTTCCCTTAGCTTGCTCAACAATGAGTGCCATAGGTGAGGTGGTTAGCTCCTTTGTTGATTACCTGCAGACCAGAGATCAAATCCTAGTCCAAGCATTATTTTTGTCGAAAATCGGGAAGGCGTGTGGGCCATAATTGACGAATACAAAAATTAGGAAGGCCCGAGCGGGTGTGCCCGATAAAATCGGGGAGGGCGTGCGGAAAGGAAAGAAATCGGGAGAGGTCGGTGGGGGAGGACGTGCGGGAAAGGAAGGAGATCAGGAGGCGTGCGGGAAAGGAAAGAGATCAGGAGGGAACTAACGGCGCTGGATGCGTGTGGCAGTTTCGCAATCTGCCATACGGTTGCCATATACATATTTCGTTAATTTTAATCCCAGGAAGACTGTTTGAACTTTTTGTGGCAGCGCAGCCTCAGAAGAATTTGGACGCGTGTGCGAGGGTTCGGTCACAAGAGCGAGTGTCCTAGGATGTTGACCAGAGACGTTGGGATGTTGACCGGAGACGTTTTTATTTCCAAGAACAAACAACAAGCATCGCTTCTCATTACTCTCTAAAGTACTCCTTCGTCCGAAAAAGTTTGTCCCTCAAATGAATATATATGTAGTATCAAGTTAGTGCTAGATACATCCATTTTAGAGACAAACTGGATGTATGTAGCATCAAGTTAGTGCTAGATACATCCATTTGAGAAACAAGCTTTTTCAGACGGAGGGAGTAGAGTTTATGAGCGTCTCTGCGGCGAGATTGCCTTCGGATGACGTGCCGCAGGGCCTCTGGGGCTTTGTGCGCTGTCCAATCTAATCGGACGGCGCGCCGAAGTTCATAATGGGTGGAGCAGTTTTGGGCCGCGCAAGCATCTTGTCACGCGTCTTGGCGGGCGTGGCTGGACCCGTTGTAAGGGCATATTTCTCCCTACGTGGTTTTTGTGATTGATGACAATGCATTCGCGGACTAATCGTGGGCATTGAGCATTTCAGATATCTCATATCTAGGCACAAGACGATTCGGTGCCCCTCGGAGCCTATCGAAGACGGCGTTTCTCTACATTTCTTTTCGGTGGATTTGAGTCGTAGGAAAGTCGTACTATTAAGAGGGGGTCCGCTTCGGAAAGGTTAGGGTGGAATCAACACGTACACATCTGTTCCTTTGCACCACCTTTCCTTCGCTTCATTGGAGCACCGGTCGTTTTCCCTTGTCTTTGCGTAGATGAAGGCCTCCAAGTGCTACTGTTTTGTGGCGTCTGGTAGTCTTTGCTCAAGGGAAGCGATAATCTGTACCCGATCCACAACGATACCGCTTCGAGGTAGCGGTAGTACCCGCGTCGTCTTGATAGTACCGCCTCCAAGCGGTAGTACCATGGCCTCTAGCCGGAACCGGCATCTTGGCGAAGTAGGGGTGGAAGTACTTTTTTACTTCTGCACCCTACGTGGTAGTACCGCTCCCTGTGAGCAATAGTACTGTGCCGGATTCTCGCACAGACCGAAACTCAGCGGGAGTAGCCACAGATGTAATTTTATTAGTCAGTGCCTTCCCAGCCCAGATTGAACCTTGCCTTGCGGTAGTATCGCAAGGGCGCGCGATAGTATCGCAAGGGCGCGCGATAGTACTGCTCCGGCGGTTCTACCGCTCGTTGCTTTATGCAACATGGCCTCGTCTGGCCTCTGCCGCGCGAGCGGTAGTACCGCATTGCCTAGCGGTACTACCGCATGACCTTGCGGTAGTACCGTGTGTGTGTGTGCGGTAGTACCGCATACCGCAGGCTGATTAAGTGGGTAACAGTTGGATCTTTCCTCCCACTATGTAAGGGGGGTCTTCTTCCCCAAGTTGACCACCTCTTCTCTCCCCAAGCTCCATTGTTGCTCAAAACTCCATTTTCGCCCGATCTCTCTCCCTAGCCAATCAAACTTGTTAATTTTCTAGGGATTGGTTGAGAAGGTCCCGATCTACAGTTCCATCAAGAGAAATTTGATTCCCCCACTAATCCCTTGCGGATCTTATTACTCTTGGGTGTTTGAGCACCCTAGACGGTTGAGGTCACCGCGAAGCCATATTCCATTGTGGTGAAGCTTCGCGGTGTCGTTGGGAGCCTCCAATTAAGTTGTGGAGATTGCCCCAACCTTGTTTGTAAAGGTTCGGTCACCGCCTCCAAGGGCACCAATAGTGGAATCACGACATGTCGCATTGTGTGAGGGCGTGAGGAGAATACGGTGGCCCTAGTGGCTTCTTGGGGAGCATTGTGCCCCCACACCGCTCCAACGGATACGTACTTCCTCTCAAAGGGAAGGAACTTTGGTAACACACCCTCGTCTCCACCAGCTCCACTCTTTGTTATCTCTTACATTTACTTGTGCAAGCTTATATTTTAGTGTATACCTTGCTTGCTTATGTGCTTATTGTTGTTGCATCATATATGTTGCTTACCTAGTTGCATATCTAGACAACCTACTTTGATGCAAAGTTTAATTTGGTAAAGAAAAGCTTAAAATTGTTAGTTGCCTATTCAACCCCCCTCTAGTCAACTATATCGATCCTTTCAATTGGTATCAGAGCCTCGTCTCTTTATTAAGGACTTTGTCGTCCGAAGAGTATGGTTGACACCATAGACGGTGGGGAAGAGCACCCCAGTGTGAATCCGTCCTCGTCTACGGCCGATGGGGGATCCTCGGTCTCTCGTGAGGAATTCAATGCGGCTTTGGACACATTGAAAACCTCCATGACGACCGAGGTCAAAGGCATGTTTAAGGAGTTTCTTGATGGTCTTAAATTATCAACCACACCGTTGGAAGTGGTCGATCCCACTAACAAGGTGACGGATTCTAACTCCGACAAGGGGGAAGCTACTAGTGATAAAGTTCCTTTGACTAGTGGTAGAAGTGGAAACGACATCTTTGCCCATGTTGAACCACCCCTTACTTATGGAGGACCGGTTCCCTCCACTCATTTGAATCATGTTGGTACTCCTCCTAAGTTTGTGAAAAATGAGGATTTTGCCTCTTGGGTCTACCGTTTTAAACGTCATTTAAATCATAGTTCTACTAATCCTTGGAGAATTATTGAACAAGGTTTCTACCCGCATGACCCAAGCAACCTCACTCCTAGAGAAGCCGCGGATCATCAATTCAACGAGTCCGCTCTCTTCATTATCCAAGATGCAATTCCACCCGAAGACGTTGCGCATCTCCGACCTTTCACCGTGGCCAAGGAAGCATGGCCACATGTTGTTTCCATTTACAAGGGAAGCGCAAGCATTCAACGCTCCAACTATGAAGTGGTGCAAGATAAAGCCGATGAGTTTGCAATGAATGAAGATGAAGAACCTCGTGAGCTTTACCGGAGATTAACCACTCTCACGGTCTCACTCCGAGATCATGGGAGCAAGGATACTGATGAGAATTGGATTAGGCGCAAGTTTCTCAAGGCCATGATGCCTTACCATAAGTTTATGTCCTCCGTCATCCGTCAAAGGCCGGACTTTCACGCCTTATCCTCAAGTGAAGTGTTGGATGAGTTTGTTGCAATGAGGATCTTGGACAAGACCGCTGACAATGAGGTGTTGCGTTCGCAACGAGCAAAGAAGCCCAACCTTGCTTTGAAGTCCAAGGCTAGTGTGGAAGAAGAGGGTGAAGAGGAAGAAGAGGAGTGTTGCCCCGAAGATACCAAGTATTCTTATCATGAGCACATGGCTCTTGCTTCACGAAAATTTTGGAGCAAGAAGAACTCAAGACCCAACTTCAACAAGAACAACTCAAGTGGTGCCAAGGTCAAGCAACGTGTGAGGACATGCTATAACTGTGGCAATGTGAGCCACTTCGTTGCAGAGTGCCCATACGAGAAGGGGGAAGACAATAGTGGCAAGCTTATCCGAATAGACAAGGCCAAGTCTTTCCCCAGCAAGAACAACTTCACCAACAAGACTCCTCCCAAGGGGTTGGTGGCACAAGAAGAGTACAATGAGGATGATGATCATGATGAAAATGGTGAGACGGTTGCCATGGCCTCCAGTGCCATTGCAACAACTCCACGGGTGTCCCTCTTCGACTCACCCAATGAGAACATCACCGCTAAGTGCCTCTTGGCCAAAACCACCAACAAGGTAACCCCCAACATCAAAACCACCATCACTATTCATCCTTCCTTGACGGATTGCATTGATGAAAGTGAGGGGTCGAAGGAGGAAGAAAATGAATTTGACTCTTTTATGAGTAAGCTCAAAGGGAAACCCAAGAAGCACTTCGTTGCTCTCTTGGAACAACTTGGTGAAGCCAATGACATGATCGAGGCTCATGAAGAAACCATCTCTAAGATGGAGGGGCATAGTCGTGACTATGCCGATGAGATATCAGATCTCTCTAATGCGCTTGAGGAAGATCATGGTCATCATTTGGCTCTTGAGGAGTCACACAACGATGATCATGCTAAATTAAAGAAAGATCTTGATCATGCTCTTGTTGTATCTCGTGTGCTCAATTCCGAGAAGGCCAAACTTGGGGTTGATCTTGCTAGACTCAAGGAGGAGTTTGGTATACTTGACAAGACTCACAAGGCCTTGAAGGGTGCTCATGCTAGCCTCAAAGAGTCTCATGATCAACTCCAAGTGAAGCCAACCAAGGAGAAAGCCACATTTCCTCATATGGTTTTAATTGATAACGCAAATGCTACTAACCCATGTTGTGAGCATGTGCATCTTGTGGAGGAGAATGCAAAGTTGAAGGAGAAACTTGAGAAAGGCCTTGTGTCTTGCATACAAGGTGAGAAGAACCTCAACGACCTTTTGAGCAATCAAAAGGAAGTTGTGGGCAAGGAGGGAATTGGGTTTGCACCCAAGTCCAAGAACAAGAAGAAGAATAACAAGGCCAAACAACCTCCTCCTCTCAAGCAAACTTTTGTGAAGGAGGGAGAGGGTGCTTCTAAGGAGAAGAAGAACAATGTGAAGGGTGGTGGTGTCAAGAAGGGCAATGCCACCCCTTCCAACAAAGCTGGCGACTTTTACCCTTCTTATGTGTTATGCCGTGCTAGTGATGGCCATGTTTATGCCAAATTTGTTGGTTCTCCTTATGAGTACATTGAATGATCTATTTGGGTTCCTAAGACCCTTGTTACTAAAATCAAAGGACCCATTACAAAATGGGTACCTAAAACCAAGCATTGATATCTTGTAGGTGTTTGCTTCCGGTGGAGGATCATGGTTGCTCGATAGTGGAGCCACAAATCATATGACCGGAAGCAAGGACTTGGTGGTGGACGTGCACAAAATTTCATCTATGCCCACCAATGTCTAGTGGGGTGTTGCCTCGTCTTCTAAGGTATTGGGTCTTGGCAAGGTTGTCATTTCTCATGATCTCACGACCGAGAAAGTCGGGCTTGTTGAGTCCCTTGCATACAATTTACTTTTCGTTCGTCAACTTGCACTCATGGGCTTTGCCACTTTCTTTGATATTGATACCGTGGCCCTCTTGTGGAGCAAGACTCTTAAAGTAGCCTTTGTTGGGCATGTCGAGAACGGTCTTTATGTGATTAACTTTTCAGAGCAACCCACTAAGACCGCGACATGCCTAATGGCTAAAGTTAACATGGGATGGCTATGGCATCGCCGCTTGCTACCTCTTGAGCATGCGTTGGTTTTCCCTTGAAGAGGAAAGGGTGATGCAGCAAAGTAGCGTAAGTATTTCCCTCAGTTTTGAGAACCAATGTATCAATCCAGTAGGAGGCAACACACAAGTCACCTAGTACCTGCACAAACAATCAAGAACCTTGCAACCAACGCGATAAAGGGGTTGTCAATCCCTTCACGGTCACTCGCAAAAGTGAGATCTAATAAAGATAGTAAAGTAAATATTTTTGGTATTTTTGTTGTACAGATTGGAAAATAAAGATCGCAAAATAGTAAACGAGATGCGATGTAAATAAGAGATGCAATATAATAAGAAAGATACCCGAGGGCCATAGGTTTCACTAGTGGCTTCTCTCAAGATAGCATGTATTACGGTGGGTGAACAAATTACTGCCGAGCAATTGATAGAAAAGCGCATAGTTATGAAGGTATCTAAGGCAATGATCATGAATATAGGCATCACGTCCGTGTCAAGTAGACCAAAACGATTCTGCATATACTACTATTACTCCACACATCCATCGCTATCCAGCATGCATCTAGAGTATTAAGTTCATAATAACAGAGTAACGCATTAAGCAAGATGACATGATGTAGAGGGATAAACTCAAGCAATATGATATAAACCCCATCTTTTTATCCTCGATGGCAACAATACAATACGTTCCTTGCTGCCCCTACTGCCACTGGGAAAGGACACGGCAAGATTGAACCCAAAGCTAAGCACTTCTCCCATTGCAAGAAAGATCAATCTAGTAGGCCAACTAAACCGATAATTCAAAGAGACTTGCAAAGATATCAAATCATGCATATAAGAATTCAGATAAGAACCAAATAATATTCATAGATAATCTTGCTCATAAATCCACAATTCATTGGATCTCGGCAAACACACCGCAAAAGAGTATTACATCGAATAGATCTCCAAGAACATAGAGGAGAACTTTGTATTTAGAATCAAAGAGAGAGAAGAAGCCATCTAGCTAATAACTATGGACCCGAAGGTCTGTGGTAAACTACTCACGCTTCATTGGAGAGCCAATGGTGTTGATGTAGAAGCCCTCCGTGATCGATTCCCCCTCTGGCAGATCGCCGGAAAAGGCCCCAAGATGGGATCTCACGGGTACAGAAGGTTGCGGCGGTGGAAAAGTGTAACGACCCGACCTCAGACGGTCAAGTCTCTGTGTTCAGTGTCATCCCTGGATCGGTAATGCTAACACACACAGTACTTAAATGGATTTATAGCAGAGTAGCAATCACACACTTATTACATCGAATGTCTCAAAAGAGAACTTATTACAGTAAATATGGCTTAAGGCCATCTAAATAAGATAACAACGGAAGGCTTGGAAGATAAAGTGAGTCCATCAACTCCAACGGCATAGCTGAGTGCATGACAAACTACCTAGCGCACCTTACTCCTCGTCTGAAAAGTCTGCAAAATGATATGTTGCATCCCGAAAACGGGTCAGCACATGGAATATGCTGGCAATATAACACAGTAGAGCAATGAACAGATAAATGCTATTACTACATGCATATATGGCTGGTGGAGGCTCTATGGTTATAATGTTTTGCGAAAAGCCAATTTTTTCCTACAACAAAGGAATATATTTTATTTAACTATCATGGTAGTTGAAACATTGAGAATGGTACCCCATATCAATCCCAATTAAAAGTAATCATTAACAACCCAACAAATTAATTTAGAGTGACAGATCAATCCAATAATTCAAGTACAAGATACTCAAGATGTCCATAACCGGGGACACGGCTAACCATGATTAGTTTATACACTCTGCAGAGGTTTGTGCACTTTTCCTCACAAGACTCGATCTCCTCCGTTGGATTTCTCGCACTACATGGTGTTTGAGAAACGGATGACCGAGACCACGATCTCTCGAAGCATTAACTCTAACCCGGGTAGACAAGTACCAACCTACATCCCCTACATCTGCTAGCCTACCACTGGAAGAGGTCATGCAACCTACTCAACTATGCTAGAGCCCATAATAGCTTGTGGCTGCACACGGAAGTTTCTAGCATGAATAATCTTATGATCTCTTAGAGCCTGGGTGGCGGACCATAGGAGGATCACACGGTATAACCCCGGGATCTCCTAGGACAACACTGGTATAACCCCAGGTGCCCAAAACCAACAATCCACCCAGATGTGTATTAAAGTTGCCACCTTAAATTGAACCATTAATAAACTCACATCTATCATGGATACACTCAAACCCGTTCCACGTCTACGAGCATAGCATAGCAATATAAGCATAACGTAGAAGTAACTCCCAAGGGTTTGATAATGAAACAGGTAATTGGTTCTACCTCATCAACTACTTCCCAAACCCACAAGTTAATCACATCCTAATCATGCAGTGTTTGAGGATTGGAACTAATGCATAAAAACTGGGTATGAAAGAGTATGATCAATGTGTTACTTGCCTTGCTGACGATCTGCAAATCCTAGAGACTCGTAGTAGCATGCTTCGCACTCCGGGAATTCTGTCGCAAACAAACAATAGAATACATAAGCAATCAAGCAAAGATGCACGGTAAAACTCAAATAAGAAGATCTTAACCAGAAAGTTCAACTGAAGAACTCCGGTTTGCAAAAAGAATCAAATCAAACGGAGCAACGAAACTCAAACTGCGAAAGAAACAAGATCTGATTACTAATCTGGACTAAAGTCAAATTTTACAGTACTAAAATCTTGTTCAAGTTGGTTAAATATAAAGAGGGTTTCGAGACGGAGATTTAGGGGCTTGTTTTACCTGATTTGGATAAACGAGCGAAAAGATATACTAGATCGAAGATTAGGGCAGAAATCACGATCGAAAATAATCGCGGAAACCCTGGAAAAAAAACTGACGAACAGGCTAACAAACGAATGTTCGCTGTCTGCGACTAACTGACGAACAACGTTCGCTAAAACGAACGTACAGACGAACGTCCGCTAAATAAATAAACCGACGGAAAAACGAATGAACCGATCTATTTTAAAAAAACTAGATCTAGGGTTTTAAAAAAAGAATGGTTTTTCTCAGAAAAACCGACGAACGGCGGCGGCGGCGGCTACCTCCGTCGAGGTCGGCAAAGAACGGCGGGATCATGGCGTGGCGGGCTCAATGAGCCCGGCGGACGGCGGGCGGCAGCGCTAGTGTTCTTGAGTGGGGTGGCTGAAATTTGGCGGGGTCGGGCGCGGGCTTATAAGGCCGGCCGGGCGAGGTGTCCGGGTCGAACACGGCCCGTTAGGTCGGTGCTCTTTTTTGTTTTCTAAACCTGACGCGGAAACACAAACAAAAGAAATACTAAACGGACTCTAAAAATACTGAAATAAATTTTCACGGTCCTCTAATAATATTCCGGACAAAGTGAACATTTATTTGGGCCTCTAATGCAATTTTGAAAAATGCATATTTTCCTAATTCGAATAAAATTGAAATAAAATTTATTTATTTGATTTTAATATTTTTCCTCCAATATTTCATTTATTTTGGAGAAGTTATATTATCTCCTCTCATATATTTTGATATGAAATATTTTCGGAGAGAAAAATAATTAAACCAAAGTGATCCTTATTTCAATATTTGATAAAATTCAAATATGGAAAACGTGAAATCCCCAACTCTCTCCGTGGGTCCTTGAGTTGCTTAGAATTTCGAGGATCGCAAAATGAAAATGCAATAAAATATGATATGCATGAATGACCTATGTATAACATTCCAAATTGAAAATTTGGGATGTTACAAAAAGTGGTTTTTGTGGCTCTCTGCGATCGATCTAGGGTATAAGAGTATATATAGGTCTAATAAGTACGTCGGTGGAGCTACGAGGGGCCCATGAGGGTGGGGGCATGCCCTCCTGCCTCGTGGCCGCCTCGTGGAGTTCCAGACTTCGACTCCAAGTCTTCTGGATTGCTTTCTGGCATGGAACAATTAAAAATTATAGATACGTTGGAGACTTATCACCGATTAGCCCATGTCAATATGAGATCTTTGCAAAGTCTTCTCAAGGGGGACCATGTCCGTGGACTAACAAATGTTAGTTTTGCCAAAGATCGTGCTTGCGGTGCTTGTATCGAAGGAAAGCTACATGAGAAGGCTCACCCTCCCACGACTATCATCTACTCAAAGAGGCCCTTGGAGCTCCTTCACTTGGATCTCTTTGGGCCTCCATCCTTTGATAGTCTTGGGGATAGAAAGTATTTGCTTGGTGATTGTGGATGATTATTCAAGATACACTTGGGTATACTTCTTCAAGAGGAAGAGTGAGACCCAACAGACCATCATCGGCTTTGCAAATGAAGCTCAACTTCAACACAATGCAAAGATCTTCACGAAAAGAAGTGACAACGGCTCCAAGTTCAAGAACTACACCTTGGATGAGTTTCTTAGTGATGAGGAGATCAAGCATCAATATTCTGCACCTTACACCCCTCAACAAAATGGTGTAGCGGAGAGGAAGAGCCGGATGTTGATGGATGCAGAAAGGACCATGATGGTGGAGTTCAAGTCTCCGTACAACTTTTGGGCCGAAGCCATCAACACCGCTTGTCATGCATCCAATCGGCTCTATCTCTACAAAGGCTTGAACAAGACTCCATATGAGATACTTACCAGAAACAAGCCCAACCTCAAGTACTTCTGGGTGTTCGGCTGTAAGTGTTTCATTCTCAAGAAAGGTGTTCGTTTGTCTAAATTTGAGGCTAGAGCTCATGAGGGCATATTTGTTGGTTATGCTACAAACTCTCATGCTTACCGTGTCATCAACAAGTCCACCGGGCTCATTGAGGAGACGTGTAATGTGGAGTTTGATGAGAATAACGGCTCCCAAGTGGAGCAAAGTGGTACTTGTGATGTAGGTGATGAAATTCCTCCCCAAGCCATAAGAAGAATGGGTGTTGGTCATATCCTACCCATTGAGGAACCCCTTGTGGCTGAAGGAAAAGGACAGTGTTCCACGCAAGTGGAACCATCACCAACCCAAGACCCACACGCTTTCGAAGAACAAAGTGAAGGCCCTCAACCAAATGCACAAGATCAAGGGCAAGATCAACCTCAAGATGGTGGTGAACCTCCAAGTGATGCCCAAGGTCAAGTTCTCATGACCGAGCAAGTTTAAGATCAAGAGCTAGCTCAAGATCATGAACAAGCTCAAGATGACGCTCAAGATGATCAAGTTGCCGCTCATCAACTCTCTCCTGAGGAGGAATTGGAGCATCGTGCCGCCAGGATTGTATCCAATCTCACTACCAAAGATCATCTCATGATGAATGTGCTTGGAAGCTTAAGAATGGAGGTAAGCACTCGTAGACAATTAGCAAACTATTGTGAACATCGCGTGTTTGTTTCTTGTGTGGAACCCCAAAAGGTCTATGAGGCGCTCGAGGATCCGGATTGGCTTAATGCCATGCATGTAGAACTCAACAACTTCGAGCACAACAAGGTGTGGAGATTGGTGCCAAGGCCAAAGGGGAACCATAATGTCATTGGAACCAAGTGGATATTCAAGAACAAGCAAGATGCTCATGGGATTATCATTTGCAACAAGGCTCCTTGGTAGCACAAGGCTACTCCCAAGTCGAGGGTATCGACTACGATGAAACCTTTGCTCCCGTTGCCCGCCTTGAATCTATTTGTTTGTTGATTGCTTATGCTTCTCATCATAACTTCAAGTTGCAACAAATGGATGTGAAGAGTGCTTTTCTTAATGGTCCTATTAATGAGTTGGTGTATGTCAAACAACCCTCGGGGTTTGAGGACCCCGAGTTCCCCAATCATGTCTAACAACTCGACAAGGCACTCTATGGCCTTAAACAATCCCCATGTGTGTGGTATGAGCACCTTACCGAGTTGTTGCAAGATCATGGGTTTGAAATTGGGAAAATCGACCCCACTCTTTTTACTAAGAAGGTCAAAGAGGAGTTGTTTGTATGCCAACTATATGTTGATGATATTATCTTTGGTTCGCCTAACAAAGCTTTCAATGAGGAATTTGCCGCTCTCATGACCTCAAAGTTCAAGATGTCCATGATGGGAGAGTTGAAGTTATTTCTCGTGTTCGAAATCAAGCAAAGAAGAGAAGGAACCTTCATCAACCAAGCCAAATACACTCAAGACATGCTCAAGAGATTCAAGCTAAGAGATGTCAAGCCGGCTTCCACTCCAATGCCCGTCAAATGCCAACTTGACATAGATCCCAATGGTAAAGCGGTGGATCAAAAGGTATATCGCTCCATGATTGGCTCCTTGCTTTACCTTTGTGCATCTAGACCAAATATCATGTTGAGTGTGGGAATTTGTGCACGGTTTCAAGTCGCACCTAAGGAAAGCCACTATGTGGCGGTCAAGCGAATCTTCCGATATTTGGCTCATACCACAAACTTTGGCTTGTGGTACCCAAGAGGAGCTAACTTCAACCTTGTGGACTTTTCAGACTCAGATTGGGCGGGAGACAAAGTGGATAGGAAGTCAACTTCCGGAGGGTGCCAATTTCTTGGTTGCTCTTTGGTGAGTTGGTCTTCTAAGAAGCAAAGTTGTGTGTCTCTCTCGTATAGAGAAGCGAAGTATGTGGCCGCCAGTAGTTGTTGTGCTCAACTTCTTTGGATGAGGCAAACTTTAAAGGATTACGGTGTCATTTGTGACAAAGTGCCTCTTTCGCGTGACAAAGAAAGTGCCATAAAGATCTCTCTCAACCCGGTGCAACACTTCAAGATGAAGCATATTGAGATTCAGTATCATTTCATCCAGGATCATATTAGGCGAGGGGAGACTGAGCTCAACTATGTCAATACTCATGATAACCTTGCAGATATCTTCACGAAGCCCTTGGATGAAGCAATATTTCGCGAGTTAAGGCATGAGCTAAATATCATTGATTCGAGCAATGTGGCTTGAACCCTTGCACACCCCACCATACTCATCTTGATGTCTGTTTTAGGTGTAGGCATGGACATAGGAGGAGTGTTGTTCTCTCAATGAACTCTCCCTCCCCCCATTATGCATAAATTGATCAACTCTTTCACATTAGCCATTTTTGATGGTACTTGTGCTTCAAAGACGAGTTTTGGTCATGGGCCCAAGGATAATTCTTCGCGGTGCCATACCAATTGACTCAACCATAGGTGGCTCCGGCCACCGCCCTCTCTTTTGAGAGGTTGTGTTTCGTGTTTGGTCCTTGTTGTCTTTTGCCTTCCTTTGAGCCGTGTTTGTGTTTAAGTTTCCTCTTGTGTGTGCTCTTTTGCGTGTCCAGTTTCTTGAAGGTTGCGTTGCAAAGGCCGTGTTTTTATGTTTTTGTTGAAACATGCACTTTCTTGGGTTTACGGTACTACCGTGGCAAGCCACGGTACTACCGCTGGAGATGGGTTGCCCTGTGCGTGCACAGCTGCATCCCAGGCACGGTACTACCGCTTCCATCGCGGCAGTAATTTTTTACTGCCGCTGGAAGAGCGGTACTACCGCCCGTGTCTTGATACTTCCGCTGGCGGTACTACCGATGACCCACGGTACTACCTTGTTGTCATGAGCGTGGGGGTTAAGAGCGGGCAGGGGGAGTTCCAACTCCCTCATACCCATTCATCTCTTTTCCCCACTTCGTCTCTCTCTCTCTCTCTCTCTCTCTCTCCTGCCCTAGAACGGCGCCGGAAGACATCATCGGATCTCAGTCTCCGGCCGCTCCCCTCACATTCCGACCGGTGGGATCGATCCCCACCTCGCCGTCTTGCCATGGACCCCGGTATCTCCCCCAGTCCCTTTCTCTTTGCCCCGTTGTTGTGCTTCTAGGTCTTGGGGAGATGCATGTGTAGTTCTTATGATTTTCGGCTAAATCGTTGCAAGAGGAGATTGTAGGAGAGTGCTAGTGCAGTAGATATGCTATTTGGTGTGATACAACAGTGTAGTTTTGATCAACGGTAGTACTGATCTATTTTTGTGGATGTTTCTAGATTTGTAGTGGCTGTTCTTGTGCGATTTGGTTCTGTGCGGTACTACCGCTCCTCCTGGAGCGTGATAGGTCTTAGTCGTATCTATAATTTTTGATTGTTTCATGCCAATATTATACAACTTTTACATACTTTTGGCAACTTTTTATATGATTTATTGGACTAACCTATTGATCCAGTTCCTAGTGCCAGTTCCTGTTTTCTGCATGCTTTTTGTATCGCAGAGTATCCATATCAAACGAAGTCCAAATGCAATAAAATTTTATGGAGAATTATTTTGGAATATATGTGATTTTTCAGAGTTGGAATCACATCAAACGGAGGCCCACACAGCCCACAAGACACCAGGGTGCGCTAGAGGCCCCTGACGCGCGGTGGTGGGTTGTGCCCTCCTCGAACGTCAGTTGGAGCTCTACGTCGGGCGCAAGGAAGCTTATATCCGGAAAAAAATTCGTGTTAAAATCTCAGCGCAATCGGAGTTACGGATCTCCCGGAATATAAGAAACGGTTTTCGGTCAGATCTGGGGAACGCGAAACAGAAGAGAACAGAGAGGGAGATCCAATCTCGGAGGGGCTCCCGCCCCTTCGATTCCATGGAGACCAAGAAACCAGGGGGGGAACACTCCTCCCATCTAGGGGGAGGCCAAGGAAGAAGAAGAAGGAGGGGGTCTGTAACGCCCTCGATGCGGCTATATCTCCCACGTGTCGAAGCACGACTTAGAGGCATAACCGCATTGAAAGCAATGTCGCAAGTGAGGTAATCTTCACACAACCCATGTAATACATAAGGGAAAGAGATACATAGTTGGCTTACGATGCCACTTCACACAATACATAAATAAACATCCATCATCCAGAATACACTCAAGGTCCGACTACGGAACCAAAATAAAAGAAGATACCCCAAATGCTACACGGATCCCGATCGTCCCAACTGAGCACCACTACTGATCATCGAGGAAAAGACACATAGTATCGACCACGTTCCTCGTCGAACTCCCACTTGAGCTCGGTTGCGCCACCTGACCTTTGGCATCGTCGGCACCTGCAACTGTTTTGGTAGAATCTGTGAGTCACGGGGACTCAGCAATCTCACACCCGCGAGATCAAGACTATTTAAGCTTATAGGAAGGACAGAGTTGTAAGGAAGGACAGAGTTTCCCCGAGGTGGCGCTGCAAAGGGCTCTAGTTTGGACCAACACTCAGAGGAGCATTGGCCCGGGGGGGGGGGGGGGTTAAAATAAAGATGACCCTTGAGTCTGCAGAACCCAAGGGAAAAAGGCTTAGGTGGCAAATGTTAAAACCAATGTTGGGCCTTGCTGGAGGAGTTTTATTCAAAGCAAACTGTCAAGGGGGTCCCATAAATCACCCAACCGTGTAAGGAACGCGAAATCAAGGAACATAACACCGGTATGACGGAAACTAGGGCGACAAGAGTGGAACAAAACACCAGGCATAAGGCCGAGTCTTCCACCCTTTACCAAGTATATAGATGCATTAATTATAGCAGATATATTGTAATATACCCAACAAGTAAACATGTTCCAAAAAGGAACAACATCTCCATGTTCCAACAAGGAACAAACTTCATCTTCACCTGCAACTAGCAACGCTATAAGAGGGGCTGAGCAAAGCGGTAACATAGCCAATCAACGGTTTGCTAGGAAAGGATGGTTAGAGGTTTGACATGGCAATATGGGTGGCATGATAAGCAAGTGATAGGCATCGTAGCATAGGCATAGCAAAAGAGCGAGCATCTAGCATAGCAAAGATAGAAGTGATTTCGAGGGTATGGTCATCTTGCTGCAAAGTTCTCGAGTTGTCGAAAAGCTTGATCCTCGTAAGCGTTCTCAACAGGTTCCTCGTTCACGTACTCGTCTCCGGCTCTACCCAAAGCAAGAACACAAACAAAGGAACCACAATAAATCACGGTGCAATGCACAAGCAACATGATGCAAAACATGACATGATATGCGAGATGTGATATGCAATGCGTATGCGTGCTCCGGAAGGAAAATGATAAACCAGGCATCAACTTGGCAAACCAAGTATGCCGCTGGAAAGATGAGATGATTTCGGTTGAAATCAATATAAAGATCACCGGAATCGGATGCACGGTTTGCAAATGACAAGCAAAACAAGAATGGCACAAATCTGCCATTAACAGCATGATACCACTTAGCAAGCAACAATAAATTAAGCTACTGCACCCAAACGTACCAACAAAGTATATGGAAGTGATCTACGCAAGATGCTTGACAAAAGATGAACACTGAGCTACGGCTAAATCACACTATAACAGGTTCAAACAAGCATGGCAAAAGTCCAAAACATATCGGCTTCACAGACTTAGTGAAATTACTGAACATGGCAAAAACAGCATCAGGTAGCAATGTTCAGAGCAAGAAAACTACATGCTACAGGAACTTATAATAGCAACACAAGGCATGGCATGAATCTACTCAAAGCATAGAACAAAAGTCCTTTACTGACCATAAGCCAAAAAGGATCAGAAAATATAGTAACATCCATGTCAATATCGCAAGTGTCGTTAGCAGATTCAGCAACATGGCATGTCAAAAACAGATAACAAGTAGGCATGTTTAAGAGCTCGATGCACTCACTACAGAGTATCTCATGATAAACTAAGCATACATACATGAAGAAGACATGGCATAGAACAACATCATAGCATACACGGATCAACCACAACAACCTTGACAAAATTGAATAACATGTAAACAATCTGCCAGGAAACATTTTATAGCAAAAGTAGAGCTCGATTGACTCAAGCTATGGCACTCAATAATTGCAAACAAAGGCATGGATGAATATAACATAACCATATGTTCAAAACATCCTTACTGAAGTATCTCAAAATATGCATAGATCTCTCGGTAGCATCAAGTTAACATGGCATAAAAATATCAGCAAAACTGGGGCTGAAATCAGCATCATGAAGCCTAGTTTGCATGCTTGTGCTAGTCACCACATAGATCACAAAAATACATGGCATACACCCCTGGAAAGATGGCATGGCATATTACAAAACACATGTAGGACTCAAATTCATAGGATGCACACATCAATCATAGCAAAAATAACAAAAGTGCATGTTCTGTTAAGAAACAGAAACTAACATCACGTAGCCCTCTTCTAACAGCATTTCGGGCTTCAAGATGAGCTCGCATGAAAATGATGCAATGAAATTAAATGATCTACTCTTCGAGCCGAAAATTTTGACATATTACACGCACGAAACGGAGCTACCGGTGCATAGTTATGATGCGTTGAAAATGCCACAAATTAATCACCAAGACAAAAACTTAGACGAAATTAAGGGGGGGAAGAAGTCAACCCTCGGGTCCCGATCTAGATCCGATCGGACCCGATGCGGTGGCGCGGCGAGCAGCTCGCCGGAGCTCGCCCGGGGCCGGAGGAGAGGAGGGGGCCGGCCGGAGGAGGGGGCGCCGGCGGGCGGCGGAATGGCCACGGCTGGGCGAGGCGGAATGGCCGGCTGGCGCTGGCCGCCACGGGTCGGGGCTGGCGGTTGGTGTTACGTGTCGCCCTGGTTCGCCGGGCGGCGGCGGCGCGGGCTGGGAGGACGCGTCCCGGCGGCGCGATTTTTGTCCCGAGGTAGGGAAGGCTAGGGTTTGCACCGTGATTTGGAACGGGGGATGTATAAATAGGCATAGAGGGAGCTAGGAGAGTCCAAATGAGGTGTAGTTTTCGCCCACGCGATCGTGATCGAACGACGGAGAGCATGGAAGTGACTTAGATGGGTTATTGGGCTGTTTTGAAAGGATGTTGGGCTGCAACTTAAAAGAGGCCTTTGCGAGAGTGCGGTTAACCGTTGGAGTACCAAACGAGCTCCAAATGACCCGAAACTTGACAGGTGGTCTACCGGTGGTATACCAAGGCCACTTGACAAGGCTCGGTCCATTCCGAGAAAGTTTAGTACCCGCTCACGGAAAAACGTAAAAGGGGACGCCGGAGAACATAGGAGTGCCGGATTGCAAAACGGACAACGGGGAAAATGCTCGGAATCATGAGACGAACACGTATGCAAATGCGATGCACATGATGACATGATATGAGATGCATGACACGGACAAAATGCAAAATGAAGAAAAACCCAACCACGAAGGGAATATCATATCACAATGCCGAAAATGGCAAGAGTTGGAGTTACAAATATGGAAAGTTACATCCGGGGTGTTACAGGGTCTCTCTCCCCCTCTCTCCCGGTGGCGCCGGAGTGCCGCCGGGGCTAGGACCGTGACGGCGATCTACATCAACAATCTTGCTACCGTCTACACCAACTTTCTCCCCCTCTATGCAGCGGTGTAACACCTCTTCTCCCCGCTGTAATATCTACTTAAGCATGGTGCTCAAATCCATATATTATTTCCCAATGATCTATGGTTATCCTATGATGTTTGAGTAGATCCGTTTTGTCCTGTGGGTTAATGGCGATCTTGGTTGGTATGATTGTATATTTTATTTATGGTGTTGTCCTACGGTGCCCTCCGTCTCACGCGAACATGAGGGCCCCCGTTGTAGGGTGTTGCAATATGTTCATGGTTTACTTATTGTCAGTGTTGCGGGGGATGACAACAGCCCAAACATGGATAAGTGGGTTATGGCGTATGGGTGTAAAGAGGACTTTATACTTAATGATATGGTTGGGTTTCATGACCTTAATGATCTTTAGTAGTTGCGGATGCTTGCTAGAGTTCCAATCATAAGTGCATATGATCCAAGCAGAGAAAGTATGTTAGCTCATGCCTCTCCCTCATATAAAATTACAAGAATGATTACCGGTACTTGTTATCGATTGCCTAGGGACAAATAAATTTCTTGTTGACACAAACCCTTTTACTAAACACCTAACTTTTATTATCTTGCAAAATACTTCTAGTTTTATTCTTGCAAAGTAGTTCTAGCATCACTCCTACAAACTAGTTTCATACTTGTTTTCGGTAAAGCAGACGTCAAGTGTGCGTAGAGTTGTATCGGTGGTCGATAGAACTTGAGGGAATATTTGTTCTACCTTTAGATCATCGTTGGGTTCGACACTCTTACTTATCAAAAGAGTCTACAATTGATCCCCTATACTTGTGGGTTATCAAGACCTTTTTCTGGCACCGTTGCCGGGGAGTTATAGCGTGGGGTGAATATTCTCGTGTGTGCTTGTTTGCTTTATCACTAAGTAGTTATAATTCTCTGTTATAAGTTGTTCTCTATCTGTAGTTATGGATATGGAACACGAAACACCAAAAAAAATTGGTGGTACTTGCTACTCATGGAGATGGGGAACCTCCTAAAACCCTTGATGCTCGTTATGTGAAAAATATTATGCACTACTTTGATAATCCTGAGAAAACCCCATTCAACTTGATAATGGGAGTAACGTTGGATCAACGTGAATACTTTAGGGATTATCGCTTGACACAAAAGGGAAACTTTTATGGGATCAAATTTATACGTTGCATTCTTATGCTTGGAATTTATGTCAGAGATATGATTTTACTTGTTGCTCTAGGATGAATGCTCCACATCTTCCCTTTTCATGTGAATTTAATGATAATGAAACCTTGGCTTCTTATGCTAGAGGTATATATGATTACTATGATGTGGAACGAATAGAAGAATTTGTTGCTTTTAAGGGTGCTTATGAAATTGAATCCTTGTTTGAAAAATATGAAGCTTTTGATGATGATGTTTACAGACCTGAAAATTTTGCCATCCTTAAATATTGCTATGATAATTATAAATACAATTTCGATATTGATGAATTTATTGAGAAAGTCTCTGCTATCCAAGAAGAGATTAATATTTTGGAGGAGTCTATGGAAGAAGAAATTGATGAAACTGCGAGCTCATTGGATGAAAAAGATGATGAGGAGAGCGAAGAACAGACAAAGGAAGAACGGATTAGCTACCTGTGCCCACCTTCTAATAAGAGTAACCCTCAAACTCATATATCATTTAATGTCCCTTCGTTCTTACCGAAGGATGAATGTTATGATAATTGCTATGATTCCGTTGCTTCACTTGAAATATCCCTTTTTGATGAACTTGATGATTGCTATGCTTGTGGCCATGATGCCAATTTAAACTATGCTTATGGAGATGAACTTGCCATAGTTCCTTATGTTAAGAATGAAATTGTTGCTATTGCACCCACACATGATAGTCCTATTATCTTTTTTGGATTCTCCCAACTACACTATATCGGAGAAGTTTGCTCTTATTAAGGATTATATTGATGAGTTGCATTCCACCGTTGCACATGATGATTTTGATGAATATAATATGCATGTTCTTGCTGCTCCTACTTGCAATAATTATGAGAGAGGAACTATATCTCCACCTCTCTATGTTTCCAACACGATAAAATTGCAAGAAACTGCTTATGCTATGTATTGGCCTTTATTTGATGTGCATGAATTGTTCTTATATGACATGCCGATGCATATGAAGAGAGTTAGACTTCTTCATTGCCTGATATATGTTGCTTTGTGCTCACTACGAAATGCTAAATCATTGTTGATTCAAATTGGCTTTGATATACCTTGGGATCCGGGTGGATTCATTACTTGAGCACTTTATGCCTAGCTTAATGGCTTTAAAGAAAGCGCTACCAGGGAGACAACCCGGAAGTTTTAGAGAGTCATTTATTTCTGTTGAGTGCTTTTTATATAGTTTAAAAACAAAAAAAATATAGAGGGGAACTTAAAACTTTTCACAAAAGAGAAGTGATTGAAAGTTATGCATTGGAGAAGTGAGGGTCGACCTTGAACACTTGTGTTCATGCTCATGGAAACAATGTAGAAATTTTCATGAAGATTCTCACAAAAATAATTATCCCCTTGTACAATTCCATTGTATTATAAAAATAATGTGCCAAGACTTGCCTTTAGGATGATTAGATTGCTTATTGGTATGTGCGGTGCAGAAACAGAAACTATGGCTGTAGCGTGTGAAATTTCATTTTTTACTAGGAAGTTAAACGTTTCTGAAACTTTTTGCACAATCTTGCTACACAAATTGTTTATGTTGTCCTAATTTTTCAGAATTTTTGGAGTTACAGAAGTATGGTAGTGTTCAGATTACTACAGACTGTCTTGTTTAAGACAGATTATGTTTTTGATGCATTATGTTGCTTGTTTTGATGAAACTATTGATTCTATCGGTGGTATAAGCCATGGAAAAATTATATTATAGTAGCTACAATGCAAAACAAAATATGAATTGGTTTGCAATAGTACTTAGAGTAGTGATTTGCTTTATTATACTAATGGATCTTACCGAACTTTCTATTGAGTTTTGTGTGGATGAAGTGATCAAAGATCGAGGAGGTTTCGATATGAGGAGAAGGAGGAAAGCCAAGAGCTCAAGCTTGGGGTTGCCCAAGGCACCCACTACAAAAAAAGACACATCCGTGACATTTTGGGCCGAATGAATTTTTTTCCTGTCATACATATGACACTTCTATGACGATAATTCTGACAAAACCCGGTATCATCATAGATGTGGTGGGCTCCTACTTCTATGGCAAAAAATCATGACAGAAAATGGGCTTTTCGTCCTGGGCGGGCCAGAGATGCAGCTGCATGACATTCTTTGGGCCTTCCATGACGGAAAAAACCGTGGTAGAAGCGAGGGGGAGGAAAATTTCGGGAGTTGCGATTACGGTGGGAGGTCGGGGCCGAAGCGATGCTGCTTTCTCTCGTGACACGGCGTAGGCGTTGGCTCTAATCAACCCGAAGCGAGGCGTTGGGCTCTAATCGAACTCGAAGCGACAGAACCGCAGTTACGCTATCGAACTCGAGCGATCGATCGATGGCTGTTAATCGAACCCGATGGAGCGATTCTTCGCTCTGCTGCTAATCAAGCCGATCGATTGGGTGAACAATGAGCGTTATGGGGGGTTGGATGAGCAAGGAGTGGTGGCGTTGCCTCTGGATGAACATGACCCGTGGTGTGGAGGGCTGGATGAGCGATGAGCGGTGGAGGGGTGGCCGTGGAGGGGTGGTTGAATAGGACCCCGTGGTGTGGAGGGCTGGATGAACAATAGACGGTGGAGGGCTGGATGAACAGTAGACGGTGGAGGGGTGGTTGAACAGTAGCCGGTGGAGGGGTGGTTGAACAGTAGCCGGTGGAGTAGCGCGCGGTGAAGGCTGGATGAACAGGAGCCCGTGGAGGCTGGAGGAGGTCGACGGTAGCCCGTGGAGGCTGGAGGAGGTCGACGGTGGAGATGAACAGTATCCCGTGGAGTCCTGCTTTGCGACGCCACACCCTCCCAATGAACAGACCCCGCTTTGACCGTGGCGCTCCAACACAAGTCCGTTTGGTCCGCTTTTGCGATCGCCACACCCTCCCGATCAACAGGACCCCCATGTCGACCGTGGGAGGTCCGTTTCCTCCGTTTTGGCGGTATGCCACACCCTCCCGATCAACAGGACCCCGTTTGACCGTAGGAGGTCCGTTTCCTCCGTTTGCGGTATGCCACACCTCCCGATCAACAGACCCCTGCTCGAACGTAGGAGGTCCATTTCCTCCGCCAGCGGCGACGCCAGCCTCGTTTCCATCGCCTGTTCCGTCCAAGCCCTCCCGATGAACACGACCACGCATTCCGTTCCGACCCAGCCGGTTGGCTCCCCATGAACACGACGACGATTCTATTTCTCCGTTCCGACCCATCCATGTACGTATGCACGAGTAGGTGTTTGAGACCCTGCCCGTATGTACGTACGTGGCCATATTTTCTTTCTTGCACCCTCGCCGCTGTACGTACGTGTACATGCTATGTACGCGCCTCTACATCGACACGTGTGCGCCTCTACAACGACACGTGCGCACCTCTACATCGACCAGTATGTACATACACGTTCGCGACCAGAATGACAACGCTACGTACGCTTCGACCAGGTGGGTCCCGACTGTCAGGCACTTCCTTGCATGCGAAGATGTAGCTGGTGGGTCCCAGCAGTCAGCGGGCGAATCGTTTTGTTTTTTTTGCCCGGACGCACTTCCTTGCGTGCGAAGATGTAGCTGGTGGGTCCCGGCAGTCAGGAGGGAAACATTTTTTTCGCGAAATACGGTGGCCCATCCGGTGGGTCCCTGCTATCAGGTGGAGGAATCATTACTTTCCGCGTAATAAGGAGGCACTTCCTTGCTGCGGCCGTGGACCCAGCTGTCAGCCTCTCGATGTACAGTGCACGTCCGATGGAAGTCGTTCCTTGACCACGTTGACCACGCCACGCCGAGAGCACCAGGGCGGTGGACGACGGCGAGGCCTAGGAAGGGGACGACGCGGAGCCGGTGAAGACGCGGCAGTGGATGCCCACGCGGAGAGGAGTATGAGTATTCACTCGTTCGGCTGCGGTGTGAGGCTGCCATCGCCGCATGGCATGGCCTAAGGTGGGAATAGTAGGGGGCGGTGAGGCCTCCGCAGCAAGACAGGCCACGGGAGGCGGAGCGGCACGACCGGCAAGACTGCTTTGGGCGGCCGGAGCAAGAAGACCAGAGGTTGAAGAAGCACTATGGCCGTTGGATGGACATCGTCACGGTCACCGAGCTAGAATCGTTCATGTTGACTAAGTTGACAAAGCCCTCCGTCCCTGTCAACTTAGTAGGCCCACAAGTCAGCTTCCCACCAAGGTGAGTCCCAGCTAGCAGGGGGAGTATTCATTTTTTTGTGCGTAATAAAGAGGCACTTCCGGTGGGTCTGAGCTGACAGCGGGGGGAACGTTTTTCACGAAATACGGCGACCCGTCTGGTGGGTCCCAACAGTCAGGGGGGAAAAGTTTTTTTCGCAAAATAAGGTGGCCCGTCCAGTGGGTCCCTCGCATGCAGTGGAGGAATAATTATTTTCTTGGCGTAATAAGGAGGCACTTCCTTGCGGCCGCCGTGGACCCAAATTGTCGGCCTCTCCACGTCGGATTTTTCCCATGGAAGTCGATCGTTGACCATGTTGACCACGCCGCGCCGAGAGCACTAGGGCGGTGGACGACGGCGACGCCTAGGAAGGGGACGACGCGGAGCCGGGGAAGACGCAGCAGTGGAAGCCTGGGCGGAGAGGAGTACAAGGGTTCACTGGTTCGGCTGCGGTGTGAAATTTGCCCGTCGCCCATGAGAATAACGAGGGTGTGGGTGAGTGGAGGGATGGCACGGCCAGCGGTGGGAGTACTATGGGGCGGTGAGGCCTCCGCGGCAAAGACAAACCGACCACGGGAGGCAGGAGCAAGCGGCACGACCGGGCGCTGCTTTGGGCGGCCGGACCAAGAAGACCAGAGGTTGAAGAAGCACCACGGCCGTTGGATGGACATCGTCACAGTCCTTTGAAGCTAGAATCGTTTATATTGACTAAGTTAACAAAGCCCTTGGTATGGTCCAACTTAGTAGGCCCACGTGTCAGCCTCCGAAGCAGTGCGCCCGGATGTCGTGGGAGGAATCATTTTTTGGGCGGCCGAAGCTAAGGATATCCGAGATTGAAGAAGAAGCACGACATCCGTTGGATAGACATCCAACGGCCACTGCTGCTAGAACCGTGTGTTCACTATAATAAATTGACAAAGCCTTGCATACGCGTCAACTTATTTTTTTAGGGGACGCGTCACTTAGTAGGCCCACAAGTGTGTGGCAGAGAACTTATAGCCCATTTGCATTTTGTAAGAATGTATAGCCCATTTTTGAATTCTAATGGAATTTACAACAGCCCATTTACAGTTTGTTAAAAGTACAACCCACTTTCTAGCTAGGACAACGATTAATAATTTCAACCAACCGTTGAAGACAGAATTCAATAAAATTTCCCACATTTTGATGGGATCCGAAATATTTTATCCCGAAATTTATAGTCAGATTAAATATAAATTTGTATTACGTAAAACTCCAACGAAACATTGCGCGCGCGACAATGAAAATTTAAGATTTCAAAATCCATAAATAATATTTTATAAACTAATTTCGTGTTTGGTGCATTTTTTTATAGTTACTGCCCAGTTTTTATAATTACATCCCATTTATTATTTTTAAAGCCCATTTTCCTGTTAAGCCTAATGCACCCCTCCTAGGAAAGATTTGCAGCCCAGCGGGGCAGAAAATAACAAGTTGACCTTGCCTGGGTATTCCTCAAAAAGATGTATAGCTGGGCTAGCCATTTTCATCTTGAAAAAAGTAGTATTTGGGCTGGATATCTGGCCTGGGCTAGACGGGCCACAGCCCGCCATTAATACCATGCTCTCCTCCGAAGAACAACGAAATCATCGCCAAGAAAAACTCTGCAGTGCTCACGCCTCAAAAACACAAATCGCTCGAGCTGCTTGGTCCCAGCTGTCGGCCTCACCTTGTGCAATTCACTCTTTTATATTGACTACATAGGTTGTCAATGGTGTGGGACCGTGATGTCAGGAACCAGGAGAAAGCAAAAAAATATAGTTGTACATAATAAGGAGGCACTTGCGTGACGTGCGGGTATGGCCCTAGTGGGTCCCTAGTGTCATCCAACAAAATAAAGTCATCTCCTGAATCCTCATGTTCGTTGACCATATTAACAATGCTCGGCGACGGCGGCGCAACAACTCGGTACAATGTAGAGGGCCTCACTGCCCCACGGAGGTCTCTGATATACCACTGCCCATTCAGGAGGCTAGGATCATCGGACACCTATGAGCACCTTCGAGAAACAGAGATGGCATGAAACGGTAAGGCCGCGCTTGGGAGCTCTAGTTTATTTCAAACCTGTATTAACATACAAGTGTAATTTACTCGTCATTGAAAGGCCCGAGGTCTGTAAGTAAAACCGGCGGGTTACGCGTGTAATTTGAGAGACCAGTGTATATTTTACGAGCACTGCTATATGGAAGACATTACTAGACGATACATGCACGACGTGCATATCATGCCATCCATGGGCAAGGCTGAAACAACAGCTAACGGCTGGATTAGAAATCGTCCGAGTGACGTTCAGCGTTTTTACCGTGTGTGAAGTACTTCCGATATTTTACTAGTCGAAATCAACCAACCAAGCGCCTTCGCCCGAGACCATCTGCTTTAATTTACAAGCGTCAGTTTTACAAGCAGTTTTGGTTGGAAAACGACGATCCAATCACGGCCTAATATCATGAGTTGGTCGAAAGATCATATGGTTTCACGTCTAACCTACCCGACATGTCGTATAGGCTATGAATGAGGGCCTGTTTGGTTCCAAATAAGTCACCAACTTATAAGTCGAAAAGTGATAAAAGTGACTTATATTGCCAAATGCAGACCCGACTTATAAGTCACCTCAACTTATAAGTCATAAGTTGCTCCACCCCAACTTAAAACTTATAAGTCATCCCCTTTTGCGTGGGTCCCACCACCTGCATGATGTTGATTGGTGTGGGAAGGTGTGTCGTGACTTATAAGTCGGTGACAACCAAACAAAGCGTGACTTATAAGTCATCGGGTTTTAAGTCATCGACTTATAAGTCGGTGACTTATTGGAACCAAACAGGCTCAAACATCAAACGATGAACTTCTTACGCACGGAAACAATGTAAGAGGATGATCTTCTTAACAAGCAAATCAACGGCATTAGATCGACATGCAAAACAATACGAAGCATTATTCTCGTGGAGGCACGGTGAACAGCTCGTGATTCCGCATGCCACAACATTCCAAGCTCAACTTTGCAATCAAACACAAGGCCTGGCATTACATAGACAATATTCAGAACAAACTCTTAACACAAGAATATCTCAGCAGAGTAACTATTTACTTCTAAACTGAACACAGGAAAAGGAAAAAAATACTCGACGCTGCTCACAGCAAGGGCGTCCCACTCAAAAATATCAAATGCATGTCTTCTGGCTAACATCAATGAGAAAATTTTGACAAGGTTTTCCAATTCCAATATATTAAACTAACGTCTTCTTGCTAACATCAATGATTAAACTTTGACAAGCTTTTCCCATTCAAAATATGTAATGCCTATGATCGTGGAGTCCTATCGCTTCTTACTAACATCAATGATTACAAGCTTTTCCCATTCAAAATATGTAATGCCTATGATCGTGGAGTCCTGTCGCTTCTTGTACTTGTTTGGGCACTTTTTGCCCAGGGCACTCCATGTGTTGTTAAATTGCCAATGGTCTCTGCAGACTAGTCATGTCACCGGTGTCTAATATTTATGGCACCGGCTGAAGCAATGGAGGGATTCGGTGCCAAACTAAGAAAAGGTGAAATTGGCACCTCTTTTGGCCTACATAGTGGAAGGCCTAATACTCTGTAAAGCTTCTCGGTCATTTCTTCTGTAATGTAGCGCAAACAGTGACTGCTTCTTTTTGCAAAGTGGAATGACCAACTGGACCCAGTAATGCAGCAGTTTGCCTTGGACACATTGGCTCCTTTTGTGCAGTTGAACTAAAATCAAAGTCGGAATAAAATCGAGCTTTAATTGTATATCCCTGTAAGCAACAAAAGGTATAAGGGAAACAATTACTGAGAAATAACGGTTGATGACTTGTACTCCCAGAAGAAAAACATCTACTGATCTACTTTATCTTAATGGGAAACAAAGCAGGAGAGTAGCAATTTTCAATCAGTGTGATTCATTGATATTAACTGAGACATTATCTTAACAATGCCTTGTTTCAACATGTATAAAGAACGAAAAAGCAGAAAAGTATCATTCCTAAAACAATGCGAATGATTCATTTTAACAGAGACATTATCTTAACAATACCTTGGTTAAACATGTAGAAAGAACTACAAAGCAGGATAGTACCATTCCTAACAAGTGTTGCAGTTTTGAACTAAGATTCAATAGTTAATTAATTCTGAGAGTGGCATTGCTTAATTTTACCAGCGGCATTAGATTGACGAAAAGCATAAATAGTTCCAGGAGAGAGTGGGTGCAACAACTGTATGTGCTTCCATCTACTTATAAAGGGGGTGATGCAGAGTTTGTTGTAACAAAGCAACAAGCATCATGTCTGGGTTGGTCCCATTTTTGTTCACTACTTAATGGGAAAAGACAGCAATACAATAGCTTCAATTCAAACATTTATTTAAAACAGTACCAATACAAGTAGCACAACATCTCAAAGCACACTACACAATCATGTGGATGAAGGCATGTACTGACCTTTCATGAGAAGACCAGGATAAAATATGAATCTGCCAACACAAATAGGAAATCGAATCTCGTTTTGTGCAGTTGCACTGAAATCAAGCAAAGTGTTTTGCGTAGCGAAGCAAAATGTCGCAATAGCAACAAGTTGAATAGATATCCCTGTTTAAAAAAGAGGCAAAAAAGGAATCAATTACTGGCTAATAAAGGAGGATGAAACATGCGGCCACAAAAATGGTAATCCCGCCAATCCCTAACAAGTGTTGCAGTTTTGAAATAAGATTCAGTAGTTAATTAGAGAGTGGCATCAATTCTTTGGCTTACAAAGGGGTGATGCTGAATTTGTTGTAACAAAGCAACAAGCATCATGTCTGGGTTGGTCCCATTTTTTCACTACTTAATGGGAAAAGACAACAATACAATAGGTTCAATTCAACATTTATTTAAAACAGTACCAAAACAAGTAGCACAACATCTCAAAGCACATCAGCACATCATGTGGATGAGACCAAGATTTGAAACAACTCGCCACGAAGAGTGGAAACAAATCTCGATCTCCTTTTGTGCAGTTCCACAAAAATTAAGCAAAGTCACCGGTGTGACATTCAAGTTGAACTGCACAAAACACTCTTAAAACATAAGTGTTTGGAGTAGCAAAGCAAAATGTCGCATTAGCAACAAGTTGAATCGATACCCCTGTTTTAACAGAGGCTAAAAAGGAAACAATTACTTGCCGATAAAGGAGGATGAAACAAACGGTGACAGAAAGAAGCATCTAACTTATCTTGGATGGAAAAAAAAGTAGGATAGTAGCATTTCTAAAACGGTTGGATTGATTCATATTAACAGAGACATTCTCTTGAAACAACATTCGTTAAAAAATGTAATTTACTTTTAACAGTGGCATTGCTTCAATTTTCCGGCGGCATTCTTAGATTAACAACAAAGAAATAGCTGTATGGGACATGCCAGCACCATGTGCGTCCACACATATAAATGGGTGATGCAGAGTATGTAGCCAAGCAGCATATATGCGTTGGTCCCATATTTGTTCTCTTTGAACCTTTTTCCTAAGTGAGGGCAGCAAATCTAGTCCTGCACAAACTACCCGACCCCCAGTTTCTTTCCCTTTTCAACAAAGAGATCGGTTCCTTACAGATGTGTGTACTGGGTTACCCCCCTTTTCCCTTTTGACCTACAAAGCAGCTGGATAGCAGCCTATACTACTTTCCGCCCTCCTTTCCTCATTGAACCACGCCCTAGATTCTTGCTCCAGCCCACCGCACCCTTCTTTCCTCTTTGAACCAAGACCTAGATTCGACTACAGATCGAAAAAGATCCACATGCAGCTAGAGCAACGACGGTTTCAAAGAAACTTATACCTTAGGGTCGCCGGGATGTGGCAAGGCGTGCACTGGGGCTAGATCTGCCCACACCACGTCATTTACAATGAGGAAGAAGGGGTCGATGGCCCTCCAGATAGGTGCTTTGGGTGAAAGAGAACAGCGCAGCCGGCAAGGATTGCCTCCCTCGCCGAAGGCGTGAGTTAACGTTGCACCTCCTCCCGTCCGGTGGGGCCAGAATCTGAACGCCTCCTTCACCAGCTATGAGCGGGGAGAGAGACAAGAGGCCAATGCAGTCTTGTTTAGATCTGGTGAAGAGAGGGTGAGAGACTGTGAATATAGCAAACCCTAGCAAATGAACGCTGAGCCTCCAGCGTGTAACATATATGTATTGCGGCGAGCGTGTGGAGAGTGCAAACCCTAGCGAACAAGTGCTGAGGCTCCCACTTATATATATACTAATGTAGTACGGACTGAGCTCCGGTGCCTTCACTCCATCTTCTTTTGGCTGTATGACAGGTGAGACAGCCGCATTTTGGGCCCACCTGTCATAAACACAAAGGCATGTGCACTAAGTCAATGAAGCTGCGTCCATATAGTACTCTCGTGTGTATACGACTAATATATAGTGGAGTGGTTTTCTTAATCTCTCCATAGCAATCGTTTTAAATTGTGTAAGTACGAAACAAAACTCTTTATTCAATGTACAGTGAAGAAAACTAGTACTACTTCCGATGAACTAACGATCCACACCCACGCGTCCTGGTCGCACTTCCTGTCCTTCACGTGTGGTACACTACCCTCCCTTAAGTGAACAACCACACATGCGCCAAATATCGGAAACGTGTGAGAGTGTGTACAAATAAAGAATTTTAATTTCAATTATCGGAAAGGTTTGAGAGTATTACAATGTTTGACTTCAGTCAAATCTAATATGCGGAGTAAATAAAAATGGAGGGCTACCGCGTCCATCCGGGTTTTTAGTCCACACCATTTTTTAAATCAAAGTTAATAGCTGGACAAATAAAATTATTGGGGAGCTGGAGACAAAGTTGTGAGAAGGCTTAGAAATCAATACAAAACTTATGCTCTTAGTACCAACGTCGATCCTTCTTCGAGGAAACATTTGGTTCATAGCCAATTGTGTGATAAAATTGCACCAACGTGAAAGACGCATCGCGTGTCCAACACAACCAAGGTGAACTGACGAAGGATATCATCTTTGTGCGTAACAAGCAAAGAGCAATCGATGGAAGACAACTTGTTCTTCATTGAAAATCGATCGCCTTCACCAGCCGACGCAACCATGAGGCGCAACCATGAGCATCGATAGGTCATCGTGGTGATGCATCATCCCTTTGGCATCAAGTTTGGGTGAGGCACCTATGAAGTTCGACAAATCCTCACCGTGGTCTGTTTCTTCTCAATAATCAAGCTCGAGGAAGGAAGAACCACGTGGCGAGGACAAGTGAGGCGGAACAACAATGGCCATCCAATTTTGTGCAGTTCCACTAAAATTGAGGAAGACATGCCCGGGTATGGAGACACGCATCGCTGTTTCCAAAAATATAAAAAGGGTTAATAAAAGTACACCAACAAATAGAAGCATCATAATTATATCTTGATGGGAACTAAACCAGGATACCCGAGAAAAAAGCATTTCTTCATTTAACCAAAGGATAGTACTACCACCATATGGACAATGACCGCACAACCACCATGTACTCTTTGTCGAAACAACATGTATACCTCCACCGAGGCATAAATCGTGACAACTTTTCGAGTGGCATTTCCTCTATAATAGTACTAGTAGGTGATGTTGGACCACCGACGAACCCTAGCTACTATGCATGGGGAGCTGAGGGAGTAGTCGCATAGAAGAAAACCATACGCAAAGCAACACAGGGAGCTGGACCAGTACAAGAAGTTATACCTCAGGTGGGCGAGATGTCATTTAGGCGGGCGGGTGGGATCTGCCCACACGACGGCAGCGGACAAGGGCGCGGAGGATCTTCGTCCACGCCAGCGCCGGCTCCGACAGGACGGTGCGCATCGGCTCCCTCCGTCACCGACGGTGACAACGTTAACGCTGCACCTCTTCACCTCCCACATCGGACGGGATTCGGGCATTCGGCCGGATCTGTGACCACCGGTAAGGAGAGAGATAGAGTGGACACTGTCATCTTGTTTTGATATGGAGAGGGTGAGAGAGCGGGACGCGAGAAACTCTATCAAACAAGAGGCTATAATGGAGTAAAAAAATCTCTCCATAGCAGTGGTTTTAAATAGAATACGCGTGTTCCCGGAAAAAAAAAAAGCTGGCGGACAATTTTTAAGGGTCTGTCTAGGACACATCTAGATGTGACATAGTTATATCACATCTAAGTTGATGTCCACTCTGTTTGTGGTCTATTTTTTGTCCTAGCTTTTTTTGTTTCTTGTTGCTACATTATATACTTGTGGGAGCTTAGATGTGATATCCTTAAATAACATCTAGATGTGAATTAGACAAACTGATTTTCTAACATACCAAGAAAGAAAACTCGATCAAAAACACGCCCCCGCTTCCGTGTCGCGAGAGTCGTCACAACACACACATAGACATAGACATGCATATCCGTGTTTACGTAAAATTCCATTTCCATCTCCATCTCCATCTCCAATCATATTTGTCCAACTGGCACATTATTTACGTTGTTAATTATATACGCAGCAATATTAACGTACAACATCTCTTCATCACCCGAACCCTCTTCATCACCCGCGCGTGCTTCCCGCCCGAAACGTTTAGTGCCGCATTCATGCCCGCTAGAGCGGACGCGACCTCTCACTGGCGCCGGCATTGAAGCGACGCGCCGACCGAGAGAGCGTCGCCCGCGCCGCTTCCGGGTGCACGCGGCTGCTCCGCGTTCAAAGGTCGAAATAGCAGGCTACAACATGCATGTAAAAAGTTCTTGGGAGTCCGTGCTACAGCTAGCTGTCCTCCCCCAACTCGTCAATCTCTTCCAGTAGTGCTAGTAGTACTCCATGGCGCGATCCATCGACAAGCAGGCAGGAAAGTTATCGTATACATGGTTTGTGGTGAGTGGCATGCCGAGCGACCGTGTGGGGTCGAGCCGTGGAGGATAGTGAGACACGAACACGACAGACGTGATTTAAACGTTGGTATTGCTCGATAGCGCGATCCAACGAAACGAAACGTTGGTTTCTCTCCGTTTCCATTTTTTCTCCGGAAAAACGGAAACTTTCCACTCCATTTTCATTCCTATTCCAAGGTTGCCCCATTACAACATTCCATCAAATACAAAGGAAAACTAACACGCATGTCGATGCATCTCAATGATTCACAGATCATAGCCAATATTTACTTCACAACTAAAGAAAAAGTTGTGAGAGCGTGTCTGAAAGAAAAACTCTTGATGGGGTCACTACGACTTAAACCCTAAACCCTAAACATGATTTAATTCCACGGCGGGTAGAACCCGTCGAAGGAAAGACGGTTGTGCACGCCGGATCATACGATGCTTTTGAGCAGTTCCACTAAAATCGACTGAGCATCCCCGATGGCAAAGATATTGAAGAAGTGTGATTAGAATAATAATCGGCACTAGTTCATGAGACATAAACTCATCACAAGTAGAATCTGGTAGAAGTAGAGAAAGATCGACATGGAGATGGAGCTACGGCAGTGGAGCAAGCCGGCTCCAAAAGGAAGATGGACTACCTGGGACATTGGGCTGTAGCTACAAGGGTGGTTGGGACGTGGCATCGGCCCATACCACGGTGACCCCCGATTGGGACGCACCGACTGTGGGTTTTCTCCCTCACCGATGTCGGTCGCGTCTACGCAGAACATTGTTCCCTTCCCCCAGCTGCGGGATCAGGCCCGTCGTTCTATGCTTGTGAAGAGAGCAACCTTAGCAAGCAGGCTTGTAGCTTAGGCTCCTGCTAGTGTATATATAGTGGTTTTCTTTTTCTCTCCATATCAACCATTTTATATTGCGTACGTGTCATTCAAGAGTGAAATGATGGTTGCTTCTTCCGACTAACTTACTGTGTGATTTGACTGCTCCTTAGTGGCCCCTACATGTACTCCCCCTACGTGTATGCAACAGTCACACGTACACATGGACGCAAAAACGCGCGCGACGCCCTAATGCATGCATGTCCGAACACACGACGGAACACACACGGTCACGCTAAGTGCTCAACCTACACGTGCATGCACACACATACTCAGTCAGGGTGAGCTAGTGACCGTATAAACACCAGAAAATATATATATTGAGCGCAATGAGCGTATTATGAAGTCCATCGACCGTATTTTTACAAATATACAAAGGATGATGCAGTGTATTTATCTCGTTTGAAATTAACCATATTAACCGGAGAGGAGGCAGTATGGACTAGCATTACTTGCGCACGGTGGCTCGCAGGACAAGGAGAAACTTTTGACTAATGCAAGCTCTCCCTCGTTCAGGCGGTGGACGTGCAACAGTTAATTCGGTGTCAGATTGCCAGAAGCATACACTATACTTCTAGTGCTACTATTGTTCGACTTCCCGAATAGGCGAACAGCCAAGCGCAAAGTTTACTAGTAATAGTACTACTAATATAGTCTATAAAGGTACGTAAGTACTATACTAGTACTAGGAACCGGATGGAGGAGCGTCTGCACTCTTATTATAATTTTAAAATGTGATAAAGCAATCTTCAACACATTTGGTTCTCTTCGAGGGTTCTCGCATGTGATAATGGAAGTTAATTGCATGGAACACTCGCCACAGTTCTCGCTTAATTCTGGCTCATATCCTGTTACA
Organism: Aegilops bicornis; assembly: GCA_021605145.1. Taxonomy (NCBI): domain Eukaryota; kingdom Viridiplantae; phylum Streptophyta; class Magnoliopsida; order Poales; family Poaceae; genus Aegilops; species Aegilops bicornis. The sequence continues at coordinate 73,275,949 of CM038675.1, forward strand.
AATAGTAGCGCTCGGTAATATTTCCTCTTTTTTTGTTATTCAGCATGTAAACAGGTAATCAAACCTTGCGGCGCATCATCGTCTGAACCGTGCTTGCTGCACTTTGAATGTGGCCGAGAGCTGGCTTGATGAATCACCTCGCGTCCTACTTCTTTTTTATGGGTACCTCGCTTCCTAATGACCAAAGTGTCTTGGCTGGTCGTCCTAAGAATGCTTATATATGAATAAAGCTCTCTCATTTACCCGCAAAAAGATTAAGCCATATTAACCGTAAAGGAGGGAGTATGGACTAACACTACTTTTTGGTGTGTCCATCAACTCGCATGAGCGAGGAGAAGCTTGCGGGACAAGGTGAAGCTCGCCACGCCTTTTGACTAATGCAACCTACCCTCGGTGGACATGCATCAGTCCATTCGGTGTCGATTGTCGAGGCATACACCGTAGTACCCAACATGCGGAGTACCATCATTGTTCGACTTCACGAAGAGGCGAAGAGCCAAGCGCAGTAGTACGAGTAGTACTACTACTAGAACCGCATGGTGGAGCATCTGTACTCTTATTTTTTATCTCTGATAAAGTACACGTTTATTCCGGAGAAGGGCGGAAAACGGCAACCCAACATGTAATGAATGATATCGATCAACCAACCATGCTCGAATATATCTTGGCCTCCATGCGAACCCGTCTGTGTGTTCTCGCTCCTCGTCTCTCTCAAGGAACGGCGGGTTGGCTCTTTGCCGTCAATTGAGATCGGTTTGCTCACACTCCTGTCCCTTATGTCATTGATATGCCAAGAGGAGGTGAGTTGACCGTCTGTCCATTCGCGTACTTGGTTTTGAACCTTCATACTACTCCTCCCTCCGTCACAGTTTACAGGGTGCGCTTCATTATGATGCATTTCTCTCAATGCATTTCCACCACCAGAGAGACTTTAGACGTGTTTGGTTTAATTCTCATTTAATTAGGTCGTGGTAACCGCAATCAAGTCCACAATTTTCTCTCCATGTACTATGTACTACAGTACTACGGAGTGGAGTAAGTGCATGCATGTGTGTACCCGGGATGGAAGCACTGCATGCATGTGTGTACGCATTATTCCCTCTAGTAATAGACGCCGTGCTATAACTACCAATGCTATTTTTCAGGCCGATCGCTAGTCGCCTTGGTCCCACAGATCTTTTTTCTTTTTTCTGAAGCGCGCTGTATAAACAGTGACGGATGGAGTATGAGCGGATTCAAAGAAGAGCGTATTGATGGTTGCTTCTTCAGAGCAACTTACTGTGGGAAAGGTGGGGCTTACGATTTGACTGCTCATTACTCACTATTAATGCGGCGCAACGACCGGGCTGAGTCTCGCATGCGGTTGGGCACTACCCCCTCGGTTCTTAAATATACTTCGGAGTATATTTGTCTTTCTAGAGATTTCAACGAGTGACTACTCAAATATTTGTCTTTTTAGAGATTTCAAATGGACTGGCACATACGGATGTATATACATATTTTAGAGTGTAGATTCTCTCATTTTGCTCCGTATGTAGTCACTTGTTGAAATCTCTAGAAAGTCGAATAGAATATTTAGGAACGGAGGGAGTACACATACGAAGCAAAATGAGTGAATCTACACTCTAAAATATGCCCGTTTTAAATTTGTAAAAAGACAAATATTTAGGAACGAAGGAGTATAATTTTGTGCATGGCACATGGACCCGGATGATGAAGAGGCTTCTGGCAATGCTATCAAGCTTCCATCATTTGTTTACATAATTGACGTACTATACAAATAATTTTCCAAAGTGAGACATGAAATTGTACAATGATGTGAGCTTTCAGCTGCATTTAGCGTGTCTTGCCATCGATGCTCTTTCGGAAACAATAAAAACTAACTTCCTTGCTAATGCATGTCAATTATTAGCGGATCGAGCTAATAATTACATCACAACCCAAGACAGATTTGTGAGAAGGTGTTAAATTAAAATTGATCCATGCTTTCATTGGCGACAACGTCCCCCATTTCTGTCTAAATCAACAAGGCATGTTGGGAAAAAAGTAGCTATGCGGAGCATGCAACATTCCGATCATTTTGTGCAGTTCCACTAAAATAGAGCTGGCGTCCCTGTTCCAAAGATATTAAGTGTGATTACGATAATAGAGGACTGCGATGAAACAATAAACACATAAATAGAAGCCGGTCACCTTTGCGGTCTCTCTTAAGACTAACTAGTTGGAGAAGATTAGGCTCGGAGTTGGATGAGGAGGATAGAGCAAAACCAATCTCCCTTTGTGCGATCGCCGAAATGTAGAGATGTTGCCCATGTGACATTTTAGTACAACCGCACAAAACACTCTTAAGAAAAAGTGATTTGTGCAGTTCACCAAAAGGTCGCAATAGCAACGAGGTTAAATGGTTAGCACTGTTTGCAAAATAGAGGTAGAAAGGTAACAATTCATGGCCAATTACTACTTATGACACATGCGACGACAAAAAAGAAGCCTATTCCTTGCCCTAAGGGAAGATAACAACACGGTTGTGTTTGTCTAAAACGGTGTGAGGACGAGAATGCAATATGGAAAGTACGCTGGACGAGCTACGTTTTGGGCAAATAACTATGGAAGATCCACCTGCAGCGACGTGGGAAGACAAGCAGTGGAGCAAGGCCGGAGGGGATACCTGGAGGTCGTCGGGATGTAACTAGGTGAGCAGCGGCGGGCGGAATCTGCGAGCAGGTGGCGTAGGCCCTGCCGCGCCGGAGCTTGGTCAGAGAGAACGGCGTGTACCGCAGATCGGGACGTGCTGCCTCGGCGCCGTCGAACGGAGAAACGATGCACTTCGTCCCTTTCCTGGCGGGCGGGATGCGGCCTGATCGGTGACAAAGCGATGAGAGAGAGAGGCCACCGCACTCCCTTTCCGGCGGACGGGATGCGGCGGATCAATGACCAACGGTGAGAGAGAGAGAGAGGCCACCGCAGCCTTGTGTGAGATACTCAAGAAGCGACAAACCCGAACACGCAAGGCTCCATTGTATATAGTGAGCGGACTACCTTTTCTCCATACAAATCGTTTTATATTCTGTGTACATGCCATTGAGCGCTATAAATTTATTTAAAAATAACGCGGCACCGCGTCAAGTTGAACTTTGTTTCGTGCAAGCGTGGTACACGACCTCCCTAGGTAAACAACCGCTACAGGCGTTCAAATTAGCACGTGGGCTGCCATTTCGTAAAGAAATGAGCTCCACCGTGTACCCGCGCGGGTGTGGCTGGGCACGAAGCATGAGTACATGCACGGTGCACCTATTCTCTTCTTGTATACGTACACCACCTACGTGGGGTTGTGTGAGAGAGATACAAACCTAGAGAGATATAGTGTGCGGGTTCTTGAGAGTTTTTTTTGGGGGGGGGGGGGTTCAATAAAAAAATGTAACATATGCAATGTGTGTGAAATAGAGTCCTGGATATAACATATATATAGAGGGGGCGATCCCCGAGAAGAGAGTGGAGGTATCACCGGCTTGAGGTGTCCATAGAATCGAAAAGAGGATGATGTGTGTGTGTGTGTGTGTGTGTGCGTGATCGATATAGAGTGACATAGTATTTGTGTGTTCCCACGTCAAAGAGATAGAGTGGCTGGCCTTCTGGAACGTGAGAGTGGACATGTGCAGTTTGTCTCTGTGGCATGGATACCTACCTGCAGCGCTCGACTATCGGTGTGTGGTGGGGGAAGAGGGAGGCCCAATTAACTATAGAGGTACAATGGCTGGTATATGTGTGGAGGAGGAGAGAGGCCTACCTCATGTATTAAGGAGATCGATCGGCCTCATGTATTAAGGGAGATCGATCGGCATCCATGCATATGTGCAGGAGAGGAATAAGGTTGGGAGAGAGACCGAGCTAGAGTGTTGGAGGGGGTGGTAGTGGAGTTGCTTCTAACAAATGGTGGGATAGGCTTGCTAGACAAACGGAGGGCACGCCATAATATCAATAAGAGAGGAGATAGCTGCTTGTTATCTGTGCACGTGCGTGTCGAGAGGCAGGTCGGGAGGCATGCACGAATGATGAGGGGACTATGTGGCTGTGGTAGCGGACATAACTATATAGGAAGATCAATCGCCCTTTGTTAGAGAAAGGAGAGACATAACTTGTGAGGTACGTCGATCGATGGGGGGGTAGTTAAAGTCGATCCAGGTATATGTTGGGAGATCGATCGGTATACATGCATGTGTGTGTTGGAAGCAAACGAGGCACGAGAAGAAGGATAGATATAGAGGGATGCATGTAGGAGGTGGTACGAGAGGCATACTATATCAAGCGGGGAGGAGTGTGCGAGTACGAGAACGATGAAAAGAGTGGTGGGAGTGAGGCATGGACGGTGACAAGAGAAAAGGGGAAGCTTGTGTTTGTGCTAGGCACACCTGGCTAGAGAGGCATATCGATCGATGCGTGCCGTAAAGAAGGAGCTGTTGGGCCTACACACACTGTGGGTGAACGACCTAAAGTGAAACGATTAATTTGCGCGATGGAGCTAGAGAATGCCGAGGGAGGGTGAGAGGGATGCGGGCGTGTGCATGCACAAGAGAAAGTTAGCGCTAGCTACAAAGATAAGAGGGTTGTGTGGGTGTAAAAGACGAATAGAGATCATATATACTTCATTATAAAAAGCGAATTCGGATATTTGAAGAATTTATCATAGTGTTTTAAACCGGCGCATGTGTGAATATATATAACGGTGATACACATGGTGTGTTTATGAACATGTTATACTACATTTAATATATTTTATCTCTACTCTTATAAAAAACGGAGTTGTTGATGATGGTGTGCCTGCCATCCTGCATTATAGGCCGTCCGATTTATATGTCGACGGATAGCAAGGAAACTATGATGGTTGAAGTTGGCAACAATCATGATTGTAGATTCTTATTGAAATAGAGAAACGAATTCAAATTTAGTTCGAATTGCAGCGGTAGTATAGACATTTGGAATGCACTAAAATGTTGGTATGAGTAGGTTACATGCATTATACAGCAAGCAAAAAATAATAATCAGACATAACATGGATTCATACTCCCTCCTTCCATCTATATAGGGCGTAATGAGATTTTTAAGACCGCCTTTGACTATTGACAAGATTAATAGTACATGACATGCACAATGTGAAAATTATATCATTAAAAGAACCTTTCACAGACGAAGTTAACGGTGTGCTTTGTGTAAGTTGCATGTCATATATTATTGCTCTAATATTTGGTCAAAGTTACCATCGAAAAACGCATTAGGCCCTGTATAGATGGAAGGAGGGAGTAGCTTTGAATAGCATTTGTATAGTAAAACAGGGCGAGACTCTCTCTTTGTGTGGTGTGAATAGTTTTACCTTTTTTCGTTTTCTTTTTGGTTGAGGGAAGTGCGAATTGATTTGGTGCATTACAAGTACAATATTACTACACGTTAGGCTTGTCCCTAAAATTCAACCCGCGTCTTGTTATATCCCGAAGATTCAGATATCGTGCTCCCAAAACTGGCGCCTTCACAACCCACGCCTTGCTATCCCGAAATTACAACACACGCGAAAACTCCCTCCAGCTGCCAAATCCCGACACGCAAAATCCCCCTTCTAACCCTGAGCCGAAAGGGCCGCTAGTTCAAACCGGTGGGGGGTACTTTTGTAACACACCCTACATTTTGGACAAGCGCGTCCCTAAGTCGTGCTTCACCCCCTCCCATCACCCTCTTTTCGCCATTCGAAATCCCAGGCTGCCATAACCTCTCCGCTCCAGCCGCATAACCCCACCCTCCTCCGTCCGCCACGTCACCGCTGCCCAGCCGGAGCCTCTTCCCCGACGATGTCGTCCACCGCAATAGCTCGACGTCCCTCGTCCACTTCCCCGGATGAGGATCCATCGTCCATCTCGCTGTCCTGCCGGTTCAGCCGCCCCGTCCTTCTCCTCCAAGGAGCTGCTCCGATGATCGCCTCATCTATCGCGGCTGCTCCATCCCCATATCGCCGCCTTAACCTGATCCACCGGAACCACATCATCCTCACCGACTCCTCGGACGAAGCCGAGGCCTACTCGGCGCCACCAAAGAGGTTGTACACTCATCACATCGCACCTTCTCCTTAACTCGACCTCCCGGCGCCCACGGTGCTCCATCCCGCACCCCCATGGAGCAGCTACCTTGAAGCCGGCTCTGCGGGCGACATCTCCACGGCGGCTCTCCCCGGTCTGAGGCCTCGCTTCGCTCGTCTTTGCTCTGGCTCTCGCCGATCACTCGCCGCCCAGTTCTTCTGCTTTCTCTCCCCTCGCTCGTCTTCTTTGCTGCTGCTCCGATTAAGCCACACTTGATCGATGAATCGACTTTTGGGTCAGTCGATTTTCGGTGTTGGCGGAGGGCTCACCGGAGTTAAGGAAGAACCACCAGCAAGGGGATGGGGGCTCATGGAGAGGTACCCACTATCTATCTTAGGGTTCAGGGTGGGGGGCCTAGAGGGTCTGGCCGGGCGGCGCGGCGAAGTTGTTTCAGGGCGGCGAGGGCCTGGGGCAGCGGTTCGGCCGGTGGTGGTCTGGCGGCTCAGTAGGGTGCAGTTGCAGATGAACTGCATGCCCTCCCTAAACTACATGTCAAGTGCCTCTCTCGCTACCATTGCATTCGGCCGATAGTAGCATTGATTCCACAAGAAATTTCAGTTTTGATGATTAAGTTCAGAGTCAACAGTTTTTACCTCATCTGTTGTAGTCGGTGGTTTTTGGTGATGTTAATTTTACATCCATTTTACATCATCTATTGGAGATGCTATTAGAATCCCACTTGAGATTGACGATGTATGTCTTGTGCGCTTGACCTTGACGTCTTCTGACTCACCGGAGCTGCTCCAACGACGTAATCGATCCATCACAACAGAAAGCGATGCCACAGGACGCCGCTCTGATTCCTCGGATCTTCCTCCACACCTCGTGACCACCTCTTGCCTCAATCGCTTCAAATGACCAACCCAATGATGCTGAGGTCGACACGACTACGGCAAAGAGGTTGTACACTTGTTGCATCACTTATTACTATACATCACGTCGATCCATTAGGGCTATTTTGGTTCAACGGAAAAACGCCGATCCACTGGTTGTTACCATCACTCTAAATTTCTGCATGCTCTCCTTACATGATATCACCATATTTTTTCGTATGCATGTCAGATATTGTACACGATCATCTTGAACATGTAGAGAAAAGAGAAGAGTTTTATGCGGAAATACAATGTCATGCAGACATTGCTCCATGGTGGGTTCAATGGCAAACCCTCCCCACCCCTCTCCAGTTGTAATCCAGAGGAAGATATCTGCTCGAGTATGATTCAGACGCCATGGCCACTCCTATTTACCCCCAAGGTGTTTGCTCTACCTTGGCATGATGATGTTAGTCATATCATGCATATGTTGCCTTGCAGTGCCTACTTTTGACATCATTTATGTCATCTGCTTAGTTTAGACATGTTCTGTAATGCCACCTATTTAGTTTCTGTATCATATATGGGAATTATGCAGTCTCATGTCTTTTAGCCGGCCATAATATATGTGAAATGTGCAATGCCATCCTGTTTAATGTATTTGAATGATATCTTGCCCATCCTTTTCTTCATTACATTTCCATTTGTCGACAATGTTTGTACATTAAACTACTCTTTCTGTGAATCAGCCATTTGAGTGGGAGATGGAAAAATCTGGAGTGAAAACATGGCATTCAGGCGAGCGGTGCTACACTGTCAAGCGAGATCTCTTGTTGGGTCCCGATAGCTCCTCGTAGATGGATTCAGAAACAGATGACCAGTCCTATTCCCCCACTGAGGTGTATGCTCTAACTTGGCACGGTTATACTGCTCATATCATGCATACGGTGTCTTGCATTGCATAGTTTAGACATCATATACACAATATTCAATACCATGTTCTTAGTTCAGACATCATATCGAATGCCCTCTGTTTAGCATATAAATCACATATGTGAATTAAATGATGCGATCCTGATTACTTAGATAACATGTAGGTGAATTATGTCATGCGATCTTGTTTAGTTATTCATCATATCTTTGAATTATGTTACTAGTTGACCCGTTGCGCCAAACGGCGCAGAGACCCCCTAAAGACATGTTCTCGATGAAAATAGTTTCATTTTGCAAGGACATATTGCAGTAAGCCCAAGTATCAAAACATGCTATATTGAAAATATGTTTATCATGATGAGAAATTTGAGCTTGAAAAAAAAACATATTTGTATAACATGTATAGACCAGTTAAGAAAGCATTTTTAGTTGGAAATATGGTTATTACGTTGAGAGATCTGAGATTGAGGAAACAACATATTTGTATAAGAACATCACATGGCAGAATGACCCAATGGCAACATGTAGCGCTAAATGTTAATTACAAATATGTAGGTTTGGGCATTTTTCTAAGTTTTGGAATTGCAATATAATGGTATGCTTTCCTTGTTCTTGATTACATACATCACTCACATGAAGCAACAAAGCAACACATTAGTTGATCCAACAAAATAGGGAAACTGTAAACCACATTCTTTGGTCTATACTTCCCATGCTTGAGCCGTAAAACATTTTTGCCTTTTTTCGAAGCATGGGCAACATGACCGTAAATGTTGACCCTTCATTCTCTTTGCTAAGTAGTGAGAGTACCACCCAATAGATGCTTCCATTTATCTGGTAGGGCTGCAAAAAAATAGTCATGTACAGTTAACTTAAAATTATATTAAGTTGCACTCTCACATCTTTAAAAGCATTCTGGAAAATTAAGAGTATGTAACATTATAAGATTGCATTAAAAAATTAATAGTCGCAGCTATAAGCAAATTTCAGAAAGACTCCAAGTTCAGTAAGTGACAACTAAAGACTGTAATAATCAATAATTGTAAACACCTAGCATAATTTGATAATTTAGGAGTGGATACCGACTGGATGCATAGCATAACTTGATTACAATACGAACATCTGCTATGCATGAGCATCACAAGCTTGTCAAGCTTGAAACCAAGTTCGCGTCTCATCCTTGAATTGTGCCGCTATAATTGACCAGCGACCATAATATTAGGTCACACCGTGATTTATTCAAGAAGGCTTACTGTGAATTGTAAGGAAATGAAATAAAACTAGATACCAAATTGTTGCAGATGCACTCATGGGATAAACTCCGAAGCATCAAAGTAGTCAACAGATGAAATTAGAAAAAACAATACAATTAGACTCACTTGATATGTTGCAGGTTAGACTCAAATCTGAGACACGCAAAATTAAGGTGTGATTTGACTGTGTACAGATTATGCCCAAACACAGTTGCTTGTTTTTGGAAGAACAAAAGAGGGAAACTATTGCTACAGAAGATAGAATGAAGAAACCTCATCATGGGCATACCTTCAAATAATACTCTCTCCATCCAAAAATACTTGTCGGAGAAATGAGTGTACCTAGACGTATTTTAGTTCTAGATACACCCATTTTTATCCATTTCTCCGACAAGTATTTCCGGACGGAGGGAGTATATAGAATGTTTGGAAACATGTTTAGACATTAAGAATAATGTTGGCCTACTTATAAAATGTTGCTATGGTGGGTAGATGCCTGACCCAAGCTTGTCAAGCTTGAAACCAAGTTCGCGTCTCATCCTTGAATTGTGCCGCTATAATTGACCAGCGACCATAATATTAGGTCACACCGTGATTTATTCAAGAAGGCTTACTGTGAATTGTAAGGAAATGAAATAAAAACTAGATACCAAATTGTTGCAGATGCACTCATGGGATAAACTCCGAAGCATCAAAGTAGTCAACAGATGAAATTAGAAAAAACAATACAATTAGACTCACTTGATATGTTGCAGGTTAGACTCAAATCTGAGACACATAAAATTAAGGTGTGATTTGACTGTGTACAGATTATGCCCAAACACAGTTGCTTGTTTTTGGAAGAACAAAAGAGGAAACTATTGCTACAGAAGATAGAATGAAGAAACCTCATCATGGGCATACCTTCAAATAATACTCTCTCCATCCAAAAATACTTGTCGGAGAAATGAGTGTACCTAGACGTATTTTAGTTCTAGATACACCCATTTTATCCATTTCTCCGACAAGTATTTCCGGTCGGAGGGAGTATATAGAATGTTTGGAAACATGTTTAGACATTAAGAATAATGTTGGCCTACTTATAAAATGTTGCTATGGTGGGTAGATGCCTGACCCACTTGCATCCCTGAATCATATGCAAAACTACCTTTTACTGGCACGTCCATGGCTATAAAATATAAAAGACTGACAATAAGATTGTCTACCACTCCTATGGATGATTCCCTTTCTACCATGCTTTGGTCAAGTCTAAATGATTAAACTGTTCTGCTATCCTAAAATCAAAAGGTAACATCTCAAATAGTGTTGTTTCTTTAAAATGAATTTGGGTTAGAGTATAGTACCCTTTCTTGAAGGGTATCATTGGCAGCCTTCAGGCTGTTCCTGCAAAACATTGGCACAAAAAGACACTGGTGAAGGGAATTGTTGTGCTCATCTTTCTACAAGTTAGTTCAAGAAATCTCATTAGAGAAATAAAATTTCATGTGGAGCGGACCTTGGTCTTGAGCATCTTAATCTGCCTAAATATGATCCGCATCTGCTCAACATAAAGGGGCAGTGTATCAAAAGTAATAAGTTCTGAAAACACATCTATTCTAAACACACACACACTCCCCGCCACCGCTGCCTCAAGTCTCCCCGAGCTGCCATTCTTTCCTCAATAACGGACAACTCTAGCCGCCTCCCTGCTCTATGGTGACTGCTCTAGCCCTCCTCTCCCTGCGATGGATGGAGACGCAGATCCGCGCGAAGCAGCCGTTATGGGGTAAACAAGGAGAACAACAACTAAGGTAGGGGGAGGGTAATCACAGGCACATCATAACGAGCACCATCTGGCGCAACCGTTTCTCCTCTCCCCCCTCTCTGCCAATTAAAATTACATATGCAGAAATGATACAACAAAACGAAGAAGCATTAGCAGCTATACTGCATATTCGAGAAACCGAGAAACCTAATAAATAAGTTGTATTTCTCTGGCAGAGAGGGGTTACGAACAAGGACCAGGAGGTGGATGATGGCGAGAAAACATGGCAAAGTTTGTGTTTTTAGAAATTGATTCTGAACCTACTATGCACACACAAACCAGAAACTGGGAATAAAAATAGTTTGTACACTAAAGGAAGAAAATAGCAGAGACAAAAAAAGCATTGCAGGCATCACATCAGCTCAAGAATTTTTATATACTAATCAAGAATTGGCAAATCGATACACTGACTCACATTACTGGATAGACCTACAGACACAATAAAATGCTACTTGGATGGGCTTCAATTAAAGAGAAATAACTTCTAATTTCCTAACACAAAAATATATTAGAACACCACTTTTTTGTACTATTTTTGTACTCAAACACAAAACTAACTAAATTTAATTTCAGAAAACAACTGAATATTAGAGCACCACTTGTCAGAATCACTAATAGTTCTGGGTTGGCTTCAAATCACTACCATCATTATGCCACACAGGATAAAATGGCATTCAGTTGTGCATCAGTTAATATGTATACTCAAAAATAAAAGCGACTGACTTGTAATTTCAGAAAAAAATGAATATCAAAATATCACTTCAAGCAGCACCAAAGAAAGAAAACAAATTACAAAAGGAAGAAAATAGCATACAAACGAACATCTCACAATAGGAATCAGAAAGAGTACATTCTAGAAAAAATATATATACATGATTCCTTCAGTTTTTTCAGAGATTTGGATTTCTATTTATTTTTTGTTATTGTTATCCACATAGAACTTGAGAACTCACCTAAGCTCTCTCCAACCCTAGAACATTTAGTAATGCAGTCCAATATCTGCAAAAATATTAAGAAGAATATTAACTTACAATTTCATGGTTCTTGATGGACAAAAAGAATCAAGTATAAAAAGAGAGATAAGGTAAAGACAAACCATGAACCACCACCAGATCCTTGCTCCTGCTGCTATGGTCTGCTCTTGATCCACTCCTGACGATGCACCGACGCCCTCATCCCTGAGAAAAAGGGGCAAATAAGAGAGAAGCCAGAGAGAGGAGGTACCAGCATCTTGGCCACCATGTGGCACGGAAGAGCCATGCCGAGGTGTGCAGGAGGGTTCCCGGGGTGGCATCGCCATGGACGCTGATGCCACCTCCGACTTCCTCCTCCATCACCTCCAGCGCATTTCCCTCCTGCTCGTGTCCTTTGCGCCCCATGCATGCTGGCCGGCCCACTTCGCCCCTCTGGAATGCGAAGGCGCTGCCCAAGCCATCCACGACACTGACGAGGCGCCGCCCAGGACCGGCCTTGAAACCGCCGATGTGTTGGATGCCTATGCAACCATGGAGGCATCCATACTAAACAGAAACTGAAAACACTTTTACACAATAATCACTGTCAAACAATCAGTCTAGAATCTCAGGAGATACCAGGAAATAAGGTACATCTTACATATGTCAATAGAAGATCAGAGCAGAGGAGAATATAATGATCATTCGGTGTTTCTTCATCTGCGACCTCACACATGCACGAATGTGCCGACAAAGCACAACATGCTGCCATGGATTCCAAAATAGGTATAATGACGGAGACAAGAGTGCACATCCCGTTCAAATGGAACCACAAAAATAAGCAACATAATAGAAGTAGTAAACAACATTCAGGAATATCCCTATTTTAGAAAGAATAAGGTTACTCAACTTGCTAATATTCCTAAACAAAATCAAGACACAGAATCGACCTTTCTAGTTCAAGTATAGATGATTCTCTCATAATTTGATTGTTAGATTTAAGGGCTATATATTTTGTTAGAAGTTATTGTACACCTTTTGTTAGTTCTCTAGCACATATATCTTGAGCAGAACTCTTAATCTGAATCATTTGAGGCAATTATCATTCAATATAACCAGCCTAATTAATCCCCCACGCAAAAAAACCCGTACTCTTAGCAACAAAAAAAGCAGATAATGGAATAGGAAAAACACTAAAATGTCTACTTCCAGATTTTTTTTGCGGATTACTTCCAGATTCATGGGCGTGCAAGCACTATGGAGTAAAATTGAACAAGCTTTTGATGAATAGCATACGGGGAGGCACCTCGCTACTGGTTGTTCCGGTTTTTTGACAAATAGGGCGATAGGGAGGCATGGTGCTACTGATAGGATATAAGTAATCAGGAGGCTATAAAACGTTAAATAGAGGCTACATCATCAGATCAACAAAAGCTTCAACAACACGGCACACTGGTAGTTGCAGAGGACTATCATCGATAGCACAAAACTGAATCCTTACATGTACATGTCATCTGAAATTGCCATTTTTATTCAAGCTACATTTACAGGCTGCTTTTTAGTTACAGAAAGTTGGGAGACACACAATCAAAGCAAGCCCGCAGATAGTGATAGATGAGGCAGAACAACTACTATAGTGAAAGTATCCAAGCAATCAACCAATGATAGAAATACCATGCAAATCTTATCCAAAAACACAAACAATAAAAGTTATTAGCACTCTGTCGCAGAAATCAAATAGGGGAGGTATTGACCTGAGGTTTGCATTATCAATTTGTGTGTTGATGCCATGGATGATCAAAGATCGACTACGAAGCTGAGGCACAATCAATGGTACCTATGACATCCAGGAATAAAAATCATTAGTTTTCCAAAAATGAAGTATGGAGGCGGGGAGAATAGGAGCACACTGCCACAGATAACCACATAATCGTCCTGCAAATGCTTGTCGTCGGCATAATAATATACTGCCACCAAAAGTCCCAAAGCCAACCATTCCAGGACAAACCTAAACATCTGCAGAGTGGTCAAGTACAAAATAATTAGTTCTCTAGCACATATATCTTGAGCAGAACTCTTAATCTGAATCATTTGAGGCAATTATCATCTATATAACCAGCCTAATTAATCCCCCATACAAAAAGAATTGTACTCTTAACAACAAAAAAGCAGAAAATGGAATAGGAAAAACACTAAAATGTCTACTTCCAGATTCTTTTTTTTGCGGGTTACTTCCAGATTCATGGGCCTGTAAGCACTATGGAGTAAAATTGAACAAACAAATCTAAAATGCATGGGATGAGAAGGAGGAGGTGAAGGAGCAGGAAGATAGGGAGGAGCTCACATAGGGAGGTTCCACCAGGGGAGAGGGAGACGGCGGTGTGCCCACACGATGACCTTTCTCGCTGACCTTCGCTATCCCTGCAGTGACGGCACACAGGTGGATCGGCCGCTTCTCGCTGATGGATGCAACCTCGTCCTCCCTGGCCTTGGCCGCCGCCCCGCCCGCGGCCGCCGCAACGGCCCTCTCCGCGCCCACCCCGACCGCCGCATCGGCCCTCTCCGCGCCCGCCCCGGCCGCCGTCGGCCGGCTTTCTTGGCCCTCCCCTGCTCCTCTACCACCACCGCCAGCTTCTTGGCCCTCCTGGCTGCTCCACCCCCACCGTCGGCTTCTTGGCCCCCCTGGCTGCTCCACCCCCACCGCGGGCTTCTTGACCCTCCCCTGCTCATCTACCCCCGGTTTGAAGACCCGGCCGTCCATGCGAGAGGCCCCCTCGTCGGCGCCAGCGGGAAGGAGGAAGGAGGAGGAAGGGGGAGAAGGGATGCGGCGGCCGGCGGCTATCCGGACGAGCAGGAAGGAGGGAGGAGGTGCGGCGTTGTCGAGGGAGGGAGGGAGGAGGTGCGGCGCTGTCAAGGGAGGGAGGGAGGAGGTGTGTGGCGGCTAGGGTTGGTGCGGGTGTGGGCTCTGGCGCAGCAACCCCGCGACCAGGATTGGGAGCGGAGCGCGGGCGGGGATTGGGCGAAAGCCTTTCCCACCCGAGATCCATCCACCCAGCCAATAAACACGCGGCGCGAGCCCACCAGTCATTAGATAGCAAGAACGACCGCGAGGTGAAATTGGGTCTAACAGCAGGTAAAGATCTGAGGCTCAGACATTCTAGATGGCCAGATCGGACGGCCGATGAAGACCGAATCGGGGGAGCCTCCTGGAGGTGAGTTGGCTAGCTTGTGTTTTGTTTTAAATGCTATTCTATCTAGTTTAGATAGACATCATATATATGAAATTATGTCATGCTATCCGCTTTAGTTAAACAATATACATGTAAACTATTTCATGCCCTCTTTTTTCCACGCTATCTATTGCATCTGTCTCTCATACAATGTCTGTACATTCAACTATGTTTCTTGTTTATCAGCCATTTGAATTGGAGCGGGTGATGCCAGTATCTAGCGGAATAAAAACATGGTCTTCAAATAAAACAGTGCTACCTCTTGGTGGAGATAACACCCCGGTTGTACATGCACAAGAACCAGCCCTACCACACATAACCCAAACTCTCGCAGATTGTACCCCTCTGCGATGGATGAGAACCACTTCACCCAATCTAACCCCAACCCCAAATTGATAGTAACCTGATTCCTGTTGACACAAGACCATCTCCACCACAAGCTCTCAAACAAGAAGCAGTTAGTAAGGCAGCTCCGGTGCCCAAAGGGCCAAGATTATCACGGCGAACCCCAACTCCACCAGTTAAGTACGCCTATTCCCGTGGAGGAAGCACAACCAGCCAATCGTAGTTTAGCATCTATCACATTTGATGTTGTTAAATCGTATGCGTATCTTTCCATCTTGGAAATATTATCTTTGAAGATGAAGGAAAATGCCAATTGTAGGTGTTTGTCCGGGAGTTATGTGTAAGTAATGTTATTCATGTCAATTACTTTGCTTCGGTCCCATACATCCTACCTCCATGATGGTTATAATACAAGAAATTTTCCCATTTTTCTCTATAGAGAAGGACCGATTTGGAAACTCGGGATGACGTAACATGTGCTAATACCTGCTATCTTCAAGAATGCTTGGTGGCGATGTCGAAATTACACAGAAGAAAACGTACTTCACCGGCAAAGAAACTCATCAAATTCCCTTACGTTCTCTGAGACACATTTATCGGACGATGATCGGGAACGCCTTGTTCAGATCTTGGTCCCGAACCAAGAATGTGGTAAGGTCTATGAGCTCATTTTTATTTTTAAGTATTTTATTCTTGCGTCTTCTTGTACTGTTCATGTAGAACAAGTGCCTAAACCTCAAGAAAAACTATTCTAATTTAAGATTCCATTGCTATCATAGTTCAAAAAGCGCTAGGCGTTAATTGTGCATTTTGCCACCGCCTTGCGCTTTTATCGACCAAAGCGCATGCTTGTCGCGATTATGCAGATTATGCATAGTTATGTGCAATGCGTTTTGCCAATGCCTAGAGCCTAGGCGCCTTTTTAACTATGATTGCTTTGCTCTTGTATCAATGTATTTACTCATACAAACTTATTTTTAAATTGAAGGATCCAAATAAACTCCAATGGCACAACAGGTATGTTCACGCATGTTTCTTTATGAGTTTGCTCTTATCAATAGCTCTGTTGATTTCAATTTCAATTGTGTATCTGATTGACTTTCATATCATGCACATTACTAGCATCACAACAGAGCCAATAGTGTTGTTGTACATGTAGACCCGTGGTACCCATCTCAAATCTTGTTGTCTTGTGTAGTTTCCCACGCTTTGTATTCTTTCACTTTGCTTTGTCTTGAACTAATATGATTTGAACCGTGTCTCTATTTTGATTTCGCAAGACAATGCAAAGGACCATAGGACATAGATATATGTTTGTTTGATGCTTTTATTATGTACTAGTACTTGGCAATAGAAGACTTGGTAGTTTAATCCTGTCCACCATACTAATGAATTGGTTCACCGAAATGAGTTTCATATACTAGTACATGCTAAACTTGTTATGTGTCTCGCTTGTTTCTTCTTTTAGAATCTTGTGAGAATATTGGGGAAGAGTGCCTTATTAAGCAATGGTAAAGGAAGTAATGCAGATAAGGTTCGGGATAGTGACACATCCTTGTTGGTCTCCAACAAAGTCGATAAAACAGCTAAGGAAGACTATCTTGAAGGCAATGAGACAACCCCAAAGTCCTGTCTTGGTTTAGTGTTCGAAAGCATCGCCACTACCGCATGCACAAGCTATTAAAACTCACCGTCTGAATCAGTTCGGTTTCTTGAGTCTCAACTACAATTTGAAAGACATCGATCACTTTGTCTTTGCGACAAGAAGCGGAAGGAATGGGAAGTCCTGGAGCATTCGGATGCATACTTTTCCGTGCAACAAAGAAGCGTTGGAGGATTTTAGCGCCAAACAGGACAAAGCTAATCGACTTGCTAAGCTTATTGCCGACATGGTGGATACCGAGGATAACGTTTCTTGAGCTCTTACGAAGTTGTTTCAGTTATGCTCTTGTTTCTTTGCCGCGTTTATTTACCTTTGGTGGCCAATTTTGATGGCGATGTATGTAATATCTTTGCTTTGTTCCCTATATTTGCAGGTGGCGAAATTTGATGCCCGATGGATGTAATATGTGTAATAAGCGGTAATAGGCTAGCCTTAATTGCTTGCTTATTTATTTCCTTATTGTCTTGTTTAGTTGTTTGCTTGTAGTCACTGCAGTTTTTTTCTCGTGTTTTCTAGTGGCCACAATAGCCTATTTTTTGGTAACTAGGCCAAAATAATCATGGCAACACACGCATTGTTGTAACCATGGGCCTCCTGCAGTCGTATGATCCATGGGCCTTCGTTGACCATAGGACCATTGGCCTTCTATATGGGCCGTAGGATCCATCGGCCTTATATCACGCCTAAGGGATCAATGGGCCTTCTACGGGCCGTAGGGTCCATGGGCCTTCTACGGCCGTCACGATCCATGGGCCTTCTACGGGCCGTACTATCCATGGGCCTCATACGGGCCGTAGGATCCATGGGCCTTCTATGGGGCGTATCATCATTTTGCCAATCATGGGCCATACTATTCATGGACCATAACGGGCCGTTAATAGGCCGTATCTGGTAACTCTATGAAAACAGCCCAACGGGTTTTTTGACATGAAAACGGCCCAACGTATTAACGGTCCGCAAACGGGCCGACTGTAACGACGGGCTGAATTTGGCCCACAAGCAGAAAATGATAGTAACGGGCCGTATGTAACTGAATGCTGCAAATGAGTCCAAGAATCAATGGGCCCTGAGAAGGCCGAAAGATAACTTGGGTTGGAAACGGCCCAATGGAATAACAGGCCGTTAATGGGTATAAAGTGATACACTGTTCATCACGGGCCAGTTTCACCACGGGCTGTTAATGGGCCAAGAGTTACAAAGGTCCTCATATGGGCCGAAAGAAGTCATGGGCCACACATGGTACGGAAGTTAAAACGGGCTGAATCATATTGGACGGCCCGGATGACGCCATCGGGCCTAATTCGGATAGGGCGTAACGGGCCCTGGGTTGTGAGTTGTAAATGGGCTATATGCGAGCAGGCCGTTAACGGGCTTTCAGTGGGCCGCCCGCCACCTTTGACCAAGTCAAACGGTAAGCCTTTTCACGAGAATGGGCCTCTGTTGGTAGTGCCACGTGTCGCCTTATCATAGGCGCCTTCGGTCCAATGAGCGGATGACATCTGTCCCAACGATGAGCCGACACGTGTTTCCTCCAGCCAATGATGATTTTACACGTGGAAAATCCCCATTGGTCGGTACATTAACGGGTTATCGGATCCAAAACCGACCCGATAGCTTAACGACGTTCTGTTACGGTGGATGCCACGTGTCGGTCACCCTTAACGAAAGCAGTTCTGTGACGCGCGATTTATCGTCATGGAAGTGGACACTTAGTGATGATAATTTTGGTAATGTCATGGAACACTTCTCTGACAAAGTGTATGACTATCTTGATTTTGTCATAAATTTGTCATGGATGTACATGCATGACAAAAAACGCGACCTACTGTGACAAACACGTATCATCATGGAAGTGTATTTTTTTTGTAGTGACCCCAAGTAAATATTCAAGGAGACTCAAGCGTCTAAGCTTGGGGATGCCCTGGAAGGCATCCCATCTTTCTTCAACAAGTATCGGTATGTTTTCGGTTTCGTTTCCTTCATGTGATATGTGCAAACCTTGGAGCGTCTTTTGCATTTAGTTTTCACTTATATTTTATGCACCATGCTGGTATGAGATATTCCATGGTTGATTTATAGAATTCTCATTGCACTTCACTTATATCTTTTGAGTATGGCCTTTATAGAATGCTTCATGTGCTTCACTTATATCATTTGAAGTTTGGATTGCCTGTTTCTCTTCACATAGAAAACCGTTGTTCATAGAATGCTCTTTGGCTTCACTTATATTTGTTAGAGCATGATCTTTTGTGGAAAGAATTAAACTCCCATGCTTCACTTATATCTATTTAGAGAGTCAAAAGGAATTGGTCAATTGTATGGTTAGTCATAAAATCCTGCATAAAACTTATGGATCACTGAATATGATATGTTTGATTCCTTGCAATAGTTTTGCGATATAGATATGATAATATGTGGGAGGTACTCGTAAATGGTTGTGGTTAGTGATTCCCGAAGCATGCACGTATAGTCTCTCGTTATGCTATGAAGTTGGAGCATGATTTATTATTGATTGTCTTCCTTATGAGTGGCGGTCGAGGACGAGCGATGGTCTTTTCCTACCAATCTATCCCCCTAGGGGCATGCGTAGTAGTACATTGCTTCGAGGGCTAATAAACTTTTGCAATAAGTATATGAGTTATTTATGACTAATGTGAGTCCATGGATTATACGCACTCTTACCTTTTCGCAATTTGCTAACATCTACGGTAGCGTGCATTGCCCTTTCTCACATCGAGACTTGGTGCAAACTTCGCAGGTGCATCCAAACCCCGTGATATGATACGCTCTATCACACATAAGCCTTATTATATCTTCCTCAAAACAGCCACCATACCTACCTATTATGGTTTTTCCATGGCCATTCCGAGATATATTGCCATGCAACTTCCACCGCTTCCGTTTGATGACTTGAGCATTCATTATCATATTGCTTTGCATGATCATATAGCTATCATAGTAGTTGTGGCTCAGCCAATGTTCATCATTTTTATACATGTTACGCTAGATCATTGCACATCCTGGTACATGCCAGAGGCATTCATATAGAGTCATATTTTGTCATAGATATCGAGTTGTAATTTTTATTTCTTTTGAGTTATAAGTAAATAGAAGTGTGATGATCATCATTATTCATTTTTAGAGTAGTGCCCTAGTGAGGAAAGGATGATGGAGACTACGATTCCCCCACAAGTCGGGATGAGACTTCGGACAATGAGAGAAAAAAATAAAAAAAATAAAAAGAAAAAAAATAAACAAAGAGAGAAGGGGCATTGTTAGTATCCTTTACCACACTTGTGCTTCAAAGTAGCAACATGTTTTTCATATGGAGAGTCTCCTATGTTGTCACTTTCATATACTAGTGGGAATTTTTCATTATAGGATTAGATGCACACCCACTTAGTTTTCATATTGAGATTTCATACACTTCTAGCTCTTAGTGCATTCGTTGCATGGTAATCCCTACTCCTCACATTGATATCGATTGATGGGCATCTCCATAGCCCGTTGGTTAGCCGCGTCGATGTGAGACTTTCTTACTTATTGTCTTCTCTATATTTACCCCTATCATCATACTCTTTTCCACCTATAGTGCTATATCCATGGCTTGCGCTCATGTATTGCGTGAGGGTTGAAAAAGCTGAAACACGTTAAAAAGTATGAACCAATTGCTCGGCTTGTCATCGGGGTTGTGCATGATAAATACTTTGTGTTAAGAAGACAAAGCATGACAAGACTATATGATTTTGTAGGGATAGCTTTCTTAAGCGTTGATATTTTGAAAGGCATGATTGTTTATTGGATGCCTGAGTATTGATGTCTTTATGTCAAATTATAGACTATTGCTTTGAATCACTTATGTCTTAATATTCATGCCATGATTAGATATATGATCAAGTTTATGCTAGGTAGCATTCCACATAAAAATTATCTTTTTATCATTTACCCTTTCGAGAACGAGTAGGAATTAAGCTTGGGGATGCTGATATGTCTCCGTCGTATCTATAATTTTTGATTGTTTCATGCCAATATTATACAACTTTTACATACTTTTGGCAACTTTTTATATGATTTGTTGGACTAACCTATTGATCCAGTGCCCAGTGCCAGTTCCTGTTTTCCGCATGTTTTTTGTATCACGGAGAATTATTTTGGAATATATGTGATTTTTCAGAGTTGGAATCACCGCAAACGGAGGCCCACACAGCCCACAAGACACTAGGGCGCGCCAGAGGCCCCTGGCGCGTGGTGGTGGGTTGTGCCCTCCTCGAACAACGGTTGGAGCTCTATTTTGGGCTCAAGGAAGCTTATATCCGGAAAAAAAATTGTGTTAAAATCTTAGCGCAATCGGAGTTACGGATCTCCCGGAATATAAGAAACAGTTTTCGGTCAGATCTGGGGAACACGAAACAGAAGAGAACAGAGAGGGAGATCCAATCTCGGAGGGGCTCCCACCCCTCCGCCTCCATGGAGACCAAGGACCAGAGGGGGAACTCTCCTCCCATCTAGGGGGAGGCCAAGGAAGAAGAAGAAGAAGGAGGGGGTCTCTCTCCCCCTCTCTCCCGGTGGCGCCAGAGTGCCGCTGGGGCTAGGACCGTGACGGCAATCTACACAACCTTACTACCGTCTACACCAGCTTTCTCCCCATCTATGCAACGGTGTAACACCTCTTCTCCCCGCTGTAATCTCTACTTAAACAAGGTGCTCAACTCCATATATTATTTCCCAATAATCTATGGTTATACTATGATATTTGAGTAGATCTGTTTTGTCCCATGGGTTAATCATGATCTTGGTTGGTATGATTGTATATTTTATTTAGGGACATTTACATTTTCCCCTAACTTTGTCCCGACCTCATCTTTACCTCTAAATAAAAACAGTGCTCAACTATACCCCTCTTCCGTTAGGTGCCATTATGGAAATACCCTTCCGTGTCGTTTCTGTTTGGTCAACGACCTTTGACCGTCAATGATCTGTTCCCTGGACATTTGTACCCCACTTCCTAAGTCACTTACAGGTGGGACCGACCCAAAGAAAGTAGAAAGAAAAAACTCTCTTTCTCTCCTCTTAATCTCTCCGGCGAGCTCTCTCTTCCGTCCACCACTCATGTCGCCTGGGCCTCCCCTACACCGGCCGGTGCAGCTCAAGCTTGCCGGCGTGCAAGCCACTCCGAGCAGATCACCTGGAGCATGGCCGCCTGGTCTCCGGCACCGCTGCTTGTGACAATGTCTTTGCCGGTCTGCGCTTCTTTCTTTGCTCTTTCTCGTCCCCTCTGCTCTTGCTCGGCGTCATTGCTCCACGCCCACGACCATGGCCTTGGTTGCCATCTTTCATGACGGCTCTGCTCACGCTTGCTACCTCTTGATCATGGGTTGGTTTTCCCTTGAAGAGGAAAGGGTGATGCAGCAAAGTAGCGTAAGTATTTCCCTCAGTTTTGAGAACCAAGGTATCAATCCAGTAGGAGGTTACACGCAAGTCGCCTTGTACCTGCACAAACAAATAAGAACCTTGCAACCAACGCGATAAAGGGGTTGTCAATCCCTTCACGACCACCTGCAAAAGTGAGATCTGATAGGGATAATAATATAAATATTTTTGGTATTTTTATGATATAGATTGGAAAGTAAAGATTACAAAATAAACAACGATAGAAATAGCTAGTTGATAGGAAAATAATATGATGGAAGATAGACCTGGGGGCCATAGGTTTCACTAGTGGCTTCTCTCAAGATAACATAACTTATGGTGGGTGAAAAAATTACTATCGAGCAATTGATAGAAAAGTGCATAGTTATGAGAATATCTAGGCATGATCATGTATATAGGCATCACGTCCGCGACAAGTAGACCGAAATGATTCTGCGTCTTTTAGTATTACTCCACACATCGACTGCTATCCAGCATGCATCTAGAGTATTAAGTTCATAAGAACAGAGTAACGCATTAGGCAAGATGACATAAACCCCATCTTTTTATCCTCGATGGCAACAATACAATACGTGCCTTGCTGCCCTTCTTTAACATCCTTTGGGAAAGGACGCCGCAAGATTGAACCCAAAGCTAAGCACTTCTCCCATTGCAAGAAAGATCAATCTAGTAGGCCAAACAAAACTGATAATTCGAAGAGACTTGCAGAGATATCAAATCATACATATAAGAATTCAGAGAAGAATCAAATATTGTTCATAGATAATCTTGATCATAAACCCACAATTCATCGGATCTCGACAAACACACCACAAAAAGAATTACGTCGAATAGATCTCCAAGAAGATCAAGGAGAACTTTGCATTGAGATTCAAAGAGAGAGAATAAGCCATCTAGCTAATAACTATGGACCCGAAGGTCTGTGGTAAACTACTCACACATCATCGAGGAGGCTATGGTGTTGATGTAGAAGCCCTCCGTGATCGATTCCCCCTCCGGCGGAGCGCCGGAAAAGGCCCCAAGATGGGATCTCACGGGTACAGAAGGTTGCATTGGTGGAAATATGGTTTCGTGGTGCTCTCGGATGTTTTCAGGGTATATGAGTATATATAGGCGAAAGAAGTAGGTCGGTGGAGCCGCGAGGGGCCCACGAGGGTGGGGGGCGCACCTACCCCCTGGGCGCGCCTCCCTACCTCGTGGCCGCCTCGTTGATTCCTTGACCTCCACTCCAAGTCTCCTAGATTGTGTTTGTTCCAAAAATAACTCTCCCGAAGGTTTCATTCCGTTTGGACTCCGTTTGATATTACTTTTCTGCGCAACACTGAAGTAGGCAAAACATACAACAATTTGCACTAGGCCTTTGGTTAGTAGGTTAGTCCAAAAAATAATATAAAAGTGCATAACAAAGCCCATTAAACATCCAAAATAGATAGTATAATAGCATGGAACAATAAAAAATTATAGATACGTTGGAGACATATCAAGCATCCCCAAGCTTAATTCCTGCTCGTCCTCGAGTAGGTAAATGATAAAAACAGATTTTTTGATGTGGAATGCTACCTAGCATAATTCTCAATGTAATTTTTCTTTATTGTGGCATGAATGTTCAGATCCGAAAGATTCAAGATAAAAGTTTAATATTGACATAAAAATCATAACACTTCAAGCATACTAACAAAGCAATCATGTCTTCTCAAAATAACATGGCCAAAGAAAGTTATCCCTACAAAATCATATAGTCTGGCTATGCTCTATCTTCATCACACAAAATATTTAAATCATGCACAACCCCGATGACAAGCTAAGCAATTGTTTCATACTTTTGATGTTCTCAAACTTTTTCAATCTTCACGCGATACATGAGCGTGAGCCATGGACATAGCACTATATGTGGAATAGAAAGGTGGTTGTGGAGAAGACAAAAAGGAGAACATAGTCTCACATCTACTAGGCGTATCAATGGGCTATGGAGATGCCAAACAATAGATATCAATGTGGGTGAGTAGGGATTGACATGCAACGGATGCACTAGAGCTATAAGTGTATGAAAGCTCAACAAAAGAAACTAAGTGGGTGTGCATCCAACTCGCTTGCTCACGAAGACCTAGGGCATTTTGAGCAAGCCCATCACTGGAATATACAAGCCAAGTTCTATAATGTAAAATTCCCACTAGTATATGAAAGTGACAACATAGGAGACTCTCTATCATCAAGATCATGGTGCTACTTTGAAGCACAAGTTTGGTAAAAGGATAGTAACATTGTCCCTTCTCTCTTTTTCTCTCATTTTTTTATTTTTATTTGGGCCTTTCTCTTTTTTATGGCCTCTTTTTTTTCTTTTCGTGCGGAGTCTCATCCCGACTTACGGGGGAATCACAGTCTCCATCATCCTTTCCTCACTTGGGACAATGCTCTAATAATGATAATCATCACACTTTTATTTACTTACAACTCAAAAACTACAACTCAATACTTAGAACAAAATATGACTCTATGTGAATACCTCCGGCGACGTACCAGGATATGCAATGAATCAAGAGTGACATGTACGAAAGAATTGAAAAGGTGGCTTTGCCACAAATACGATGTCAACTATGATCATGCAAAGCAATATGACAACGATGAAACGTGTCATAACAATGGAATGGTGGTAAGTTGCATGGCAATATATCTCGAAATGGCTATGGAATTGCCATAATAGGTAGGTATGGTGGCTGTTTTGAGGAAGGTATATGGTGGGTGTATGATACCAGCAAAAGGTGCGCGGTATTAGAGAGGCTAGCAATGGTGGAAGGGTGAGAGTGTGTATAATCCATGGACTCAACATTAGTCATAAAGAACTCACATACTTATTGCAAAAGTCTATTAGTTATTGAAACAAATTAGTACGCACATGCTCCTAGGGGGATAGATTTGTAGGAAAAGACCATCGCTCGTCCCCGACCGCCACTCATAAGGAAGACAATCAATAAATAAATCATGCTCCGACTTCATCACATAACGGTTCACCATACGTGCATGCTACGGGAATCGAAACTTTAGAACAAGTATTTCTCAAATTCACAACTACTCAACTAGCATGACTCTAATATCACCATCTTCATATCTCAAAACAATTATAAAGAATCAAACTTCTCATAGTATTGAATGCACTTTATATGATAGTTTTTATTATACCCATCTTGGATGTTCATCATATTAGGACTAACTTTATAGCCAAAGAAAATTATCATGCTGTTTTATAAGACTCTCAAAATAATATAAGTGAAGCATGAGAAATCAATAATTTCTATAAAATAAAACCACCACCGTGCTCTAAAACATATAAGTGAAGCGCTAGAGCAAAATTATCTAGCTCAAAAGATATAAGTGAAGCACAAAGAGTATTCTAATAAATTCCGATGCATGTGTGTTTCTCCCAAAAGGTGTGTACAGCAAGGATGATTGTGGTAAACTAAAAAGAAAAGACTCAAATCATACAAGACGCTCCAAGCAAAACGCATATCATGTGGTGAATAAAAATATAGCCTCAAGTAGAGTTACCGATAGATTTAAGATTTAAAGAGGGGATGCCTTCCGGGGCATCCCCAAGCTTAGGCTTTTGGTTGTCCTTGAATTTTACCTTGGGGTGCCTTGGGAATCCCCAATCTTAGGCTCTTGCCACTCCTTATTCCATAGTCCATCAATTATTTACCCAAAACTTGAAACTTCACAACACAAAACTCAACAGAAAATCTCATGAGCTCCGTTAGTATAAGAAAACAAATCACCACTTTAAGGTACTGTAATGAACTCATTCTTTATTTATATTGGTGTTAAACCTACTGTATTACAACTTCTCTATGGTTCATACCACCCGATACTAGCCATAGATTCATCAAAATAAGCAAACAACACACGAAAAACAGAATCTGTCAAAAAACAGAACGATGCAGTAGCAATCAGATTTGTTCGAATACTTCTGGAACTCCAAAAATTCTGAAAACCTAGGACAACCTGGAAAATTTGTATATTGATCTACTGCAAAAAGAATCGGCATTTTATCACGTTCTGGTGAATTTTAACAATTATTTTCATGAGCGTAAAGTTTCTATCTTTTTCAGCAAGATCAAACAACTATCACCCAAGAAGATCCTATTGGTTCTACTTGGCACAAACACTAATTAAAACATGAAAATACATCCAAACAGAGGCTAGATGAATTATTTATTACTAAACAGAAACAAAAAGCAAGAAACAAAAATAAAATTGGGTCGCCTCCCAACAAGCGCTATCGTTTAATGCCCCTAGCTAGGTATAAAAGCAAGAATAGATCTAGGTATTATCATCTTTGGTTGGCAATTCTTCAATAGAACACTTATAACCATTAGGAGTTTCCTTCTTTTTATTAATGATCAAACTCCTAGGCAAGAAATCAAGAAATTCATTTGTAGCAAAAGGTTCCTTAATGATAGCGAAAAAGTTGGGGTGAACACTTATTGATCTGAGATCCGCATTTTCCTTACTAGAAGATTCACCTTTATTTTTAGGCACATACATAAAACTTGGCAACTTTAGTACTAGGAAGATTTGGGGTATTTTTCATGGAAGAAAAGGCAGACCCTAAGTTGGTAATAATATCCTCAAGTTTATCAATTCTTATGGTATCTTGATCTATCTTTTCGTTAACTATGGGTTCCATTTCTTTAAAAAATTTAAGAGCAACTCCTACCTTAGATCCGTATTGGGTAATTTGGTTGTGGATCTTTTTATCCAAATTTTCAATCAACTCTAAAGTGGAAACTTTATTTTCAATAATTTCAAGACTTTGCATCACATGTTCCAAAGTTAAAATAGTTCCATTAACCAAAAGAGGTGGCGGGCCAAACAAATCTAACATAGCATTATAAGAATCAAAAGTATGGCTACCCAAGAAATTCCCTCCGGTAACGGTATCAAGAATATATCTGTTCCAAGGAGTGACGCCTACATAAAAATTGCGAAGAAGAACGGAAGTAGATTGCTTCATAGTAGATATATTCTGAGCATTGCAAATTCTATGCCAAGCATCTTTTAGATTTTCTCCCTTCCTTTGTTTAAAATTAAGAACTTCATGATCGGGAGTACTAACAATGATAGAAGGACTAGCCATGACGATGAAACAAATTATCTAACACACGGACACACAAGAAGCAAGCGGAAAGAGACGTGCGAAAAAAAGGGCGAATAAAACGGCAAGGGTGAAGTGGGGGAGAGGAAAACGAGAGGCAAATGACAAATAATGTAATGCGAGGGATAAGAGTTTGTGATAGGTACTTGGTATGTCTTGACTTGTGCGTAGATGTCCCCGGCAACGACGCCAAAAATGTCTAGTTGCTGGGAGATCAAATCTTGACTTGACTTGGCGTAAACCACCCCAGCAACGGTGCTAAAAATCCTTCTTGCTACCTCTGAGCATGCGTTGGTTTTACCTTGAAGAGGAAAGGGTGATGCAGCAAAGTAGCGTAAGTATTTCCCTCAGTTTTGAGAACCAAGGTATCAATCCAGTAGGAGGTTACACGGAAGTCGCCTTGTACCTACACAAACAAATAAGAACCTTGCAACCAACGCGATAAAGGGGTTGTCAATCCCTTCACGGCCACTTGCAAAAGTGAGATCTGATAGAGATAATAAGATAAATATTTTTAGTATTTTTATGATATAGATTGGAAAGTAAAGATTGCAAAATAAACAACGATAGAAATAGCTAGTTGATAGCAAAATAATATGATGGAAGATAGACCAGGGGGCCATAGGTTTCACTAGTGGCTTCTCTCAAGATAGCATAAATTATGGTGGGTGAACAAATTATTGTCGAGTAATTGATAGAAAAGTGCATAGAGAGAATATCTAGGCATGATCATGTATATAGGCATCACGTCCGCGACAAGTATACCGAAACGATTATGCATCTACTACTATTACTCCACACATCGACCGCTATCCAGCATGCATCTAGAGTATTAAGTTCATAAAACAGAGTAACGCATTAGGCGAGATGACATGATGTAGAGGGATAAACTCAAGCAATATGATATAAACCCCATCTTTTTATCCTCGATGGCAACAATACAATACGTGCCTTGCTGCCCTTGTTGTCACTGGGAAAGGACACCGCAAGATTGAACCCAAAGCTAAGCACTTCTCCCATTGCAAGAAAGATCAATCTAGTAGGCCAAACAAAACTGATAATTCGAAGAGACTTGCAAAGATATCAAATCATACATATAAGAATTCAGAGAAGAATCAAATATTGTTCATAGATAATCTTGATCATAAACCCACAATTCATCGGATCTCGACAAACACACCACAAAAAGAATTACATCAAATAGATCTCCAAGAAGATCGAGGAGAACTTTGTATTGAGATCCAAAGAGAGAGAAGAAGCCATCTAGCTAATAACTATGGACCTGAAGGTCTGTGGTAAACTACTCACACATCATCGGAGAGGCTATGGTGTTGATGTAGAAGCCCTCCGTGATTGATCCCCCCTCCGTGAACTCAGGAAAAGGCCCCAAGATGGGATCTCACGGGCATGAAGGTTGCGGTGGTGGAAATAGGGTTTCGTGGTGCTCTCGGATGTTTTCAGGGTATATGAGTATATATAGGCGAAAGAAGTAGGTCGGTGGAGCCACGAGGGGCCCACGAGGGTGGGGGGCGCGCCTACCCCCCTGGGTGCGCCTCCCTACCTCGTGGCCGCCTCGTTGCTTCCTTGACGTCCACTCCAAGTCACCTGGATTGCGTTTGTTCCAAAAATAACTCTCCCAAAAGTTTCATTCCGTTTGGACTCCGTTTGATATTCCTTTTCTGCGAAACACTGAAATAGGAAAAAAACAACAATTTGCACTGGGCGTTTGGTTAGTAGGCTAGTCCCAACAATAATATAAAAGTGCATAACAAAGCCCATTAAACATCCAAAATAGATAATATAATAGCATGGAACAATAAAAAATTATAGATACGTTGAGACGACGTCGCCCACGCCACGCTCTCGCCCATGCAGTACCGGCCGCTGCCGCTTCTTCGGCTTCCATCGCGCCCATGCCGCTCTCGCCATGCGCAGTCTTGTGCGGCCGCTGCGTCTTTCATTGCGCTTCATGCGCATGTGCCGGCCGCTCCCCCGCCGCTGCTGCTCGCTCCCGTGAGCGGCCAGCCATCACCATGGCCACAAGAACCCAATTGATTTTTTCCAAACAATTGCAAGGACCTGGTTTCTTTGACTAAAAATAATACAGGGACCTGATTGCCTTTTCTAAACGAGTTACAGGTCCCACCCTTAAGTGACAAGCAGACTGAGGGTAAAAATGTCCAGAGAACTGTTCGGCGACGGTCAAAGGCCTTTGACCCGACGGAAACGGTGCGGAGGGGTATTTCCATAATGCCATCTAACGGAAGAGGGGTATAGTTGAGCACTAATTTTTTTAGGGGTAAAGATGAGCTCGGGACAAAGTTAGGGGAAAATGGAATTGGCCCTTTTATTTATGGTGCTATCCTACGGTGCCCTCCGTCTCGCGCAAACGTGAGGGGCATCCACTGTAGGGTGTTGCAATATGTTTATGGTTTACTTATTGTCAGTGCTGCGGGGGATGACAGCAGCCCAAACGCGGATAAGGGGGTTTTGGCGTACGGGAGTAAAGAGGACTTGATACTTAATGCTATGGTTGGGTTTCGCAACCTTAATGATCTTTAGTAGTTGCGGATGCTTGCTAGAGTTCCAATCATAAGTGCGTATGATCCATGTAGAGAAAGTATGTTAGCTCATGCCTCTCCCTCATATAAAATTACAAGAATAATTACCGGTACTTGTTATCGATTGCCTAGGGACAAATAACTTTCTTGTTGTCACAAACCCTTTTACTAAACACCTAACTTTTATTATCTTGGAAAATACTTCTAGTTTTATTCTTGCAAAGTAGTTCTAGCATCACTCCTACAAACTATTTTCATACTTGTTTTCGGTAAAGCAGACGTCAAGTGTGCGTAGAGTTGTATCGGTGGTCGATAGAACTTGAGGGAATATTTGTTCTACCTTTAGCTCCTCGTTGGGTTCGACACTCTTACTTATCGAAATAGGCTACAATTGATCCCCTATACTTGTGGGTTATTAGAGCGGTACTAGCACTCGCTCGTACGAGAACTACTCCATGCAGTACTACCACTCCGCTGGAGCGGTACTACCGCCCGGGGCGCGGAAGTAAAATATTACTTCCGCTCCAGGCGCGGTACTACCATGCCACCCGACATAGTACTACCACGGCTAGAGCGGATGTAAATTTTTACATCCGCATCCTGGTCTTGGTCTTTGCCATAATCCTTCTCATTTTTTTCGTATGTTTGTGTTGGGGGTGATAGGTGGTGGCTCTGGCTCTAATGTCCGGCACTTGAATCCCAGCCGTGACACGAGCTCGAAGCGCCTTCGCAACCAAGAGGCTCCTGAGGGCTCCAGTGCCCCACAATGCAGAACCAAGTCCACAACTACCAAGACCAAGGAGCCAAATGTTGGCATGGATGAGATGCCTCTAGGGGATTTTATGATTCAAGGGAAGCTCAATCCCTACGTCAATCCTAGGGAGATCTCAAGGGGAAATGACTTGTTTTGGACCAAGCAACACAATCTCATCTTCCTAGATGTGATGAAGGCCAAGCAGAACACCTATGTGCCAGTCTAGTGGATTGAAATGACTCATATGAAGAAGGACAACAACCGGGCATTTTTTGTGAGCCTCTGGATTTGGTGGAGCGGTTTGGCATTGAGGAGTTACTCACGTTGTCGGCATTCTGGGAACGGGGGTACCCAGACTTGCCTGCCTGCAGCCTGCGGCGTGGCTCAAGGGGTGGCCCAGTACGACCCATCTTCATCAACACAAGCTCAAGACCCTCGCGAGGGGCCAAGCCTCACGGGGCGGACGGCAGGAAGCTTCCTTAGGCACGGCCTTGTCAGGCTGGCTCGTGAGGAGGCGGAGAGATCAAGGAGGGGTACCTCACGAGGTGCCCATGCCGCAAGCTATGACGACCAAGGACGCTAGGCGGGCGCCAGCCCGCGCAGTGTCCTCATTTCCCCTTTGGTGCAAAGGAGGCAAGTGCGGGCCAAGGGTATGAAGCAAAGGCAACCATTTCGGTGCAACAAGACCAAGACCAGCAGAACAACAGGAAGGAGGTCATCGTGGAGCCCAAGCCAGCATCACCGTCAGAGTCTTTGGCAAGCGAGGACCGACTTTAGTCAGGATAAGTGTACTAGATGTTCCCCTTCAAAATGGCCAATTGTTGACGCCCTTCCCGCTCAATATTTGGGGAGAGGCCCAGGGCCTCTGCCCTATAAATAGGACTAGCCACCCACCGGATATGGGGATCGATCTGAATCGGCACCTAGAGAGAGAGAAAGAGAGGCAACTGAACTCCCCTAGCAGTTCATCGCACCAGCTCAAGAACAGACCCTCGTGAGGTTGTTCTTCCCTTGTACTTATTCATCATCGCCCCAGGCAATCCACCACACCACACACTAGAGTAGGGTATTACACCACAATGGTGGCCTGAACCAGTATAAACCTCGTGTCCCTTGTGTTGTTCTTTGCGTAGTTTAGATCCTTGCGAGGCGACGAGGCGTAGGTAGGTTGGAGGTGAGATCTCCGCGTGCACCCCAGAGTTCGAACCTAGTGGGTCTGCCGGAACCCGAAATTCGACATTTGGCGCGCCATGTAGAGGTGCGCCGGAGCTTTCCCTTCCACCAACCCGCTCTCCGCCGACATCGCGATTCGCCCTATGATGAGCAGCACGCTGCCCGCTCCGGATGCCAGCGCCAGCGCAGGGGCCAGGGGGCTCCGAGCCTTGGCCCCAGCCCTGCGGCAATTATAGTGGCCGAAAGTTTAAGCCGGAGACGCCACCGCGCTACAACGGCACGACTGATCCGCTGGCCTTCCTGCTGGCGTACGAGGGGGCCGTCCTCGAAGCCGGGGGCGACGATAGGGTCATGGCTAACTGGCTTCCCATGGCCCTCACCGGCGCCCCGCGCATGTGGCTGCTCCACCTGCCAGCGGCTTCCGTGGCCTCTTGGGGGGAGCTGCGCGGCCTCTTCCTCGCTTCAAAGACGCTGCCGGCGCCCCGCCTGTCGCCCAGCTCTCTGGGCGGCTCGCAGCGCCACCTTCGTGCCACCACATCAAGCCATTCGTCCGCCAGATCGGCTGCTTCCAGCGACATGGGGCTCCTCCGGGTCGGTCGGCGCCCAAGGCCGACCTGGCCTTCAAATGGAGGATCACCCTCCAACTCGGCCTGCTGGGCGCTCCCAATGCTGTGCACCCCCACCATTTGCCAGGTGGCCGGCACTAGGACTCTCATCAACGGCGGCGCAGGCCTCAGCGTGCTCTCGGTTGAAGCCTTCAGCCTCCTTCATGTACCGCCAGAGCGGATTCAACCCAGCAGGCCCTTCTTGGGCGTCGGAGGCGGTTCCGCCGGCTCCCTGGGGCAGATCCGTCTTCCGGTGACCTTCGACACCTACGACAACTTCCGCACGGAGCTAATCGACTTCGACATCGCCCCCATCGGCCTCCCATACAACGCCATCCTTGGCTACCCAGCACTAGCCCGATTCATGGCCGTGACTCACCCAGCGTACAACCTCATGAAGATGCCCGGGAGCAGCGGCGTCCTCACCGTATCCGGAGACACCGAGGATGCGTTGCAAGTGCTCAAGCTCGTCTTCAAGACTGCGGCGGTGGCACAGCCCACCGACTCAGATGCCCCTGAGCCCAAGGGGGCTGCACCGGCCAAGAAGAAGCAGCTATTCACCCAAGACAAGGCAGAAACCAAGCAGATACTGGTCGACGAGGATGGATCCACTAATGCCACCTTCACCATAGGTGCCAACCTCGAGCCCGAGCAGGAGGAGGCCCTGGTCAAGTTCCTGCGCGCGAACAAGAAGGTGTTCACGTGGGAATCTGATCAGCTGGCAGGGGTTCCAAGGGGCGTAATTGAGCACCACCTCAACGTGTGCCCCAACATGCGCCCCGTGAAGCAGAAAGCGAGACGGCACTCCACTGAGAAGCAGGCTTTCATCATCCAAGAGACCCGCAAGCTAGAGGCGGCATGGGTCATTCGCGAGGTCCGATACCCAGATTGGTTGGCTAACTCGGTTGTTGTGCCAAAGAAAGGGGGGAAGGAACGCATGTGTGTTGACTTCACCAACCTCAACAAAGCCTACCCGCAGGATCCATTCCCGCTCCCTCGTATCGATCAGATCGTTGATTCCACCACTGAGTGCGACCTGTTATGTTTCCTGGATGCCTTCTCTGGCTATCACCAGATCAAGATGGCGATAGAAGACGTGGAGAAAACGGCTTTCCTGACCCCGTGTGGAGTGTACTGCTACACATGCATGCCGTTCGGGCTGCGCAACGCAGGAGCGACCTTTCAGCGGCTGATGCACATCGCCTTGGTTCGGCAGCTCGGGAGGAACGCCGAGGCTTACGTTGATGACATTGTGGTGAAGTCTCGGGAGGCAAGAACCCTGATACAAGACTTGGAGGAAACCTTCGCGAGCCTCACCGCAGTGGACCTGCGGCTCAACCCGGAGAAGTGTGTGTTTGGAGTCCCCTCGGGCAAGCTCACAGGCTTCCTCGTGTCCCACCGGGCATCGAGGCCAACCCGAAAAAGGTCAAAGCGATCGAGGATATGAGCACGCCAAAGACCCTCGAGAGATGCAGAAGCTCACTGGGCGCGTGACCGCACTAGGACGCTTCATCTCCAAGTTGGGGGAACGAGCGCTGCCCTTCTTCAAGCTGATGAAGAAAAAGGGCCCCTTTGAATGGACCAAAGAGGCCGACAAGGCGTTCCAGGATCTCAAGAGGTACTTAACCAGCCCTCCGGTAATGGTGGCTCCGCGCCCTCAAGAGCCCCTGGTGCTCTACCTTGCAGCCACCCCCTACTCTGCCAGCACAGCCTTGGTGGCGGTTAGGCAGGAGCATTGGACCAAAGCATGGCCATTCTTGGTCAAGGCGAAGCAGGATCAAGGGGGCCTCACAGAGACCACTACCACAGCCGAAAAGGATCAGTCGCCGCAGGGAAGCGCACTTGCAACAGAAGAGGCCCCTCCCCACAGCGACCCGGCCGGCTGGGGCTCCATCTCGAGGCGCCACGGCCCCGGAGGACGCTTCAGCAGCACCATCACTCCCAACCTCGTCGAGCACCACCCTGTACTTCGTCAAGACAAGGTTGCGGGACGCGAGGGCGCTGTTACCCCATGCCCCGTAAACTCCTCCTCACACTATTGGTGGCCTCGCAAGCTGTGGCACTATTTTTAGGGCCATCCCATCAAGGTTGTCTCAGTACCCCTTGGAAAGGGTGCTCAGGAGCCCCAACTACCGGAAGAGTCGCTGAGTGGAACATCGAGCTGCAAGCGTTTCAGCTAGAATTCAGCACCACCAAAGTCATCAAGGGGGCCGCGCTAGCGGACTTCATGGCGGAATGGGCGGAGGCGCCGGGCCTCAGGGCTGATGAGGATCGATCCCTCTCCCCAGGAAGCGAGGCACCGGACGGTTGGGTCATGTACTTTGACGGGGCGTTCTCCCGGCACGACGCGGGGGCTGGCGCAGTGCTCATATCTCCCACTCAAGACAAGCTCTACTACGACGTGCAACTTTGTTTCCAGCACGGAGAAAAGGTCTCCAAGAAC
Source organism: Aegilops bicornis (assembly GCA_021605145.1). NCBI lineage: Eukaryota > Viridiplantae > Streptophyta > Magnoliopsida > Poales > Poaceae > Aegilops > Aegilops bicornis. Next base: position 73,311,179 of record CM038675.1, read on the forward strand.
ATAGCAGAATATGAAGGCACGATAGCGAGGCACGAAAGCCCCCGCCTACAGGGGTGAAGCGCCTTACCATCAAGGGTGATTCACAAATCCTCGTCAACTTCTCCAACAAAGTATACAAGCCGAGGATGAGCACATGGAAGCCTACCTCGCGGAGGTCCGCAGGATGGAGAAGCAGTTACAGGGGCTGGAGTTGCAGCATGTGCCTCGCGGCACCAATCAAGAGGCCGATGACATCGCCAAAGCGGGCATCCGGAGACTACCTCGGGAACACTGGCATCTTCGAGGAGCGGCTCTTCAAGCCCTCGGCGGCGCCATCATCATCAAGCACGGTGCAGCCTCGGAAGAGCTCCCCAGCCACGCCTCGGGGAGCCCGGCTGCGGCCCGGCCTCGAGGCGCGTCTTCTCCTGACGCTGGAGCCTCAGGAGGGGTGCTGGATCATAGAGCTCAGGGGTTACCTGACGCAAGGGACCTTGCCGGAAAAGGAGGAGGAAGCGGAGCGTGTGGTGCGGCAAGCCACGGCGTACTGCATCAGGGATGGAGAGCTCTACCGGAGGCGACCGAATGATGTGTCCCTACGTTGCATTTCCAGGGAGCAAGGGAAGGAGCTGCTGGCAGACATACACGGTGGAGACTGTGGGCATCACTCGTCATCGCGGACCCTCGTTGGCAAGGCGTTCTGCAGCAGGTTCTATTGGCCCACTGCGCTCAATGATGCCGTGGAACTGGTGAAAGCCTGCCAATTCCATGCCAAGCAGATCCATCAGCCGGTGGGAGGCCTGCAGACTATACCTCTCTCGTGGCCAATCGCAGTCTGGGGGTTGGATATCCTGGGCTCGTTCCCTCGGGCACCGGGAAGCTATCGCTACCTCTACGTCGCCGTGGACAAGTTCACCAAGTGGGCTGAAGTGGAAGCCGTCCGCACCATCCCCACAGGTTCCGTAGTCAAGTTCATCAAGGGCATTGTGAGCCGGATCGCGGTGCCGAACCGCATCATCACCGACAACGGTTTGCAGTTCACCAGTAACCTCTTCAAAACATACTGTGCTAACCTTGGGACGCAGGTATGCTACGCTTCGGTTGCACACCATGAGCAACGGTCGGCCGAAAGCAGGCCAACGCAGAGGTCCTGAGGGGCCTCAAAACCAGGACCTTCAAGAAGAAGCTGGAAGCCTGCAGCAGGGGCTGGTACGATGAGCTTCAGTTTGTGCTGTGGTCCATCCGCACGACCGCGACCAAGCCGACTGGCGAGACCCTGTTCTTCCTGGTTTATGGAACTGAAGCGGTCCTCCCTCACGAGGTCAGATGTCGTTCCGCACGGGTCCTGGCGTTCGACGAGGCGCAGCAGGACGCCATGCGGGGGACGGACCTCGTGCTGGGGTAGGAGCATCATCGAGAAGCTGCACTACGAGCATCAAGGTACCAACAAGCACTGCAGCGATACCACTGCCGCAACATTCGCCCCAGGACTCTTGAGGTAGGGGACCTCGTGCTCAGACGGGTTGTCTCCAGGGAGGGACTGCATAAGCTCTCTCCCATGTGGGAGGGCCCATTCAAGGTTGTTCATGTTTCCAGGCCCGGCTCCGCGCGCTTGGAGACTCAGGAGGGGTGCCCGCCCGAGCTGCGTGGAACATACATCATCTCCGAAGGTTTTACCCCTAAAAAGGCCCGGTGCGTGTGAAGAAGGCGAATGCCTGTGAAGTTGTCGCATTTTGGAAAAGGCCCGGTGCCTGTGAAGAAGGCGAATGCCTGTGAAGTTGTCGCATTTTGGAAAGGGCCCGGTGCCTGTGAAGAAGGCGAACGGCTGTGAAGTTGTCGCATTTTGGAAAAGGCCGGGTGCCTGTGAAGTTGTCGCATTTTGGAAAAGGCTCAGTGCCTGTGAAGAAGGCGAATGCCTGTGAAGCTGCTGCGATTGGGAAAAGGCCCGGTGCCTGTGAAGAAGGCAAATGCCTGTGAAGCTCGCCGCCCGTGACACTCTCACGTAATAATGAGTGGGGCTGTACACGCCCCGGAGTCTTCGGAGTGCCGCCCTCGGGCCTCGGGGGCTCCCGTCCATGCCCAATGGCAGCACTTAGCTCCGCGCTGGTGAGAAGACGTCGAAGACTGGATTAGGTGCCAGACGCGGCTTCTTTCATTTGCTTTCTGCAGTTGGCTTGTTCATTCCCATTTGAAGTTTTATTGAAGTTGTTGCCGTCTTTGGCTTGTGGCTCTCTACCTTTTTCGCTCCCCTGTCTTGATTTCTTTCCCGCGAGTCTCGCGAGGGAGCGGCGCGGTGAAAGTGCAACTATCCCTAGGTGGTTTTGCTAATTCATAACAACATATAGCTCATTGAGCTAATGCTATTCCAAGATGAACATTTCAGGAAAGCTCAATGAATGGCATGGCATGGATGATGAAAGTGGATCCCTCAAAATGCTAATGACAAAGGATTGGCTCAAGCTCAAAAGCTCAAGACTCTTCATTTTATATTTTAGTGATTCAAGATCACATTGAGTCTATAGGAAAAGCCAATACTATCAAGAAGGGATGAGGTGTTGCTTAATGAGCCTCTTGCTTCATGTGCTTAGTGATATGCTCCAAAACCCTCAGCTACTTTCTCACATCCACATAGACCTAAACCTAAAGCCAAAATCGGTCTCACCGATTCTTCCTATCCGGCGGCACCGATTTCATATGTCATAGCCACTGCCACAACCCCTAGGCAAATCGGTTCTACCGATAGGGATCTCGGTCTCACCGAGATGGGATTGTAATCTCTCTGTTTCCTTTTCCTAACTTTTCGATCTCACCGAAAGAGCGAATCGGTCCCACCGAGATTGAATGTAAACTCTCTGTTTCCCTTTTGTAACATTTCGGTCTCACCGAAAAGAGAAAATCGGTCCCACCGAGTTTACCTGACCAACTCTCTGGTTAGCTAATTACCAAAATCGGTCTCACCGAGTTTGTGTAATCGGTCTCACCGAGATTACATTATGCCCTACCCCTAACCATATCGGTCCTACCGAGATGCATGTCGATCCCAATCAAAACCCTAACGGTCACTAGGTTTACTAAAATCGGTCGACCGAAGTTTGTTGATTCGGTCCCACCGAGATTGGTAAATTGTGTGTAGCAGTTAGATTTTGTGTGGAGGCTATATATACCCCTCCACCTCCTCTTCATTCGTGGAGAGAGCCATCAGACTAAACCTACACTTCCAACTTACCATTTATGAGAGAGAACCACCTACTCATGTGTTGAGACCAAGATATTCCATTCCTACCATATGAATCTTGATCTCTAGCCTTCCCAAGTTGCTTTCCACTCAAATCTTCTTTCTACCAGATCCAAATCCTATGAGAGAGAGTTGAGTATTGGGGAGACTATCATTTGAAGCACAAGAGCAAGGAGTTCATCATCAACACACCATTTGTTACTTCTTGGAGAGTGGCGTCTCCTAGATTGGCTAGGTGTTACTTGGGAGTCTCCGACAAGATTGTGGAGTTGAACCAAGGAGTTTGTAAGGGCAAGGAGATCGTCTACTTCGTGAAGATCTATCATTAGTGAGGCAAGTCCTTCGTGGGCGACGGACATCTTTGGGATAGACAAGGTTTCTACTTCGTGGACCCTTCGTGGGTGGAGCCCTCCGTGGACTCACATGGCTGTTACCCTTCGTGGGTTGAAGTCTCCATCAACGTGGAGGTATGATAGCACCACCTATCGGAACCACTCCAAAAACATCCGTGTCTCCAATTGCGTTTGAATCCTCCAAACCCTTCCCTTTACTTTCTTGCAAGTTGCATGCTATAATTTCCGCTGCCAATATACTCTTCGCATGCTTGCTTGAATTGTGTGATGATTGCTTGACTTGTCCTAAGATAGCTAAAATCTCCCAAACTCTAAAACTGGGAAAAGGCTAAGTTTTTAATTGGTCAAGTAGTCTAATCACCCCTCTAGACATACTTCAAGGTCCTACAAGTGGTATCGAGCCTTGGTCTCCATTTGCTTTGATTTCCATAGCTTTTGGTGGTCATAGCCTTGGTTTCACAACCTAGGAGAGTATGGCGTCTAGCGAGGGAAATTATCACCGTAGAGGTCCTTACTTTGATGGTACTAATTTTGCTAGTTGGAAGCATAAGATGAAAATGCATATTCTCGGATATAACCCCACCGTTTGGGAAATTATTTGTATTGGCTTGCAAGGTGAATTCTTTGATGGGAGAGCCGAACCGTGAAGCTAATGCGGAAGAATTGAAGATGTTGCAATACAACATCCAAGCTTGTGATATCATCTTCAACGGATTGTGCCCCGAAGAATTCAACAAAATCAGCCGTCTTGAGAATGCAAAGGAAATTTGGGATACTTTGATTGATATGCATGAGGGTACCGAATCCGTCAAGGAATCCAAGTTGGATGTGCTCCAAAGTCGACTTGACAAGTTCAAAATGAAGGATGGTGAAGGTGTCGCTGAAATGTACTCTAGGCTTGCACTTATCACAAATGAAATTGCCGGCTTAGGGAGTGAAGAGATGACTGACAGATTCATCATCAAGAAGATCCTAAGAGCATTGGATGGAAAGTATGATTACGTGTGCACATTGATTCAAATGATGCCAAACTACAAAGATCTCAAGCCAACAAAAGTCATTGGAAGAATTGTTGCTCATGAGATGTCACTTAAGGATAAGGAGGAACTTCACAACAAGTCAAGTGGTGCTTACAAAGCCTCAAGTGAAGCCCCCACATCATCGAGTGAGAAACAAACCTTCAATGAAGAATTGAGCTTAATGGTGAAGAACTTCAACAAATTCTACAAGAGTAGAAGAAAAGAAAGAAGCTCCAAGTCAAGGTCTTACAATGACAAAAGATCTTCTAGTCGAGAGCGCAATTGCTACAATTGTGGGAGACCCGGACACTATTCCAATGAGTGTACGACACCCTACAAAAGAAGAGAAGACTCTCCAAAAATAAGAAGAAGAGAAGAATCACCACCAAGAGAGAGGAGGAGTAGAGATGATCATTATGAACGAAGACCCTCACGGAGAAGGATTCAGAAAGGAAGGACAAGTCATCAAAGAGCTACACAAAACGAAGACATCAAGCTCATGTTGGTGAATGGGTATCCGGCTCCGACTCTGACCATCACTCCGAGAGAAGTTATCACTCCGACTCCGAATATACTCAAGATGAAGGTGTTGCCGGTCTAGCACTTGTGTCAACCAACTCCTACGACATATTTGAATCACCAAATGAAGGAATTGGTAGATGCTTCATGGCCAAAGGTCCTAAGGTAACACACCCCGAGTATATTGATTTTGATGTTGATGAAGATGACTTGCTAGGTGATGATGATTTACTTGTTGACAACTCTAGTGATGGATACTATGATGAAACGTCAATTAATCATGCTAATCAAGTTGAAACGAATGACAATGATAAGGAGAAAATTGAGCGTCTAACTAAAGAACTAAACACTCTTAAGTTAGCTCATGAAACTATCTTTGAAGATCATCGAGAACTTTTAAGGGCTCATGAGAAGTTACGCTTTGAAAAGCTCAATCTTGAGCAAGAGCATGAGTTCTTAAAAGCAATCAATGATGATCTCCGTAAGAAAAGTTCTTCTTACATTGCCAAGCGTTTACTCTTATCTACTTACATGCCTCAAGTCAAGTCTAGTAACAAGAACAAGAAATATTCTTCCTCTAGTAGTAACAACAATAATGCTAAATCCAATATTGTTGCTTCTAGTAGTTCTCTTGATTCCACTAATGATTCTCTTAGCCAAGTTACACTTGAGCAAGAAAATAGCTTATTGAAGGGAATTATAGAGAAAAGTGTATACAAGAGCCTTGCTTAGGGAGTAAGCAATTCGAGGAAATTGTACGCAAGCAAGGAAGGCACCTAAGAATCAAGGTGTTGGTTTTGAGCGAAAGTTCAATGCCAATGGAGTTGAGTGGGAAGAAGATCAATACCCCAAGACGAAGTTTGTTCCTCAACAAGAGAAGTATGATCCTACTTCCTTCAAGGGAACACAAACACAAGATGATCTTCCACCACATGACCACAAGGGCAAGGACAAGCTTCAAGAAGAGATTGATGCATTTGAAGAAGCACCTAAGGTCTCGGTCAAGTGGATTCCCAAGACTACGTCAAGTTCTACCTCATCAAGTACAACTACAACTCCAAGGATTCCCATCAAGATGATGTGGATCCAGAAGAAGAAGAACTAGAGAGTTCTTGAGGGTGACTCCGCCAAAATATTTCACTCACATCATTATGGCAAGGACAAGTGCAATCAACTTCCATATCTTGCACTAGTTCAAGGAGTCACAAACCCTCATGTTGGTAAGGCAAGGGACAAGGTAACCTAATGATTTCATGGACATCATTTTGTGTGTGCATCACTCTATGTCTATGGATATACTTGTTTGTTCCTTGTGGGACTAACCCATGTAGGTATTGAAAGTGCAACTCACTCCAAAGGATTGCTCCAAAAAGATCTACATCAATATTGAGCATCCACATCTTCAACACCTACATGAAGTCATCATCGACAAAAACCAAGGTTAGTTCATCCCTCTAAGGGGGGATCTCACATCTAGGGGGGCTTAACTCTAAGAATTGAGTCAAAGCAACTCTAATGATGTGAACACATAAATGCTTTATGTAAAAGTGGTAACCCCACTTGAGCTTAAACGATGAGTATGACCTATGATCAAATGTCTCTCATTTGACTCCTAAGTCAATATACTCATATATAGATGACCTAGTCATTGCCAATTGCTTGATAGATGCTAGAATTGGTTGTGCATGCTTTGTCACATATTTCATTTTCCATCTTATTGTGTGAGCATGTTGGTTGCATACTTTACTCATTCGAGGACATCCACTTGTTGTTTTGATTGATTGGCTTCTTTTTCTTTGGCCAAGTGGATGGACAAGAATGCCTAAGAACCTTCTTTAGCTATCTATGCTTTTCTCGTCTCAAAATCTGTTCATGCTACATCACAAAATTTGATCAAGTCGTAGTCGAACCACTGCGTGTGAGGAGCACTTGAGTCCCCGATTCATCATAGACTTAAACTTCCAAAACTTCTTTGTGATTTTCGGTCTGACCGATTCCTCCATTTCGGTCTTACCGAGATCACTTAGTCGATCTAAGTTTTCAATCTCGGTGCAACCGATTTGAACTCACACCGAGTTGCAATAACTGTACACAGTTTTGCATCTCGGTGCCACCGAAGTTGTTCCACTTTCGGTCACACCGTGATGTCGGGCTATATATAGTCACGGCAAAAATTGGAAATTTCTCCGAACCTCTTCGCCCGCGCAATAGCTCGCTCTGCCTCCGTGGTCTCTGGATCGTCTCCTCGTTGCCAGCCGCCCCCTGTCGCTGGTATCCGCCGCCGTCAACGGAATTCAACACCGCCGTTGCCGCCGTAGCGAGTCTCTGCCGAACTAGGGTATGGACTCGATCACTGTGCTTTCCTCGTCCGATTCTCAGCACATTGTGTTCTTATTGATTCTTGCCACGATTGAAACACTCCTATCCAATCAATGCAATCCTTAGAATAGTTTTGATTTGAAAATTTAGGGTTAGGTTTCCGCCGAAACCATCTCGGACCCATCGAGTTGAAAAACTCGGTCCCTCCGATTTGGCTTATGTCATTGCACTAGTGAGACTCGGTCTGACCGAGAATTACTAATCAGTGAGACCGATTTTAGGACTTTGTGAAACCCTAGCAGTCTCGGTGCCACCGAACTATGACTCGGTCCAACCAAGTTCATCAGTTTAGGTTCCAAAACTGCTTCGGTATCACCGAGTTTGAAAATCGATTGATCCGAAATGCTTTCTGTGGAAAACTAAAACTGAATTTTTGAGTCATTCTTTTGCAAAAATCTCTGCATTTTGTGATGCTCATCCACTCTACCTCATCTATAACTCTTCACAGTGGTCAGCAACAAGATGTCGCATCAGAGTGACAAATGTAACAGTCGGAGGAGCAGTGAACATGAGTGAGGGCACTAGTCCCTCCAGCTCTTCACATGAAGGCAGCAGGAGCACCCCAAGCAATCTGCCTAAAGCTGCCACCGAGCAAAGGAAGAAGAAAACCTCAGATTCGGAAGATGAGGATTATAGGGCGAAGAGGAAGAAGCAACCTCCAAGAAGGTTGTGCTCAAAAAGGAGTATGGCTCAACACATAGCTCAAATCTGGACTCAATAAGAAGGTTCCCGCCAAGAGGACACCTATGCCAAAAGTCGAGCACCAACTCAAATTCTGATAAGCCCGATCCCAAAGAGCCAGTGCTGCTTTGAAGGGAATAAAAAGGAAAGAGAGGGTCAAGAAGACCACAACAGAGTTATTGGGAAGCCTTCCATGATGGAAGAGGAAGAAGAGATAGTCAGACCAAAGACCAAAGGCACCCAAGCTTATGGGTGATGCTATAAGATCAGGGGCTGCCACATCTAAGCCCAAGGAAGCACCCAAAGCTGCCCCCAAGGCCAAGTTCTGCACCAAAGAGGAATACCGGAGTATTCCAGCTCGAGAAGAACAAGGCCCCAAAGGCTCGAGGTTGCGTAAGAAGAAGATGAAGAAGGACAAGTTTTGAGGAAGCTCAAGCCAAAGATACTGCACCACAATGATGCCCATCCTGTGGCTGAGGATATGAAGATCAGAAGAGACAATGGGTTGAGACTATGGAGGATGACAGATCCATATGCCTCAAGGAGAAGAACAGCTGTGGACTACACGTTCCACACCAAGGAACAACATGACTTTTATGAGACTGTTCTGCTAGATAAGAAGCCCATAGTGTGTGACATGAGGTGGGTCGACTGGACCTACATGAAGGAAAATGTAGAGCACTATCCTGGAGTGCAAGACAGTTTTGTTGCTGTTGGAGTTGCGTGACTTTGTTGGGAAAAAGCTCACCAACTGGAACGATTTAACTTATCATGCAGTTCTACTCCACAACACACTTTTATCCAGATGGCAGGATAGTGTGGATGTCTGAAGGTACAAGGTACCAGTCAACTGTTGAGGAGTGGGCAAAGCTGATAAATGCCACAAAGGAGAATGAAGATGACCTGGATGTATATGCAAAGAAGAAAATGGGACACAATACCATGACACACATGTACAAGGAGATCCCAGACGAAGCCCTAGAGACTTTCTCTTTTGGATCAGTCCACTTTCTTCCGCTGTAGGCTGCCTACTATCAATACATCTTAAGGCATACCCTACTGCCAAAGTCTGGTGACCACAACATGATCAGAGGGTATGCAATCAACATGTTGCATTTGTTTGATGTGCCACAGAAGTTCAAAGTCATGAGCCTTATGGTTGAAACCATTAAGAGGACTGCGGTGATCGTAAAAGAAGTTGTGGGTATGCCCCTCGGATCCGTGGAGTTGATTAACTCAAAGATGGGCACAAGCAAATATCTATTGGATAAGGAACATTTTCCAATTTATCCAGACTTTGAGGACAATGAGGTTGTCATGAATGAGAATGATCCATCGCTTGTTCAAGCACAAGAGAAGAAGGAGAAGGCAAGGAAGGAGAAGGCTGCCAGGATGCCAACTCAAGAGGAGGCATTTGATTATTTCTTGAAGAACAAGCAAGAGCAGCTCGGATACTTAATAGCATCAACCCTGAGGATTGAGAAGGGATTGGCCACCCTCACTCAAAATCAGGAGAGCTTGGAGAGAATCATAGAACAAAAGTTCTATAACTTAGATGTGAAAGTAATCGAGATTCACCTGCGGTGGAGGAACTACAGGATGACATGCAGGAGAGGAAGGGCAAAACAACAACTGATGCATTTTCCAGAGTGCCTAGAGCCCAGAGGTCATCTGTTGTGCCAGTTCCTGACACCAGAGAAACTTCGTCTACACCAGCCACAGCCTCAGTGCCACCAGCTCCAGCACCTACATTAGCTCCAGCTCCATCTACTTCAACTGAAGCTTTCGTCCTCGGCGTTATCCGGACTCCACCACCTGAAGATCAAGCCTGAGAGTCGATCTAGCACTATGCATTTTCTATGAACTTTTTGGTAACTTGTTGCCAAAGGGGAGAAAAATGTATAGATCATAGGCTTTAGAGAGAGAGAGAGTGTTGCTTTTGTTCTCTCTTGATTTGGTGGTTGTGGTTTTCAAACTTGGTTGCTTTTGGTTGCTTGATATACTATGTTTGTGAGACATTGATGATCATGTGTTTGATCATAAGCTACACTTATGCATGTTTGATGATATTATCTTATCTATCCTATGTGATCATTCACTGTGCTTGGTGATGAGTGCATGTACTCATTTCGTATCATTTTGAGTGCTCCACCAAGATGTATGTGACATGGAAGAGTAACCCATGAGCCTAATTCCTTGTGCATTTGCAGTCCAAAGCAAATCCTAAACTATGCACAAATTTAGGGGGAGCTCTTGCTTATCACATACTTCTCAAAGCGACGATGTTTTTTTCAATCCTATTATCATTTGTCGAAGCTTTGATCTATATGTTGTCATCAATTACCAAAAAGGGGGAGATTGAAAGTGCAACTATCCCTAGGTGGTTTTGGTAATTCATAACAACATATAGCTCATTGAGCTAATGCTATTCCAAGATGAACATTTCAGGAAAGCTCAATGAATGGCATGGCATGGATGATGAAAGTGGATCCCTCAAAATGCTAATGACAAAGGATTGGCTCAAGCTCAAAAGATCAAGAATCTTCATTTTATATTTTAGTGATTCAAGATCACATTGAGTCTATAGGAAAAGCCAATACTATCAAGAAGGGATGAGGTGTTGCTTAATGAGCCTCTTGCTTCATGTGCTTAGTGATATGCTCCAAAACCCTCGCCTACTTTCTCACATCCACATATGACCTAAACTCTAAAGCCAAAATCGGTCTCACCGATTCTTCCTATCCGCGCCACCGATTTCATATGTCATAGCCATCGCCACAAACCCTAGGAAAATCGGTTCTACCGATAGGGATCTCGGTCTCACCGAGATGGGATTGTAATTTCTCTGTTTCCTTTTCAGAACTTTTCGGTCTCACCGAAGAGCGAATCGGTCCCACCGAGATTGCAATGTAAACTCTCTGTTTCCCTTTTGTAACATTTCGGTCTCACCGAAAAGAGAAAATCGGTCGCACCGAGTTTACTGACCAACTCTCTGGTTAGCTAATTACCAAAATCGGTCTCACCGAGTTTGTGTAATCGGTCTCACCGAGATTACGTTATGCCCTAACCCTAACCATATCGGTCCTACCGAGATGCATGTCGATCCAATCAAAACCCTAACGGTCACTAGGTTTACTAAAATCGGTCGACCGAGTTTGTTGATTCGGTCCCACCGAGATTGGTAAATTGTGTGTAACGGTTAGATTTTGTGTGGAGGCTATATATACCCCTCCACCTCCTCTTCATTCGTGGAGAGAGCCATCGACTAAACCTACACTTCCAACTTACCATTTCTGAGAGAGAACCACCTACTCATGTGTTGAGACCAAGATATTCCATTCCTACCATATGAATCTTGATCTCTAGCCTTCCCAAGTTGCTTTGCACTCAAATCTTCTTTCTACCAGATCCAAATCCTATGAGAGAGAGTTGAGTGTTGGGGAGACTATCATTTGAAGCACAAGAGAAAGGAGTTCATCATCAACACACCATTTGTTACTTCTTGGAGAGTGGTGTCTCCTAGATTGTCTAGGTGTTACTTGGGAGCCTCCGACAAGATTGTGGAGTTGAACCAAGGAGTTTGTAAGGGCAAGGAGATCGCCTACTTCGTGAAGATCTACCGCTAGTGAGGCAAGTCCTTTGTGGGCGATGGCCATGGTGGGATAGACAAGGTTGCTACTTGCGGACCCTTCGTGGTGGAGCCCTCCGTGGACTCACAAGAACTGTTACCCTTCGTGGGTTGAAGTCTCCATCAACGTGGAGGTACGATAGCACCACCTATCGGAACCACGCCAAAAACATCCGTGTCTCCAATTGCGTTTGAATCCTCCAAACCCTTCCCTTTACTTTCTTGCAAGTTGCATGCTTTAATTTCCACGCCAATATACTCTTTGCATGCTTGCTTGAATTGTGTGATGATTGCTTGACTTGTCCTAAGATAGCTAAAATCTGCCAAACTCTAAAACTGGGAAAAGGCTAAGTTTTTAATTGGTCAAGTAGTCTAATCACCCCCCCTCTAGACATACTTCAAGGTCCTACACGCGGGCACCCTCGCGAGTGTTTTCTGCCCCTATCGTTTGAGGCTTCCCAAGCCGAGTCCGCTATGGGAGCACCTCCCGATCCGCGGCCCCCACGGGCACCGCGACGCGAACACAGGACCTAGGTCGGTCGCCTCCACAACTGAGGCCGGAAGCTACCTCTCCTGACTAATCTTTGCAGGACATGAAACGTTTGACGAGGCCTCGGCCTCGGAAGCGAAGACCGCACAGGTCCCCCGAGCTAAGTAATTTCTACGCCGCATGCGTGGCACAAAAGCATAATACGTAAATAGCGGAAACAAGATAAGAATTAACAAAGAACGGTCCAAGCACGCCCAGGCCCTACACTATCTCTCTTTGCGCAGAAAAGGAGAAGAACAAAACAGGCGACTCGCTGACACCAACTCATGGCGAAGGCTCGAATCGCCTCCCGAGCTCAAGCGGATTCCTTGTCGCGCTTCATCATGGCTGACGGCGGCAGACCGCTACCTCCTCTCCAAAGCGCGGCGGGCGGCACGGAGGCTGGTCGCGCCATCTTTGGAGGAGCCGTTGTCCGAAGGAGTCGCCAAGCTCGACGAGCCCCGGCGCCGCCGACCACGCTGCTGCTGTCATCTTCATCCCGATCGCCGTTGGAGCTGGGCCCACGGCCGCGGTCGTCGCCCTCGGGGCAGCACCCAGCGTGGCGACCGTCTTCCCCGAACACCCTCACGTAGAGGGTAGCATCGACGTTGAACTTGAAGTGCAGGGTGCACCGCCGGCTTAGACCACGCGTGCGGGCAAACGTTTGCAGCCGCGAGTAAGGGCCACGCTCCCGGTGCCGGAGACCTCCAGCGAAGCCCAGGAGGCCCGGCTGTAGCAACTGTCTGCCTGGAGCCAGAGGCCGCCCGGGGTGCCGGCCGGAAGTTCACCTAAAAGGAAGCGGTGAAGCCGAGTTGTGTGCCGGTCGGCTCCACCGACCACACGACAAACTCTGGCAGCACCTCTGCCGAGTGGAAGCGCGGCCTAGGAGGTCGCGCGGTCGTAGTGCGCCCCCCATCAACGGCCTGGCGCTCATCGCTGCGCAGGAGATCGCCTCCACGGCCGCGGGATGCCGCTGCGGGAGCCACAGGGTGCTTGCAAGGACAGCCTCGACCGCGCTTGGCCGGGGGAGAGTCGGGCTCCACCTGGCGGGCCTTTCCCTTCTCCGCGCACGAGAACCTCTTCGACAGAGCCATGGAGAAGAGGGAGAAACAAGAAGAGATGGGCTGGAAGAGCTCGCGTCGTTTCGTACTTATAGCCGGAGGAGGCCAATCGTCGGCCTCCACGATCGCAGGTAATCATGACCCATTTCTGCATGCAGGGACTGGTCAAGTCATGCGGTTGCCGAGGGATCATGGGGAAGTGGAGACGCCCACGACCAACCAATCGACATGCGGCGCTCAAGGCCGCAGGCTGTTGGGGCCCACGGCGCTTCGCACTTGCCCCTTCGCTTCTCTGCTAAGCCAAGTCCAGGCGCGCCTTGGGCCCGGGCTCTTGTCGGCGTTACGGGAATGGGGTACCCAGACTTGCTCGCCTGCCCGGTAGCGTGGCTCAAGAGGTGGCCCAAGACGGCCCATCTTCATCAACATAAGCTCAAGACCCTCGCGAGGGGCCAAGCCTCGTCGGGGCGGACGACAGAAGCTTCCTCGTGCACGGCCTCGTCCAGCTGGCTCGCGAGGAGGCGGAGAGATCAAGGCGGGTACCTCACGAGGTGCCCATGACGCAAGCCATGATTTACCAAGGGCGCCAGGCGGGCGCCAGCCACGCAGTTGTCCTCATTTCCCCTTTGGTGCAAAGGAGGCAAGCGCGGGCCAAGGGTATCAAGAAAAGGCAACCATTTCGGTGCAACAAGACCAAGACCAGCAGAACGGCAGGAGGGAGGTCATCGTGGAGCCCAAGTCGGTGTCACCGTCAGATTCTTTGGCAGGCGAGGACCGACTTTAGTCAGGATAAGTGTACTAGATGTTCCCCTTCAAAATGGCCAATTGTTGGTGCCCTTCCCGCTCAATATTTGGTGAGAGGCCCAGGGCCTCTGCCTATAAATAGGACTAGCCACCCACCGGATAGGGGGATCGATCTGAATCGGCACCTAGAGAGAGAGAAAGAGAGGCGACTGAACTCCCCTAGCAGTTCATCGCACCAGCTCAAGAACAGACCCTCGCGAGGCTGTTCTTCCCTTGTAATGTTCATCATCAGCCCCAGAGGCAATCCACCACACCACACACTAGAGTAGAGTATTACACCACAATGGTGGCCTGAACCAGTATAAACCTCGTGTCCCTTGTGTTGTTCTTTGCGTAGTTTAGATCCTTGCGAGGCGACTAGGCGTAGGTAGGTTGGAGGTGAGATCTCCACGTGCACCCCAGAGTTCGAACCTAGAGGCTCTGCCGGAAACCGAAATCCGACACACGTTCGACATGGACTTTGACCCACAGATTGTGGCTTAGTTTTTTGCTTCTGTCCACTTCCACACCGATGAGCAGCGGACCATGACTTGGATGACTAATGGGAAGAGGATGTCTGCTAAGTGGAAGGATTTCATGGAGATGTTGCACGTTCATGATGAGGGGCTAAATGTGCCCGTTGGTGTCCGCCCACATGCTAACCCCGATTCAGCCAACAAGAACAAGCTTCAACCCTACCTTGTTGAGAAGAAGCTAGCCAATGACAAGAAGACTTGGGTGCTGAACCCATTCCTTGAAATCATGCACCGGATCTTTCGCAACTCACTTTTTCCTCGCATAGGCGACAAGGACAAGGTGTATGCAGTATTGCAGGATGGTCCAAACACGACACTACAATCAGAGTCCCTTCGACGAAACTGTGTGCGATGCCATAATCGCAAATGGTGGTGTAAAAAAATCGTCAAAAAAGGTGCAAAACATTTGCGGTGACAGATGCACCAAACACGGTTCAGAATTTAGTTGTGTAAAAGGATATGCGGCATACAATTCAGCTCATTAATTGTTTGGGATTAGGAGGCGAGAAAAGAAAGCAGGCAGCCCATGAAGGAGTATGCGATATACAATAGACGGTTCATCGATGAACTGTGTGTGATTAGGCAACACAATGGAAACGGTTCAACTGAACAAGATGTGTGTGATACGCGGCAAACAGGTCCGTAATCAGAAATGTGTGCGAAGACCAATAATAACACAGACAATTGCTGCTAATAAGCCGTGTGAATTGATCTGTCTACAGTAGAATAACATGTGTGTATATATATAATTAAAATAAACATCCAATTACATAAGTGACTATATAGATCATTCGCACACAGCTCAATAAACAATTGCATGCATTCTAAAGTAGGAGAAACTGTCGGTGTTCTGGGAACGAGGGTACCCAGACTTGCCTGCCTGCGGCCTGCGGCGTGGCTCAAGGGGTGGCCCAGTACGACCCATCTTCATCAGCACAAGCTCAAGACCCTCGCGAGGGGCCAAGCCTCATGAGGCGGATGACAGAAGCTTCCTCGTGCACGGCCTCATCAGTGTGCTCGCGAGGAGGCGGACAGATCAAGGCGGGGTACCTCACAAGGTGCCCATGACGCAAGCCATGACGACCGAGGGCGCCAGCCCGCGCAGTGTCCTCATTTCCTCTTTGGTGCAAAGGAGGTAAGCGCAGGCGAGAGCATCAAGCAAAGGCAACCATTTCGGTGCAACGAGACCAGGACAAACACAACGGCAGGAAGGAGGTCATCGTGGAGCCCAAGCCGGCGTCACCGTCAGAGCCTTTGACAAAGCGAGGACCAACTTTAGTCGTGATAAGTGTACTAGATGTTCCCTTCAAATGGCCAATTGTTGGCGCCTCTTCCCGCTCAATATTTGGGAAGTGGCCCAGGCCCCGCCTATAAATAGGACTAGCCTCCCACAGGTAGGTAGGAGATCCTAATCCGCAATGAGCTAGAGGTCAAGCAATCTAGAGAGAGAGAGAGAGCGACCGAACTCCCCTAGCAGATTCGTTGCACGGCCAAGAATGACCCTCATGAGGCTGTTCTTCCTTCTATTGTTCATCATCAGCCCCTGAGGCAATCCACCACACCACACACTGGAGTAGGGTATTACACCACAATGGTGGCTCGAACCAGTATAAACCTTGTGTCCCTTGTGTTGCTCTTTGTGTAGTTTAGATCCTTGCGAGGGTGACGAGGTGGAAGTAGGTAGGGGGCGAGATCTCCGCGTGCACCCTAGAGTTCGAACCTAGAGGGTCTGCCGGAACCCGAAATCCGACATTTGGCGCGCCAGGTAGGGGTGCACCGGAATCCGTCTTCCGCCGCCCTGTTCTTTGCCGCCCATCGCATCCATGCTTGGACGCCTGTCGGGCTCCACGCCGAAGCGCCGAGCCGCTTCGCCACCAGGCTCCAGACGGGCCCCGTCGCGGCCGCTTCATTGCCGTTTCCTCACACTATCATTAAAGCCGCCACCGGCCCGGCGGGGAACGAGCAGCAAGCTTCATCCCAGCAACCGTCCATGAGGCGAGACGGCTGTACCGCTACTCCTTCGCTCGCCCCAGCTGGTTCTTTGTCTCGCACGCTCCGCGCGCCCATGGAGGCTCGAGCCGCGCTCATTGCGGAAAACGAGCTCCTGCGATACCGCCCTATCAACGACATCTACGATGAGTGGCTCGACCGCCGCCGAAGCTGTCTGCTACGCCGCAGGGGGCTCCCTACCGCCCTTCTCATCAGCACTGCGCCCGCCTTTTGCGCGGGCGATGAAGCTCCGGGGGCGCCTCAGCCGCCTCCCCCTCAAGAAGGTTCCTTGGCCCCAAGGCGCGTGGCCCCTGGGGGGAACCCACTCCGTCCGACACCAGCGCAGCAAGAGCAGAGCTATCAAGTGGTCCCTCGCCCCCAAGAAGCTGCCCGAGTGCTCCTCGCAGACCGCCTGGCCACGATCAAGGCCCTCAAGCCCGCAAGACGCTTAAGACCTCACAAGCCCCCCAAATAAACAAGATGACTCCACAAGACCAAGCCCTTCGTCACCAAAGGCCTCCCGTGGTCAGCCGCAGCTGCCAGCGCCTTCACCGCCGAAGCTACGCAGCGTCGCGTGGCCCGACAAGTTCAAGCCGGACCTGCCTCCTCGCTTCTGACGGCATGGCCGACCCTGGAGTTCCTCCAAATCTCACGAAGCTGGGCATCGGCTGCCAACGGGACGAGAAGGTCATGGCGAACTGGTTTCCCATGGCGCTCAAAAGACGGTGCTCGCACTGCTCCTGAACTGGCTCTCGCACGATCTCCTCCTCGACGAGATGCGCACCCGCTTCATCGCCAACTTCCAAGGCACTTCGCGACCGGCCTCCCGCCGTGAGCGACATGCACCGCATCAAGCAAAGCAGCCAGGAGAGACCTGCGCAGTACATCCAGCGCTTCTACAACGCACGCCTCAAGATTCCTAAGGTGACCGAGGAGGCCATCATCTCAGCCTTCTCCGACGGCAGCGTGACGCCAAGATGAAGGAGGAGCTGGCGATGCATGAAGACCTGTGCACGTCCTTGGAGCTATTCAACTTGGCGACCAAGTGCGCCAGGGCTGAGGAAGGACACCTTTCCCTCCTCGAGCTGCCGGCTGCAGACCCAGAGGAGAAGAAGCCCAAGGTCAAGGACGTGAAGCGCAAGGGGGCTGCTGTGCTCGCGGCAGAACCAGACACCAAGCAAGGCAGGGATCAAGCTGAGTCTTCCAAGGGTAGCCGGTACTGCGTGTACCACGACCTCCACACCCACAACACCAACGAATGTCAAGAACTCAGAGCTGTGCGAGAAGGGCGAATCGGTCGACGCCCCGACCGCAGTGATCGAGGCTACGGCCAAGGAGGAGGAAGAAACGCAGGACGCTGGGAAGACCGTGGCCCTCGCCAAGGGTGGCGGGACCGACCTCGCGAGGACCGCTGGCAGGACCAGCCTCGCGACAGAGGCTGGAGGGATCAGCCTCGCGAGGATCGCCCGCAAGGCAATGCAGGCCTCCCTCCTCTGCCACCGCACCCAAGGAGAAACGAAGACCATCATCAGGACGAGGGGGCTGGGGGCTTCAGAGCCAAGCGCAATCGCTTGCATCTGGGCGGAGCTCAAGCCCCAGCCTCCCAAACGCATCTTCAAGCCAGTTCGCCTGAAGTGAATGCAGTCCTCCCCAAGCTCGGCCACGCGCCCTCTCAGGTGGTCAGCGCGCCATCATGTTCAAATTTCAATGGATCAGCTCAAGTCTTGTGCCACGCCAGAGTCCTCCCGATGCTTTGTTCCCCAATCATCGCGAACGTGCAAGTCACCAGACCCTCATCGATGGCGGAGCAGGCTCAATGTCCTATCCAGAGAGACATTCAACAATCTCCAAGTGCCTTACAATCAGCTTTAGCCAACCAAGCCTTTCTCCGGAGTCACCGATGGCTCCACAGTTCCGATTGGGCAGGTCCGCCTCCCTGTTACCTTCGGGGCGCGCGACAACTACCGCACCGAGCTCATCAACTTCGACGTCGCCCACATTCGCCTGCCATACAATGACATCCTCGGGTACCCGGCTCTGGCCAAATTCATTGCCGTGACTCATCACGGCTACAATGTCCTCAAGATGCCGGGAAGCGGCGGAGTCATCACGGTGCCTTGTGAAGAGAGGGACGTGGTGTGCTCCCTGGAGCGTGCTATTCAAGCCGCGTCACTTGAAGACCCAGATCGCAGGAGCGGGAGGCTCCCCGAGGCTGCTCCCAAGAAGAAGAAGACATTGCCTGGCCCGGCCCCTTGGGAGGTAGGCCCCTCGTGGTCCGCCTGCTCAGGGGCACCTCCTTCATTGCATAGGAAGGCGCGCCTGGCGCCTCCTCGAGCAAGGCTCGGGGCTCTCTCCGGAGGGCCACCGACCTTGCTAAGATCACGAGGGAGGCGCTTGGGCACCACTTGGAGGCGTGTTTCAAAGCACGCTTCCCTCGGAAGGAGCGAGGCAAGGAGGGCCAAACCCTCGTGGAGTTCGGCCACCAAAGTTATTCAGAGCTGCAGGAGTCAAGAGTCATGAGTGGCAGCGCCGCTTGCCTGGCCGTAGCTCCCCATCCAGGCGAGGATGGTGGGCTGCGCGTCTGCATCGACATACCAGGGCTCAACCGAGCCGCCTCTCAGGAGCGCCTCTGGCCCTCACGCATGGGGCGTTGTGAAGGTCAACCCCACGGCTACATTCGCATGCCTTATGGTTTGCTAAACACGGCTGCCACACGCCAGCGCCTCATAGGGAGCATCCTGGAGGCTCAAGAGGCCAGGCGTTCCACAGTCCTGGCGGAGATGGAGATGGTCCGCGAGAGCCACCAGCGCCTCCCGAGCCTCCCGAGGCTCCCCGTGCTGGGGCTCGTGGAAGATCGGCTTCCGCAGCCCACGACGTCCGCTTACTTCAAAGATCCCTTCGTCTTCAACGTTATCGTGTGACATCCTTCAATTTCATTTTCACTGAGCGCCCTGTGGCTGCATCATTCCTGTGTCAGCGTGGGTCCGTCCCTGCGGCGTGTATCCATTTTGCTTCATGTTCCTAGCTTACTTTATTGGGGCGCCCTGGCTGCATCATCCCTAAGCCACTCGGGCCTGCACTCCAGCGGCATGTACCCCTCTTGCGTTTATTCGGTCGTGCGTTTGACCCATCATGATTGTTATTTGGTGCCCGCCCACGGCACCCCTTCTTCCTTCATTTCGCCGCTTGCACGTTAAAGGGGGTACCGAGCACCGCGACTCATGGGCTCCCTCTTGGCTCTCGGCCCTCACCCTCTGGCCTTGTCCATGGTATCGCAACCTGGCATACCAGCGACGTCTGAGACCCGCTCGAGGTCCTGGACCCGAGGACGTAGAGCGTCGACATCTAACCAAATCAGCAGGAATACATCACAAGTTAAGGCCAGTGCCAGGCACAACCCGCCTTGAGGTAGGGCCCCGTGAGTCCCGCGCTGGCTCACGGGTGCCCAAATACACCTCGTCAGGCCCTACCGTGCCAGCCACATGTCAGGGTGGGGTTGTACACGCCCCGGGGGCTCCTCCCGGAGGGGAGCCCCCTCCCACGGACCAGTGGAAGCACCATGCTCCGCGCTGGCTGATGACACTGCCAAGGAGCGGCTATGCCCGTACACATACGAAAAGCGCTTATGTCTGCACATGTGATAGACAATCGAGGGTGGCCCCGGCCGCATCAACCTCGAGGAGCCCAGGCTCGGTGTCCGGCCTCATTGTAACGCCTCCCTCGGGAGTGCCGCGAGGGGTTGGGCATGGGGGCTATGCAGGTCACGCCCAGACGCACGCCACTCCAGCCAGTGCCCCTCGGGCCTAGTTCGACGTGACGTCCCCTCCCCGAGCGGAGCTAAGGTAAAGGCCGTTTGAACGTCAAGGGGGACTCCTGAGCATCGCGACTCAGGAGCCTAACTGGTCACGTAGCCCCTCACCCCTTAGTTCCGAAAGGCTAACGGCAGTTGAGGTATGCGCGGGGCCGGGCTCTGCAGACGTAGAATGGTAAATTCACCCATACATCTTACCTCCCTACTTGTTGTTCATGCGCCAAGGGGGACTCCTGAGCATCGCGACTCAGGAGCCTAACTTGTCATGTAGCCCTCACCCCTTGGTCCCGTCCTGGTTTCCGGTCGGGGCTAACGGCGGCTGAGGTATGTGCGGGGCTGGGCTCTGCCAGAGTAGAACATAAGCAAGTGGGAAGGAAAAGCGCAAATCTCAAGGAATTCAAAAGAAAATATTACAGTCCATAACTGTTTTCACAACGCCAAACGCAAGTTTAAACGCCTCCTCGAGGCATGATGCATGTTGCAGGAGCTGAAAGCAGGACATGAGCCACAAAGGAGTCACTTGTTGGCAACACCATCACTGGCGGCGGAGCTGCGCTGGGCGGGTTCGCCTCGTGAAGCCTCAGGATCGGCAAGGCCGCTTCGCCCGGTGTCTTTGAAGGCCCGAACCGCCAACAGAGCCTCCGCCGACCCTTCACGGCCTCGGCGGCAGCCGCAAGCTCGCCGCTCATGGGCTCCAAAGCAGTTGTCGAGGTCGACTTGAGGTCGCGAAGGTAGACGTGGGTAAGGACGCCGTCGGCCCGCAGAAGACAGAGACGCAGCGCCTCGGCCTCGGCCGTGGGGCCAAGGCCAAGGTGGCATCTTCAAGGGCGCGGACCAGAAGGGAAGTAGCTTGGCGGGGCCGTCCTCGGCGCCCGGCTAGCGGGCTTTCGAGCCGTCACTGTCAGAAGCGACCTCGGCAAAGGTGCGAGCCGCCTCCCAGCTCCGCAAAGGCCACACGGTCCTCGGCGAGGACCCGCTCCTTGCCGTCCAGCTCGATCCTCTTCGCCTCCAACTCCTGCTCCAGCGCACCCAAGCGGTCACGGCGCCGGTCAAGCTTGGCATCCCGGTCCTTGGCGGCCGCCTCACGAGCTTTCATGTCTTCCTCCTTCTCTTGGCGACGCTGGCCTCCTTGGCAAGCTGGTCACAAGGCCTGCAGCTTCGCTCTCCAGCGCCTTGCAAGCGACCTGGACATCGGCTACCTCCCCAAGGCGGCGTCATGAGCGGCCTTCGCCCCATGGACGGCCTGCTTCTCCTCGTCAGACGCCGTCGCGTCTTGAACCAGCGCCCGCCGAATCGAGGCATCAGAGCGAACCCAATGAGGCCAGCTCCAGCGTCGCCACTAAGCGAGGTGGCGCCCGGAAAGATCTTGACGCAGCCGGTCCAGTTCAGCAGCAGCACGATCTAGGACAGCAGAAGGAGTCGTAGAGACAGCAGTTGGCGGAAGAGGAGGAGAGGACGGCAGCGTAATCACAACATCATGAGGCGGGGCCTTCATACGCCCGACGATCAAGTGGCATCACGCAAGGATACCTCGGGAGTCGCTTGGGCCATGGGGGCTGAGCTCACCCCAGCTAGCTCCGCCAGGCCTCGCGAGGATGACCGGGCAGGAGAGGCCCGTGTCTTTCCGTCACCTTCTTTCACGGGCGGAGGCGCTGCCCCGGACGAAGCCTCCGGAGCTCCCTTCAGCTTCTTCACCGCAGGCGCCAGCCTAGCCAAGGAATACAGATATCAAGCCTCAGCGGCAAAGCAAGGAATAAAACAAGAATCTAGCACTTACTGGTCATCGCTCGTGGGCTCGAGCAACCTCCGGCCGAACTTGAAACCCGAGAGCCGGCTGCAGGGATCAGCCTCAAGAGGCTCGGGAGCAGGAGGCACGTCTGCAGATCGCCTCGGAGCTGGGGCAGACCCGCGTGGGACCAGCCTCGTCCTGTCCTTCTTCGGGATCAGGGGCAAGCTCTCGCTGCCCCGCTCATCGCCATCCTTGTCGTTGTTCGGCAAGAGGCGGAGAGCGCGGGACCTGTGCCGGGGGAGGGGCGCTCTCGACTCCCCGTCGGTCACCTCGGAGTCGGGCCCCTCTCCCCGCTCCTTTTCTTCCTCCTCTCTGCTGGAGTCGCCGGAGGACACGTTCATCGTCGCCAGGGCCGCTGGGTCCTCGGGAACCTCCGCGGGCACAGGCCCGTCCCCATTGAAAGCGGGCATGGAGTCCACCACCTGCTCCCAATCATCTCGAAGGAACAGGGGTACAGGAGCGCCCTCCAGCCTCGCCACGTCTCCCCGACCAAAGATTGGAGGACCCGCGGCCGATCTTCGTCGGCCAAGACTACGGGGCTCGGTGAGGCCTCCACAGCCGAAGCGAAGCATCGACGAAGCGGGGCCACCCGGTGCTCGAGGAACTCCCTCAGAGCGACGCCTCAGTCCAGCTTCGCCCGTCGCCATGTTGCCCGGCCACGGTCCGCGTTCATCTTCTCCAAAGGCCTCGACTTCGAGGATCCGCGAAGTTCCACGCGAGACCAATCGTCGATGGGCGTGGCTGCTCAAGGCGTAATCAACCGAGGATGGATGCGCCCAAAGCATCTACCATGACCCACTTGCTCTTGAAGCCTTCAATCCTCTTCCCAAGCTTCGAGATGGTGTTGAGCTGCCAGACGCGACAAAGCTCACAAGACGCGGTGATGGGGCCGCGGGAGGCCCGGAGGTAGAAGTAGTGGCGCAGCAAGGCCACTGAGGGCTGCACCCCGACATGAGCCTCACAATAGTAGGCGAAAATCGCCAGGAGAAGAGCAGAGTTGGGGTGGAGGTGCAGAGCTTGCAGTTTGTAATGGCGGAGGACAGAAAAGAAGAACTCGGAAAAGGGAGGCACCAGATCAAGAAGAATGGCGCTCATGAAGAGCGGATAGAAGGTGCTTCATTGGTCCTCGGGAAGGGCGGAGCCAGCCCTGAGCACCGCTGCCCCGTCGTTGCCTTGCGCCGCCACCATCCGGCGCGCCCGGGCAAGGCTCTTCTCTGACACGTTAGGGGAGTCCAAAGCAGGCAAGTACCAAGCTCCGGCCAGGGGGTCTGGCGAGGCGCCATATCTTGCTAGGGCACGCGGTCGAAGTTGATCTGGAGATTTCGGAAGCAGGAAGGATAGGCGCAAGAAAGGGGATCTGGGCAATGACTGGAGAAGGCAAAGGAGGTAAAGCCTAGACGGGTGCCACTCTTTTTTGTCGATTCATAGCTGCTAAGGCGTCATGGGAAGCAGAGACGCCCACGTCCAATGAACCGCCACGCTGGCGCCCAAGGTCAGGCTGTTAGGCCCGTGGCGCCGAGACTTGCCCTTCGCTTCTGCTCGCCCAGGTCCAGCGCGCTTGGGCCCGGGGCTCTTGTCGGGAACGGGGTACCCAGACTTGCCGCCTGCCTGCGGCGTGGCTCAAGGGTAGCCCAAGACGGCCCATCTTCATCAGCACAAGCTCAAGACCCTTGCGAGGGGCCAAGCCTCGCGGGGCGGACGACAGGAAGCTTCCTCAGGCACGGCCTCATCAGGCTGGCTCACGAGGAGGCGGAGAGATCAAGGCGGGGTACCGCACGAGGTGCCCATTAGGGATGAAAATGGAGTGGAAAATTTCTGTTTTTCCAGAGGAAAAATGGAAACGGAGAGGAAATATGAAAACGGAAACGGAAATTTGCAAAACGAAAGTGGAAATGGAATTTTTTATGCGGAAACGGAAACAAAAACGGAACGGTGTTTTCCGTGGAACATGCATGGAAATGGAACTTTCCGTTTCCGTGAATATGGAATTTCTGTTTTTACTATAGACCTATAGCTGTTTTGCAGCCCAACCACCAAAGAGAACACGATGACACAAGAATGGATCTAAGGCACAACTCCTACTTCCACACATGTACTCAGCTTGACCCTATACGCAATTGTCCGGTACTACTACAATACTACGCTAAGTTGCTAACATAATGATATTATTTTGTAGCCATGTTAACAACTCATTAAATTTGTTTGTTTTTGTGTGTATTTCTCTATGATTCAAGGGGTTTTTAAGTTATGATCAATGCTTATTTCTGTTTCCATATCCGCTCTGTATTCGCTCCGTGTCTGTTTCCGGTAGTATCTGTTTCCGTATTCATTTCCGGGGTTTCTGTATTCGTTTTTGCTTCTGCAAAGAAATGTGAAAACAAATATGATAGCACTCAGTTCCGTCCGTTTCCGCTCCGTTTTCATCCCTAGTGCCCCTGATGCAAGCCATGACGACCGAGGGCGCCAGCCCGCGCAGTGTCCTCATTTCCTCTTTGGTGCAAAGGAGGCAAGCGCAGGCGAGAGCATCAAGCAAAGGCAACCATTTCGGTGAAACGAGACCAAGACCAACACAATGGCAGGAAGGAGGTCATCATGGAGCCCAAGCCGGCGTCACCGTCAGAGCCTTTGACAGGCGAGGACCAACTTTAGTCAGGATAAGTGTACTAGATGTTCCCCTTCAAAATGGCCAATTGTTGGCGCCCTTCCCGCTCAATATTTGGGAAGAGGCCCAGGGCCCCTGCCTATAAATAGGACTAGCCTCCCACAGGGTAGGTAGGAGATCCGGAATCCAGAATAGAGCTAGAGGTCAAGCAATCTAGAGAGAGAGAGAGAGAGAGCAAACTCCCCCTAGAAGTTTGTCGCACCGGCCAAGAACAGACCCTTGCGAGGCTGTTCTTCCTTGTATTGTTCATCATCAGCCCCTGAGGCAATCCACCACACCACACATTGGAGTAGGGTATTACACCACAATGGTGGCCCGAACTAGTATAAACCTTGTGTCCCTTGTGTTGCTCTTTGTGTAGTTTAGATCCTCGCGAGGCGACGAGGTGCAGGTAGGTAGGGGGCGAGATCTCCGCGTGCACCCCAGAGTTTGAACCTAGAGGGTCTGCCGGAACCCGAAATCCGACAGAAACGATCGTCTAGTCATCTACTTCTTGTGATGCTCCCGCCACTGCTATGTGGCCCGATCCCTCGTCTGGGTCAGGAAGAAGATAGTCCTCATGTCAACGATCCGCCTGTACATCTCGTAGCTTGTGTACGCATCCATGGCCGCGTACTTGACATGTTGTTCATCCAGTCTCTTATGCCACACACTATGCCAGGTGTTCTTGTCCTTATTTCGCTTTTCCTTCATCTTCGCGTAGTAGGGGTCGATGATGGCCGAGGCAAGGTCAACCAGGGAGTTCGATTTGTTTTTGTCGCTGCCCCAGACCTTGTAGTGGTGCTGGATGTTGACAAGATTCGGGCATTTCAAGTCCGGAACCTTGAGCGCTTTTAGATTGTTGGTGGTGTCCACCCTAGCGAAACTGTATTCGGAGCTGTTGATAAACCTGGAGAAACGCTCGCAAGGCCTTGTGGCAAGGTGGAAGTGGTAGACAATGACATCATGTCGCACGCACAACTGGGCGACGGCAACCTTCTTATCGTGCCCGGGACGACCCATGGTGTACTCGAGGTCGAAGCCGACCACTCGGTACTTGTCCTCGGCAAGGAACTGCTCCATAGTTTGGATGGAGCTCTCCACCGAGACTGGATAGTTCGTGTACACCACCGAGAGGGCCTTCCCCCTCATGTGGGTGTCCACTACGTGATGCGTGGTGAACTGCCCGCCGTTGTCTTCATCGGCCGCTGGGAGCGCCATTGGAGCCATGGGGAGCGCCATTGGAACCGCTGGATTTCCTCTCTGTATGTGTCCTCGTGGGTGTGCTTATTGTGTCGTGTGAGACGAGAGATGAAGGTAAATGGCCGCAAGAATAAAAGGGGGACGGGCGGCGTGGATTCTCGGTGCGTCCGCATGGCAGTTTTGGCAGCGGTAATCAGATCATCGCTACGCGCCCGGCCAAGAATCGCTTGCACACTAACGTGCGTGATCGTCGCCGACCCCAAACAACGGCGTGGCGTGGAGGGACGAGGGCAGAGCACCCGGAGGGACGCGAGAGCAGAGCGTGTGCGGCGGGTCGCGAGCAGTGCACGCCGCGGCCGCCTGAACCGCAAGCAACCACACGCATAGAGCAGTTGAACACGCAGGAAATGGTCCCCTACAAGCCAGCGACAGTTGCGTCGCTGCGTAGAGAGCGGCCGTGTGGTACCACCTCTGTCTAGTCTATAGTCTCCTTTATATTCTATGCCATACTTTACCCTCAAATTTAACCAACAAAATGTTAATGCATGTTTTAAAAATTATATAATTAGAAACTATGTTCAAATACAAATCCAACTATATAATCTTTGGCGACATGCATTCGTATTTTATTAGTTAAATCATACTTATAAACCAGGACGGTGGTATAGTAGGTAATTAAATCACAAATGTTTTTTATTAACCGTATGTGTACGTGGCCTTTCATCCTCCTCTCACACGTCTTGTCACCCCGTTGCCGTAGACGGCTTACAGTGCAAGCTTGCAAAGCGCGCGGGGGCGTTCTTTTGGCCAAATGGTGGCGCCAATGAATCGTCGGTGAGCCCGTTCCCACGCAACCTCGCATGTTCCCGCGGAAGCTTCCTACCCGACTCGGTGAAATCCCCCAAAATCCCAGTGCTTACCGGCCTGCTATAAAAACCCTCACGGCCGACGAGTCCTGCGTCGCATTTTCCCCTCCATCCCTGTAGCTTATCTCGTCTGCTTCTCCCACAATCGCCAATGGCACCGGTCCGTCATCGTCGCTTAGCCACTCCGCCGTCATCAAAGGATGGCTCCAGCTGGGAGGCTACACCGTGGTGGCGGCACAATCTCCGGCGTAGTGTAGTGCGCGTGGCGTCCCTATAGGGTGTGCGCGGAACACCCACCACACGCTCCACCGCCGGTGCCCGTCGGCAGCTATTGCCAGTGGCCGTTTCCGCCACACCAATGACGAAAGCCAGGGCCATCGCCCGCACCGCCGCCGTGGCCCGAAGGCGGGAGGTGGCCGTCGTGGCCGCCACCCCACTTCTGGCCACTGTGGCCATCACCCGCTCCGCCACCGCGACCTGAAGGCAGGAGGTGGTGGTCGTGGCCGCCACCCCGTCGTCGGCCTCCGTGGCCGCCAGCCTACCATCGACCGCCGGGGTCATCACCTGCTCCACCACCGCCACCCAAAGGTAGGAGGCGGAGGTGGATGCCCGCATGTGCGTCAGCGACCTTGCGCGCTACACCGAGTTCCTGCGTTAGGAGGAGGAGGGCCTCGTCGAGCACGCAAAGAGCCTTACCGCCGCCGTGGCCTCGGCACACGCCACCTCAGAGGCGAGGACTCAGGAGATCTACGAGGAGAACCACTGCTTCGGGAGGGGTCGTCTGGAGCGGCAGAGGGCGTTTGAGGTGAGCATCGCTGAAGCTGCAATAGCGGTAGGCACCGCATTGCGGTTTCCCAGATCGTCGGTAGGCTCCTCCTCCTCCGCATCTTACTAAGCGCGCTCGGCAGAGGAGAGGCAGCCGGAAGTAGTACAAAGCCCCTCCGCAGTAGTAGTAGAATTTAGGTGCTATTTTGTTCAGTTCACCTGACTATAGATGTGGTGGAACTGTACAACATACTTAAAATTAGCTAGTATATATAGTTGAACTAGCTATTTCAGTACATGGTTGGCAACAATTGGGGAAAAGTTGGTCGGTTCAGCTGTCGAGTTGAACTGTTTGTATAAATTAAGAATGACTTCTTAATCTATGAATGAAATCTATGCTTAATTATTGAATTTTAGTTGCAAAAATTAGATACTGCTAGTGATTTTTAGCTTCATATTTTGACAAATCACAGTGTTACAAGGATTGACAAATCTTATCAAATTGTTTGTACATGGTTACACGGATCATCTAAAACAACCGTTTGCGTTGAAGGGGTGCACGAATCCCGCGCTGCTCTCACTATGCATACGGGTGTTCTATCTAAAACGTTTGCGATCAAGAGCTGCAGAAATCCTGCTCGGCACATTTTCTCTTGGCTTCCTGGGGAAGCTGTCGGTTTGCATACGGGAGTTCTAACTAAAACGTTTGCGATGAGTGTTTTATATTAAAAAAAGCGAATTAAACTGCGGCTTGGGCGCCATTAATGGAGAGGATGCGAGCAAGGCGGGCGGCCATGGAAGTCAAAGGGCTCGCTTCCCAGTGAGCCTGCGTAGCGTACAGCTCACACACTTCCCGGTGAGCCTGCACACTCGAGGACAGCTTGCACGCCTCTCGGTCACCACTGCTTGCCGGACGGCCTTCGCCGCCTCCCGTTTAGTCAAGGTCAAGCATCTGTCCGCACGGCAGCTCCTACATCCATTAAAACCAAGACACGTGGCATCATGTGAATGGTTAACAGAATTTTGGATTTACTAGAATTTTAAAACCAGGCATCTCAATGTTTTGCCGGCAATCAACGGTGCCCTGGTGTTTGAAATTCATTCCCATTTCTTGCATGGTACCTAAGCATGCACCCAAGGACACATATTTGATTTTTCAACCAATTTATATGCACTGGAGCATGTGCATGTAGTTCAAATTTGAATTATGTACATAAATGCATTGAAAACACAGTTAATGCATAAAAATGTCCAAATGAACCCCGAAAAATCACAAAAATTCACACAACACTCCTGTTGTTCTATGTTGACACGAGAAAAATATTTGAAAGCAATAAGAGGCAATGGATATCGTTTCGTCCCCAAAGCTGCGACGTTCCCTCCGAAAACCATCATGCTTGTTGTGAGAAGCTCCGGTTTGTGAGAAGCATATATCTAAACCTGCCCCAAATGGGACAAAATTTGTATCACGGCATGTTGATGCCGTTCCATGATAGCATGCCAAGTTTCATGAATTTCAGACGAGTTTTGGATTTACTAGAACTTTAAAGCCAGGCATCTCAATGTTTTGCCGGCAATCAACGGTGCCCTGGTGTTTGAAATTCATTCCCATTTCATGCATGGGACCTAAGCATGCACCCAAGGACACAGATTTGATTTTTCAACCAATTTATATGCACTAGAGCATGTGCATGTAGTTCAAATTTGAATAATGTACATAAATGCATTGAAAACTCAGTTAATGCATAAAAATGTCCAAATGAACCCCGAAAAATCATAAAAATTCACACAACACTCCTGTTGTTCTATGTTGACACGAGAAAAATATTTGAAAGCAATAAGAGGCAATGGATATCGTTTCGTCCCCAAAGGTGGGACGTTCCCTCCGAAAACCATCATGCTTGTTGTGAGAAGCGCCGGTTTGTGAGAAGCATATACCCAAACCTGTCCCAAATGGGACAAAATTTGTATCACGGCATGTTGATGCCGCTCCATGATAGCATGCCAAGTTTCATGAATTTAAGACGAGTTTTGGATTTACCGAATTTAAAAACCAGGCATCTCAATGTTTTGCCGGCAATCAACGGTGCCCTATTGTTTGAAATTCATTCCCATTTCTTGCATGGGACCTAAGCATGCACCCAAGGACACATATTTGATTTTTCAACAAATTTATATCCACTGGAGGATGTGCATGTAGTTCAAATTTGAATTATGCACATGAAATGGCTAGAAAACCAATTTAATGTATAAAATGTTCAAACGAACCCTGAATAATTCCAATTCTTTTACGACACACATATAGTTGCAAGTTCACTCCAGATAAAAGGTCCAGCAATTCAAACACCGTCCATTGCCGCTGTGACCCCATTATGTAATTCAAATCAAGATGAAAAATCAAGTAGATCGCACACAGTTTATTATCAACAACCGTGTGAGGTGCAGCACAAAATATCCTGGAGCACCGTCGGTGTATAGTACGCCTATGACTTACTCGAGAAGGTGCGTCGCCTACAGTCCACAGCCGGCGTCTCAAGCACACTAGCTCGCTCCCCAAATATCATTTCACTGTTGAATTGTCGCCGGTGAAAGATGGGCACGCGGACCCGCGTCGTGAGGGCAACTTCGATGGCCCACTCAGGCGAGCGCGCGGCCGCAGCCGCCATGCGTGCGCTAACAATGTGCATGAGCACGGCCGCAATCTACGACTGGGCGGCAAAGGAAGCCCAAACGGCTGATGTTGCTTCTCAGGTGGCGGCAGCAAAATCTGCCTCGGGGATAGCAACTCGCGAGAGTGGCACATCAGCTGTCCATTCCACAGCGGCGACCTTAGTCCTGATGGAGGCCGCCCACGACCATGTCGAGGCCGCCCACACCCAACTCCTGGTGATCACCGCACAAATGGAACGAAGCTTCTCTGACAACGGTTGGCAACCCACGGCCGAAGAGCTGGCAATCATCGAGAGCGTTCGAGCAGCAGTTCGTTCCTCCGCCGCATACCTTGCGACGACGAAGCCCGTCCAAGCCTAGATCGCGTCCGCCCATGCCCAGCTCGTGGCGGCCTTTTCCAAAGAGATGGCGGACACGGATGGCGAGATGCTTGCCGAGTATGGTGCGATGGATGCCATGGAGCCCCTTCCCTAGGAGACCGTCGGGCGCGAGCTGGACATGGAGGCGGCGGCGGAGATTGATGAGCACCAGCCGTAGTAGTACCCCTTGTTTTGTTTAATTAAGAGCGTCGTTCTTTAATTTGTTAGAGTAATGTTTAGGTCAGCTAGCTCTATTTAATTGCTGAACTTGCTCGATTATGAAGTGTGGGTGTGGTGTAGTCTCCTTTGTGTACCCAAATTATGCAATGACGTGGATGACCAATATAACCATGGAAATTCGAACCAAAACTTTTGACGTTCATACTCATCACATAAGGCTTAAGCTATCTGAATCGTTTGTGATGTCCACATATCGTACACGCTCGAATAAGGGATCGTGTCCGATGACACTAACGCCAGTTTTTTCGCTGAAGCGATTCCAAATTTTCGGCTTCTGCGAAAATATCTACCTCCCCGCCCCTCCCCCTTACCAAAAGCCACATTTCCCCTTTTTCCACCTACCTTTCCAAGTTGAAACCTTCACTCCTTGCTTGCAGCGCCGCCGCATCCTCGCCGACGACCATCCTTCACGCTGCTCGGCCTCGCCTATCCAGGCAGGTAATCCACATCCGACCCCCATCCTCCTCCTCCTTCCACATCCCACATGCCCCAACCGCCAGCGCGAGCGCGACACCTTCCACCCAAATCACCAACCCCTCCACCAAATAAGTGCCGCCATTCGTGCCGACCCCCAGATCTTGGAGGAGCACCTTGCCATTTGCTAGCTACACCGGTTAAGCATGCTCGGTTTACCCGTTGCCTGTGCTGCTCCTGCCTTTCCTTCACAAACTCTAGTGAATTGTGCTATCTAATTTTACCATGCAATCTGTTGCTCTAGTGTATATGTTCTATATGTCGTGCAGTGTGGTGCTCACTTATTAACTGTTTTGTTAATTAGTTGTCGTCTTCAATTAACTGTTTGGTTCAATTCTGCAAATGTGATGTTCAATTCTTCATGCTGCAATTTTGTATTGTCTTCCATGTGAGAAATAAATCGAATTTATCTTTACAAAATTGTGGGTGCATTCTGTTATTGTATACCATGTTAGGAATAAATTGAATTTTGCTGTAGTAAATACATGAGAAACAAATACAATTGCTACAATTGGCTGTAGTTAACTGTTTGGTTAACTGCCTGATCTTCTATTAGGAGTACACGATGTGGTGCTCAGTTAATGTTTGGTTCATTTGTTGTGGTGTTTATTTAACTGCTTGGTTCAATTCTGCAATGCGGTGTCCATTGTCGTGGGTTGAATTTTGTATTGTTGTGCATGTGAGGAATAAATCGAATTTGGCTGCACTTAATACATGAGAAACATATACAAGTGCTATATTTCCTAGTTCTTAATCATGCTTGGTTTGGGTGAATGGGTTTTTCATGTGGCTTGAATTAATCTGATGAATCTCCAATGTGCTTATTTTTCATCAACATATTTTACTGATAGCATGCGAACCCTTACTTAACTTGATGACTAACTACCTTATATGTGTTGCAGGGAAACAATGGGAAGCACTGAGGTTTACAATCGAGGTTAGCACGTGCATGGTCCGTTGTCTAATAGCACATTATTGTGCAATTGCAGGAACCATTTTAATATTTTGGTTTTTAACAATTTGGTCTTGCACATGTAGGTCCTGCTGTCAGAGGTTTTGACCCACCTGCTCAACCCTTTTGCATATGGGGAAATGAGTTGTCCATGAATATCAATCAAATCAAGAAACTCAGAAAGATTGTTAGGATAAATAAATTAGCGACAAAAACAACAAGATCTTTGTCTGCACAATGAAGAGGACATCATTTTACTACAAGATGGTACTAACTATTATACCCTGCCTTTTTTTATTGCTTTGCCCCATTTCCAATATAGAGAAGATATTTATGCACATCCTTGTTTTCAGGCCTTTCCAAAGCAGTTCACTGATGATTACCTCTCAAACCACCTCTATGGTCAGGAGGCGAGGAAGTTTTTCATACAACACCCACAGTTCAATATTGAAGTGTTCCTGAAGAGGACGAAGGACGGACGGTCAATCATCCACAGGCACTGGCCCAAAGTTGCAAAGACCTTCAACATGAATGAAGGCTCAATATTCGCCTTCCGCTTCAGCAGTTTTATAGATGAGATGCATCCGTCTATATACCGTATATGATGCTAATTTTGAAAGGTTCTACATGTTGCATGTGGAACTTCTTTGCTGGTGCGCTTGTGTAATGGGGTAGCCGAAAGTCGAAGCTATCTCATGTTGTACTCTGATGTATTTCAATTATGAAATTTTGCTTCCTTATGGAAATGAAATATATTGTGTGCTTAATATGAAATGTCAATTAGATTAATAAATGGATTATGAATAATCAGACAATAGCCTGCTAATTGGGTTTTGCTATTGCAAACGGTTGTTGAAAAAATACCGTGGGCGATGACCCCAGGCAACGCACACAGTTTCTAGGAATAAACCGTGTTGGATCAATGAACAATCACACACAACTTTCTCTTGAAAACTGTTTGCGTTAGGCCACCTTGCGCAAATGTTTACCACATAAAAACTGTGTGTGATGGACAACCTTTGCCACACAGGTTCTTCTATGGACCGTGTGTGATACATTCAATAACGCAAACGATTTAACGAGAAAAATTGTGTGTGATGTACCTATGAACGGAAACATTTTCCTTGGAGCGACTGTATGGGATGTACATATGAACGGAAACGTTTAGCGGCGACTGACTGTGTGGGATGTAGTTGCGACCGGAAACAATTTCGTCGTATAATTGTATTTTTTAGCTCTACTATATGTATTTCCGTATTTGAGCGCTCGCACACGACCTCATTTTGCCGAATGTGTGTGCCAGGAGGGCATATCCCCGATGGTTTCTGGGTCGTGTGGGAAGGACCCCCCCTATCACGCACACTCACTTGGCGACGGTTCCAAATGTCGTCGCGGAAAGGGGTTAAAAACCGTTTGTTTAGGACCGACGCGTACCAGTGATGCCTATCTTGTGGACATGATGCTCATCTGTGAGAAGGCGCGTCTCCAACAGACGGAACCACTTGATGTCATATCATGTGGTGTGAGCTGCAGTTTGCCGTGTTCAATCGTAAGGTGCCCATCTATGGACCTTACATGTTTTCTTGATCTCGAAGACTTGGGAGAAGCTCTTTCCGGGTGAAGAGTTTTCTGCTCCCAACTGGGTTTGCCATGAGCCTATCAAGCTACGCATCAAGAGTAAGTGGGCCAATACCATGACCCGGGCTGAGGCTGAAGCTGCACGGATGGATGTCGATGAGGATGTGGATGAGTTTGAGGAGGAGGCGGCTGAGGAAAATTCTGAGGGTTACGCTCCTCCATCTACTGAGCCAACTTGGTCTAAGAAGCTCAAGGCCAAGATGAAGGTTTTGTTCTGCATGCAGGTCAAGGGACAGTACCAGGCTCATGTGAACGCCAAGATGGCTCATCGTCGCGACAAGGCTATTATGAGGCAGGTTGGCCTTTGTAACATCCCAAATTTTCCTATTTGGAATGTTTTACAATTATAGCTAAGCATCCTATGCATCCTGTTTGAATTTGAATACCATTTGAAGTTTCAGAGAGTTTTGAGTTTGAATTTGAATTCCAAACTTTGGCATGTGGGAAACAATTCAAAAACTAAGCACAGTAAATACTTGATCAAAAGTATGAGAGGAGCTAACATGACACTCCAAAAATATCAGAGGAAACAATGCCAAAAGAATTGGAATTGAATCTGAATTTTATTTGAATTTGAAAAAATGGATTTTCATAAAGTTTGGATTTTGCCTTTGGAAAAATGTTCAAATGAAAGGGAATATTCTGATCATTTTGGTATATATATACCCTATATAAAATATTTATAGTTTAGGTTTTATTTTTGGTTTTGTTTCAATTAAAAAATAAAGAAAAAGACCCAGGCGCCCGGCCACCACCCCAGGCCCGGCCACCACCTCCCCTCCTCCCCACTTTGGCCCGGCCAGCCCACTAGGCCAACAGGCCAGCCGACCGCCCGCGCCCCCTCGCCCGATCTTCCTAGGATTGATTCGACCGACCGAACCTTCCCCTCTCTCTCTCACCGACTGTGGCCCCCACCCCGTCTTCCTCGCCCACGCTTGAACCTCGCCGAGATCCACCGGATCCCAAGGATCCGGATCCCCGACGCCCGATCCTTCCGAAGAGGAGCCGAGGCCCTGGCTATAAGCCAAGCCCCCGCACCCCATTCCCCTTAGCCTCGCCGAGCCCTTCTCCTCTCTCTCTGGCACGCCGGAGCCCGAGCTCACCTCCGCCGCCAAAAACCCTCGCCGTCGCCGCTCTGGTGCACCCCGACCCTCCCCAACACCACCGAACCCTTCCCCGTGCTTCCCCGCGTCTCCCCGACGTCTCGCCTGCTCGACGCCTCAGCCCCGAGCACTCTCGCCGCCCTTGCCGACGTCGCTGAGTCCGTGAGTCCCCCAAGAACCCTCCTCCTTTTTATCCTAAATCTAGGGTTAGGATTAGAAGCCCCCGAAGGGGTAAGTTTTAGTTAGAAAACCGGCCGGCCCGAACGGTTTTTATTTTAGTTTAGGTTTTATTTATTAGGCCGGTTCTGTTAGTTAAACCCTAGGCCCATTTAGTCTATCTGACGCCTCGTGCATGATAGGCCCATTAGGTTTTTCTTTTTATTTTGATTTTCTGTTTTAGCCGAATAGTTTCAATTTTCAAAAATGTATATCTTTTATTCTGTTTAATATTTTTGAGTGATTCTTTTTTTGTTGGATTGCAAATTTTATGTAGTTTCTGAAAAACATATATTTAGCTATGTTAAAAATAATTAAAAATGCTTTAATATTATTTTAGTCAGAATAGCAAATCTGTTATAACTTTAGTTAGAAAAATTATTTTTGCATGATTCTTTTGTCATCACTTTATTTTGATATTGCCAAACCCTAGAAATTAACTTTGGTATTTTAGGATTAATAAATAATTAATTCTAGGCAGAATCCTATTAATCCTAATTAATTGACTAGTTCCTGTTTTCCTAATTAATAAATTAGTAAATTAATTTATTTTTAACTTGTGATTAGTTATTCTAGGTTAGTTTCTGTCACTCTATTAGATGAACTTTTATTTATAATTAATAAAGGTTTATAATTAATTTTCTTAATAGAAATTGGATTAGGCCTAAAATGAGTTTTATAATAGCTATTTAATTAATTCTTTTTGCTCCTAGTTACTTAGTTAATCCTTTTACGTCAAGTTAACCTAAAACCATGATTAGGTTATATTAAGGAATTTTTGTTATATAAAAACTATTTTTAGCTATTGTTTGAAGTAGGAAACTTTGAGTGATTTTTCTTTGAGTTTTCCTTTGGATTTGGTTTTGGTTGCTTTGTTGTGTTATGTTATTTCTGTTATGTTGTGTTATGTGATCCTATTGTTTTGCTTATTGTGTTCATTGTTTGTCTCGGTAGAGTTTCCTGAGTGCTAAGCTTGCTACTACGACTCTTTAGCTTACGAGGATCATCAAGAAGGCAAGTTTTGATCATGTTATTTCTATACCTATGTTTTTGTGCATTAGTAGTTGTCACCACCCCACCATGCATGCAGTAGTGAAATCTTGAAGTCATTAAACTTGAGTAGTATCATGTGGTAGGATGAACCAATCCTTGTTACCATGACCCCGGACGTAGTAGTTATTTTGCTATGCTCAGAGACGGATTTGGGATGAGTGAAATTCATAAGCAAGATGTGAGAGTCAATGATGATGACAACCCATGGACTACAATGATCAAGATGGACTTCGGAAAATCACTACCGGGTGGAGGATTTGGCCGACGGCACCTGGAGCACCCAGTGGTGGCCGGGATGCATGGAGAAGCGCCATGACATCCTGCGGAAAGCTTCACCCAGCCACTAAGAGAAGGATGGATGCCCCATGACCGGAAGCTTACTGCGGCCGCAAGCCATTATGGGCTCTGGCTGGGTTGACCCTAGTAGTGACGTCAATTTGGACGGGCCGGTACTACGAGAAGTAGACGAACGGTAGGATTGGATGGGTACCCAAAGGGCGTAAGAACTCTTTGGAAGACCCTGTTTCATTCGTCCGTCTTCAAACACCATGAAGTGCGAAGACTTTAAAGGAGGGAATGATTCTTGCGGAAAGTCGCAAACCTCTGCAGAGTTATAACCTAATCGATTAGCCGTGTCCCCGATTCACGGACATTTGAGCCTCTGGAACTTGGAAGTATTCGGATATCTCAACACTAAAAATAATGATTTAATTTGAGGGTTTATGACTTAATAATTTGGGAACGAGATTTTGGTTGGCGGAACCATCTCAATAACTACCAACAATTTGTAGTAATTTGCAAATAAGTCCTTTGTAGTAGGATAAAATTGGCTTTTCGCAAAATGATGAAACTTAGAGCTCCACAAACCAAAAATGCATATAGTGTAGTAACTTTATTATTGTTATTCTTCATGACTTGCCACTTATTCCAAAAGTCGACCTACATGGCTGCAACGTATTATGTTGCGTAGATATATTCCGATCAGAGTGAGGCTACGCCCGCGCTTGGCGATTGCCCTTTGGAGTCGGATGGACTCGCTTTACCTCGACGCTTCCAAGACTAGTAGTTTATTTCTCATGAGTTGGCCTCGAGGCGAATTTATTCCCTTGTAATAAAGACTCTATATGAGAATCGTGTAATAAAATTCAGGTGTGATTGAACTTTGATTACTTTATCGATGTCTTGTGGGTACCAAAGCATGATCTTGGGATGGTATGTATACGTAGACTTGACCGATGTTGGGTCAGTCGCCATGTAGATGGTATCGAGCACACGCCGACCGTAGGATCGTAACCCCTAGGATCGGAAAGCCATAAGCGAGACCATTTACTTTGAACCCCTTTCATTCTATAATTCTTCCTTGTTCTATTCGACTCTTCTCCCTTTGCAACATTCTAGATGGCCGAGTTCACCCCGCTTTGCTACCGAGTTCTGCCACCCGATGAGACGATGCCCTTTGGAAGAAAGCTGGTCCAGATGGTGAAGCAAGAAGATAGCTCTACCTCGATCACCGGAAACCCACTAATGCACTTCCGACGGACACCCGCCATGTGATTGAGGTGCATATCCTGTGGAGGACCTTTGGAGGACACACGGAGCCTATCAACTTTGAGTTCACCGAGTTCAACTGGATCATCGGAAGGGACGTGGCGATCTACCGAGCGCTTGGACATCTCCGAGAGGAGTACAGGCCGAGCTCGATCACTCGCACCTCGCCATGGTTTCTCGCAGGCAAGGAATGGAGATATCATCCGTACCATTGAGGACGATTCCACTCTCTTACATCCAGACTTGGAGTGTCTTCTCGTGAAACGGGAGATTCGCACTCATAGAATCTCGAAGACACACCGGAAGCTTTTGTTCCGCGAATCGAATCGGAGGAGAAGGCACGCGCAGACTTCCTTGGCCATGAGGAAGAAATCACGGACTTCATGGAGACAGTCGACGACTTGAAGATGAAGCTTGCCGCGATTGAGGAGAAGATGGACTTGGGAGAGGACCTTTACCCGAGTGGAGACGAAGCACCCCTCGTGAGCAATGATCAGGATTTCGAAGGGAGTACCACTGAAGGAAACCCCAAGAGGAGGCGCCACTGATGAAGACTTTTTAGTCGACCACCATGTTATCTTTTACTTTTTCGTCGATCGCTTAGGCCGATGTTTTTCCTTCGATTAGTCATGAGCTTTTGTAATCGAGTTTGAACCATGTTTGAGTGGAATGAATAAATGTTTGGTGTGTTATGATTGTGCATTCATGTGGGTAGTGTTATTCTCATAGACCCTTGTTCTATTCTAATCTTCTCACCCACTCCAAAACACCGGATGCCTCCGAGACGTGACCGGTTTCCCGCCGGAGCTCACCCAACCGCTTCCAGCAGTAATGCATCGATGCAGCTCCCGATTCGTAATCAGAACAACACCGCCAACAATCCACCACCACCACCACCCACTGTGGACAACTTGACTCGATTTCTGAGGTTGAATCCGCCAGTGTTCTCTAGTAGCACTGAGCCGATTGTGGCTGATGATTGGCTCCGCAAGATTGGAAGAGAGCTAGTCACCGTTGGATGCACTGATGCTGAGAAGGTGCGCTATGCCGCGCATCAACTGGATGGACCTGCAGCTTCTTGGTGGGAGAATTACACCGCCACTTTCCCCATGGGTGGCATCACTTGGGACCAATTCCAGCAGTTTTCGCCGCTCATGTCCCACCGAGCCATGAGTCCAAGAAGCGTGAGTTCCGCAACTTACGCCAGGGAATCATCTTGTGCACAAGACGTGGATGAATTCAGCAAGCTTGCTCGCTATGCCCCCGATGATGTGGCCACAGATGCCGCCAAGGTGAGAAGTTCCTTGAGGGACTCAATGATGAACTGAGCATGCAGCTTATTGTGGCTACTTTCAACAACTACCGTGAGCCGGTAGACAAGGCCACCATTCTTGAAGGCAAGCAGAAGCAGATAGAAAGCCGCATAGCGGAAGTACAGCCGGGGAAGCACAACTCTGGAGCTCAAAGCAGCTTCCCGCTTATGCACCGTACTCGGGAGGGCACACCCATCATAACCATGGAGTTCATAACCATGGTGGAAATGGAAACAACCGCAGCCAGACAACAAGTCGTGCCATGGCAATGGCAATGGCGATGGTAATGGCAATCAACACCGTTCTGCCCGGCTCCGAAGGATCTCGAGCCACATCACCGCTTCAAGTGCCGTAAGATGGGCACTACGCCACCGACTGCCCGGAGGCCAAGCAGAGGAACGGGAATGGCAATGGAGGCTCAATAAGAAGCCCAATCCCTTCCTCGTGCTCAAGTGAACCATATCGACGTGGAGGACGTCTATGATCAGCCGGATAATCGTGGTTGGTAAGTTTTTATTGAATTCACGCTCAGTTTTGGTTCTGTTTGATTCGTGCAACGATTCATTCATATCAAGGGTAGTTGTGGATAAGTACGGATTGCGCACTAGAACCCTTAGAAGCCCCCTTCGCCGTCGATTCGGCAGAGGAGAAATGATGGCAGGTTTAAGCTGTCCTGCAAACCTCAACATCGAACCACAAATTTCCCGTGGAACTCATAGTGTTGGAAACTCAGACCTTGGATGTAATCCTAGGCATGGATTGGTTGTCAAAGTATGAAGGGAACATCGATCGTGTTCAAGAAGTCTATTCTCGCTCACCACCCCGAGCGTAAGAGGATCAAGTATGTAGCCAGCACAACCGGATGAAGAATCAGTGCATTCCCTCACGGGAGTTGTTCAGAGGAAGTGCCGAGTGCAAGAATTTCCCGATGTGTTTCCTGAGGAATTACCAGAATGCCACCCGACAGAGACATTGAGTTTCCGATTGAGTTATTGCCTACAAGACAGCCCCAATATCCAAGAGACCTTATCGGATGCCACCGAATGAGTTGAAAGAGATCAAGGATCAAATAAATGAGTTATTGGAGAAAGGATATATTCGTCCAAGCTCATCACCTTGGGGGGCCCCAGTTCTTTTGGTAGAGAAGAAGGATGGAAGCTTGAGGATGGTTGTGGATTATCGTGCATTGAACGAAGTAACCATCAAGAACAAGTACCCTCTGCCGATGATCAATGACTTGTTTGATCAGCTTGTTGGAGCCAAGGTATTCTCTAAGATTGATCTTCGATCGTGGTATCATCGATTGAAAATTCGTGAAAAGGATATACCCAAAACAGCATTCACCACTGTGTATGGTTTATATGAGTATACCGTCATGTCATTTGGATTGACTAATGCCCTGCATACTTCATGAACTTGATGAACAAGGTGTTCATGGAATATTTGGACAACTTTGTCGTGGTGTTCATCGATGACATATTGATTTTCTCCAAGAGCGAGGAAGAGCATAAGGAAAATTTGCGTCTAGTTCTAGAGAAACTTCGAGAACATCACCATATGCCAAATTCAGCAAATGTGAATTTTGGTTGAAGGAAGTTGGATTCCTCGGACATGTTATTTCAGGAGAAGGAATAGCAGCTTGATCCCGCCAAGGTTGAATCACCACCGATTGGCGGCCACCCACCTCGACCAAGGAGATCCGCAGCTTTTCTCGGACTCGCAGGATATTATCGGAGGTTCATTGAGAACTTCTCGAAGATTGCCAAGCCCATGACTGAGCTGTTGAAGAAGGAAGCCAAGTATGTTTGGACCGAGGAATGTGAAGCCGTTCAGAATTGAAGAAAGCGGTTGGTCACAAATTTCAAAGGTTGATATTGCCGACATACATAAGGAATACCAGGTTTATTAGACGCTTCTCGTCAAGGACTCGGAGGAGTATTGATGCAGGAAGGTAAGGTTGTAGCTTATGCCTCCGCATAGCCTACGGCCTCATGAGATGAATTATGCCACGCATGATTTGGAGTTAGCAATGTAGTGCATGCACTCAAGACACAGAGACATTTCCTCATTGGAAATCGTTGTGATGTCTATACAGATCACAAGAGTTTGAAATATATCTTCACGCAGAAGGAATTGAACCTCGGGCAGAGGAGATGGCTAGAGTTGATAAAGGACTACGACATGAGATTGCATTACCACCCCGGTAAGGCCAATGTGGTAGCAGATGCTTTGAGCCGTAAGAGTTATGTGAATACTCTTACAGCAGGAGGATTACCCTGTGAGTTAGTCGATGACCTCGTAGATCTCCGATCGGAAATAGTTCCGAGAGGATTTGTTGCAACTCGAAGTACAGTCCACCTTGACCGAAAGGATTCGTGAAGCCCGTAAGTCGGACAAGGAAATCGATGAGATAAAGCAAAAAGATGGAGGAAGGAAAAGCTAAAGGATTCCGTAAGGATGAACATGGAACTATATGGTTTGAGGATCGATTTATGTGCCCAATGATCCCGAGCTCGTGAAGCTAATTCTTCAGAAGCTCATGATTCACTGTGATTCGATTCACCCGGCAACACCAAGATGTACCTGGATTTGAAGCAAAGTTTCGTGGATGTATGAAGAAGGACATTGCCGAGCACGTAGTCAGATGCGATGTTTGCCAACGTGTAAAGGCGTAACATCGAAGCCGCCAGGTTACTTCAACCTTTGCCGATTCCCGATTGGAAATGGGAGAAACTTGGTATGGATTTCATCACAGGATTACCCAGACCCGCTCAGGTTATGATTCTATCCGGGTAGTAGTTGATCGTTTGACTAAGGTAGCTCACTTCATTCCCGTGAAGACTACCTATACCAAAGTGCTAAGTTAGCCAAGATATACATGACCAGATCGTATGTCCGCATGGAGTTCCGAGGAAAATCGTGTCGATAGAGGAACGCAGCTTTACCTCAAAGTTTTGGAAGCAATTGCATGAAACTTTGGGCACGAGGCTGGAATTCAAAGATGCCTTTTCACCCGCAGACATGATGGATGCATCGAGAGAGTCAACCAGATTCTCGAGGACATGTTGAGAGCTTGTGTGCTAGACTATGGGTCTAGTCGGGTGATAATTTGCCGCACGCAGAATTCTCATACAACAACAGTTATCAATCCAGCTTTGAAGATGGCCCTTCAAGCTCTATACTAAGGAGGTGCGTAACGCCATTGTTGTGGGATAGTGTTGGAGATCGATCACTTTTCGTTCCGATCTTATCAAGGATTCCAAGAGAAAGTCAAGCTGATTCGAGACAGCTCAAGATAGCACAACCTGACAGCAAGAGTTATGCCGACAAGAAGCGCAAGGAGGTGACTTATGAAGTGGGAGACCGAGCATATCTTCGTGTGTCTCACTTCGTGGAATCAAGAGGTTTGGAGTCAAGGGAAAGTTAGCACCCGATTCATTGGCCCCTACAAAATCCTCGAACGTCGTGGAGAAGTTGCATACAAGTTGGAATTGCGGAAGGATTGTCCGGAGTTCATGATGTCTTCCATGTTTCTCACCAAGAAGTGTCATGCCGACATGGCCGATGTTCCGTTGAGAGACACAAGGCCCCTAGAGGCCATACAATTGACAAAGGATTTGACTTACAAGGAGAAACCCGTCAATTCTCGAGACTGCAAGCGAGTCACCCGCAGCAAGGTCATCAAGTTTTGCAAGGTGCCGTGGAGTCACCACACCGAGGAAGAAGCCACCGGGAACGCGAAGAAGACCTTCGTCGAGACCATCCGCACTCTATTTGCTAGCCAACCCGAATCTCGAGGGCGAGATTCATCTTAAGGTGGTAGGTTTGTAACATCCCAAATTTTCCTATTTGGAATGTTTTACAATTATAGCTAAGCATCCTATGCATCCTGCTTGAATTTGAATACCATTTGAAGTTTCAGAGAGTTTTGAGTTTGAATTTGAATTCCAAACTTTGGCATGTGGGAAACAATTCAAAAACTAAGCCTCGTAAATACTTGATCAAAAGTATGAGAGGAGCTAACATGACACTCCAAAAATATCAGAGGAAACAATGCCAAAAGAATTGGAATTGAATCTGAATTTTATTTGAATTTGAAAAAATGGATTTTCATAAAGTTTGGATTTTGCCTTTGGAAAAATGTTCAAATGAAAGGGAATATTCCTGATCATTTTGGTATATATATACCCTATATAAAATATTTATAGTTTAGGTTTTATTTTTGGTTTTGTTTCAATTAAAAAATAAAGAAAAAAAAAGACCAGGGGCGCCCAAACCACCCCAGCCCGGCCACCACCTCCCC
The DNA here is from genome assembly GCA_021605145.1 of Aegilops bicornis. Lineage (NCBI taxonomy): Eukaryota > Viridiplantae > Streptophyta > Magnoliopsida > Poales > Poaceae > Aegilops > Aegilops bicornis. The sequence continues at coordinate 73,354,808 of CM038675.1, forward strand.
TCCTCCTCCCGCCCAGCCAAGCCCACTAGGCCAGGCCACCGACCGCCACGCGCCCCCTCGCCCGATCTTCCTAGGATTCGGCCGACCAATCAACCTTCCCTCTCTCTCTCAATCGACCCAGGCCCCCACCCCGTCGTCTTCCTCGCCCACGCTTGAACCTCGCCGAGATCCACCGGATCCAAGGATCCGGATCCCCGACGCCCGATCCCTTCCGAAGAGGGAGCCGAGGCCCCGCTATAAGCCAAGCCCCCGCACCCCATTCCCCTTAGCCTCGCCGAGCCCTTCTCCTCTCTCTCCGGCACGCCGGAGCCCGAGCTCACCTCCGCCGCCAAAACCCTCGCCGCCGCCTGGGTGCACCCCGACCTCCCCAACACCATCAACCCTTCCCGTGCTTCCCTGCCTCTCCCGACGTCTGCCTGGCTCACTGACGCCGGAGCCCCCGAGCACTCTCGCCGCCGCCGACGTCAGCCGAGTCCGTGAGTCCCCTCAACCCTCCACCGTTAGATCCTAAATCTAGGGTTAGGATTAGAAGCCCCGAAGGGGTAAGTTTTAGTTAGAAAACCGCCGGCCCGAACGGTTTTTATTTTAGTTTAGGTTTTATTTATTAGGCCGGTTCTGTTAGTTAAACCCTAGGCCCATTTAGTCTATCTCGACGCCTAGTGCACAAAGATAGGCCCATTAGGCTTTTTTCTTTTATTTTGATTTTCTGTTTTAGCCGAATAGTTTCAATTTTCAAAAATGTATATCTTTTATTCTGTTTAATATTTTGAGTGATTTTTTTTTGTTGGATTGCAAATTTTATGTAGTTTCTGAAAAACATATATTTAGCTATGTTAAAAATAATTAAAAATGCTTTAATATTATTTTAGTCAGAATAGCAAATCTGTTATAACTTTAGTTAGAAAAATTATTTTTGCATGATTCTTTTGTCATCACTTTATTTTGATATTGCCAAACCCTAGAAATTAACTTTGGTATTTTAGGATTAATAAATAATTAATTCTAGGCAGAATCCTATTAATCCTAATTAATTGACTAGTTCCTGTTTTCCTAATTAATAAATTAGTAAATTAATTTATTTTTAACTTGTGATTAGTTATTCTAGGTTAGTTTCTGTCACTCTATTAGATGAACTTTTATTTATAATTAATAAAGGTTTATAATTAATTTTCTTAATAGAAATTGGATTAGGCCTAAAATGAGTTTTATAATAGCTATTTAATTAATTCTTTTGCTCCTAGTTACTTAGTTAATCCTTTTCTGTCAAGTTAACCTAAAACCATGATTAGGTTATATTAAGGAATTTTGTTATATAAAACTATTTTTAGCTATTGTTTGAAGTAGGAAACTTTGAGTGATTTTTCTTTGAGTTTTCCTTTGGATTTGGTTTTGGTTGCTTTGTTGTGTTATGTTATTTACATATGTTGTGTTATGTGATCCTATTGTTTTGCTTATTGTGTTCATTGTTTGTCTCGGTAGAGTTTCCGAGTGCTAAGCTTGCTACTACGACTCTTTAGCTTACGAGGATCATCAAGAAGGCAAGTTTTGATCATGTTATTTCTATACCTATGTTTTTGTGCATTAGTAGTTGTCACCACCCCACCATGCATGCAGTAGTGAAATCTTGAAGTCATTAAACTTGAGTAGTATCATGTGGTAGGATGAACCAATCCCTTGTTACCATGACCCCGGACGTAGTAGTTATTTTGCTATGCTCAGAGATCGGATTTGGGATGAGTGAAATTCATAAGCAAGATGTGAGAGTCAATGATGATGACAACCCATGGACTACAATGATCAAGATGGACTTCTGAAAATCACTACCGGGTGGAGGACGGCCGACGGGCACCCTGAGCACCCAAAGGTGGCCGGGATGCATGGAGAAGCGCCATGACATCCTCGCGGAAAGCTTCACCCAGCCACTAAGAGAAGGATGGATGCCCCATGACCGGAAGCTTACATGCAGCCGCAAGCCATTATGGGCTCACTGGGTTGACCCTAGTAGTGACGTCTGGGACTAAGACTACGAGAAGTAGACGAACGGTAGGATTGGATGGGTACCGGCAAGGGCCGTAAGAACTCTTTGGAAGACCCTGTTTCATCTGGCCCCGCCTTCAAACACCATGAAGTGCGAAGACTTTAAAGGAGGGAATGATTCTTGCGGGAAAGTGCGCAAACCTCTGCAGAAGTTATAACCTAATCGATTAGCCGTGTCCCTGCTACGGACATTTGAGCCTCGAACTTGGAAGTATTCAGATATCTCAACACTAAAAATAATGATTTAATTTGAGGGTTTATGACTTAATAATTTGGGAACGAGATTTTGGTTGGCGGAACCATCTCAATAACTACCAACAATTTGTAGTAATTTGCAAATAAGTCCACACAACAAGGATAAAATTGGCTTTTCGCAAAATGATGAAACTTAGAGCTCCACACCAAAAATGCATATAGTGTAGTAACTTTATTATTGTTATTCTTCATGACTTGCCACTTATTCCAAAAGTCGATTTACATGGCTGCAACGTATTATGTTGCGTAGATATATTCCGATCAGAGTGAGGCTACGCCCGCTTGGCGATTGCCCTTTGGAGTCGGATGGACTCGCTTTACCTCGACGCTCAAGCAAGACTAGTAGTTTATTTCTCATGAGTTGGCCTCGGTTTAATTTATTCCCTTGTAATAAAGACTCTATATGAGAATCGTGTAATAAAATTCAGGTGTGATTGAACTTTGATTACTTTATCGATGTCTTGTGGGTACCAAAGATGATCTTGGGATGGTATGCATACGTAGACTTGACCGATGTTGGGTCAGGTCGCTACAGCCTTGAGGTCCATGATGGCTCTGAGGAGAGGATCACAGATGAGGAACAATGGACCAGACAACACTGCCTGTGGAGTGAGTCTAAGGAGGATACTGGAGTTCCCTCTTCATCCCGTGCTGCAGAGTTGTCTGAGGAGGAGGAACATGACTGGTGATGCCTTGGAGTTCTACCATCACCTGTGTCGTAGGTGTCCTCTCTGCCTTTTTGGTGTCTTGATGCCAAAGGGGGAGAGAGGGTAGGATTTGTGAGTCTTGTGTCGTGTCTTGTGTCACTTTGCTTTCGTTCCATTGAACCTTCGTTGCTTTGGTTTGTGGTTGTGTTTGTGTCAGACCAGGAGACTATCATATGGTGTGAGACATATGCCCTCAAGCTTATATTATTGTCTTTTCTTATTGTCTAGTATGTTTAGTAGATTGTGAGCTTATGTTATCTTGTGCCCTTTACTTCAAGCTCATTACTTTACCTTGCCTCCATGCTTAGTGTCATTTATATTGTTGCAAGGATTGCCTTGTCTATAATATATAGGGGGAGTGTTGATCCTAGTATGTGTGCCATGCAGTCCAAAGCATTTCTATAGAGTGCACACATCTAGGGGAGCCTGTCTATATTTTATATATGTTGGGTTTTCTTACATCCATTTTATATCCCTATGTGCAAATCCCGTATTGTCATCAATCCATCAAAAAGGGGGAGATTGAAAGGGCATATTTCTCCCTATGTGGTTTTGGTGATTGATCACTATGCATTTGCGGACTATTCGTGTGCATTGAGCATTTCACATATCTCATGTCTAGGCACAAGACGATTCGGTGCCCCTCGGAGCCTATCGAAGATGGCGTTTCTCTACATTTCTTTTCGGTGGATTTGAGTCGTAGGAAAGCCGTACTATTCAGAGAGGGTGGAATCAACACGTATACATCTGTTCCTTTGCACCACCTTTCCTTCGCTTCATTGGAGCACCGATCGTTTTCCCTTGTCTTTGAGTAGATGAAGGCCTCCAAGTGCTACTGCTCTGTGGCGTGCGGCCGTACTTCTCAAGGGAGCAGTAGTACCGCAGCTGTCCACGGCAGTACCGCTCAGGGTAGCGGTAGTATCGCGTCGTGCGGTAGTACTGCTCCTGGCAAGCGGTAGTGGCCTCTAGCCCAGGGCAGAAGTAATTTTTTACTTCTGCACCCTACGCGGTAGTACCGCTCCCTGTGAGCGGTAGTACCGGGCCGTATTTTCGCATAGACCAAAACTCAGCGGAAGTAGCCATAGATGTAATTATTAGTCCGTGCCTTCCCAGCCCAGATTGAATCCTGCCTTGCGGTAGTACCGCAAGGGCGCTGTAGTACCGCAAGGGCGCGCGGTAGTACCGCTCCATCGGTTCCACCGCTCATTGCTTTACGCAACAGGGCCTCGTCTGGCCCCTGACGCGCGAGCGGTAGTACCGCACTGCCTAGAGGTAGTACCACAAGACCTTGCGGTAGTACCGTGTGTGTGTGCGGTTGTACCGCATGTCGCGGGCTGATTAAGTGGGTAATGGTTGGATCTTTCCTCCCACTATATAAGGAGGGGGGTCTTCTTCCCCAAGTTGACCACCTCTTCTCTCCCCAAGCTCCATTGTTGTTCAAAGCTCCATTTTCGCCCGATCTCACTCCCTAGCCAATCAAACTTGTTGATTTTCTAGGGATTGGTTGAGAAGGCCCCGATCTACACTTCCACCAAGAGAAAATGATTCCCCCCCATTAATCCCTTGTGTATCTTGTTACTCTTGGGTGTTTGAGCACCCTATAGGGTTGAGGTCACCGCAGAGCCATATTCCATTGTGGTGAAGCTTCGTGGTGTTGCTGGGAGCCCACAATGTCGAAGCAGCTATATCTCCCACGTGTCGAAGCACGACTTAGAGGCATAACCGCATTGAAAGCAATGTTGCAAGTGAGGTAATCTTCACACAACCCATGTAATACATAAGGGAAAGAGATACATAGTTGGCTTACAATCGCCACTTCACACAATACATGAGTAAAGCATTACATCATACAGATACAATCAAGGTCCTACTACGGAACCAAAATAAAAGAAGACTACCCCAAATGCTACACAGATCCCCGATCGTCCCAACTGGCTCCACTATCGATCAACTGAAATGAAACAACACAATGAACAGGATCTTCATCGAGCTCCTCCTTGAGCTCGGATGCGCCACCTGCACGGTTTCATCGGCACCGCAAACTGGTTTTGGAAGTATCTCTGAGTCACGGGGACTCAGCAATCTCACACCCGCGAGATCAAGACTATTTAAGCTTATGGGTAGGAGAAGGTAGTGAGGTGGAGCTGCAGCAAGCGGCTAGCATATATGGTGGCTACCATACGCAAAAGAGAGCGAGAAGAGGAGACAAAAGCACGGTCGAACAACTATGATCAAGAAGTGATCCTAGAACAACCTACGTCAAGCATAACTCCAACACCGTGTTCACTTCCGGACTCCACGAGAAGAGACCATCACCATACACACACGGTTTGTGTATTTTAATTAAGATCAACTTCGGGTTTTCTACAACCGACATTAACAAATTCCCATCTCGCCTCATAACCGCTGGCACGGCTTTCGAAAGATAATACCCTGCAGGGGTGTCCCAACTTAGCCCATGATAAGCTCTCGCGATCAACGAAGGATATTCCTTCTCCCCGGGAAGACCCGATCAGTCTCGGAATGCCGGCTACAAGACATTTCGGCAGTAATAAAACAATACTAGCAAGACCGCCCGAATGTGCCGACAAATCCCGATAGGAGCTGCACATATCTCGTTCTCAGGGCACACTGGATGAGCAGTCCGTACAACTAAAACCAGGCCTCAAGTTTCCCCGAGGTGGCGCTGCAAAGGGTTTCTAGTTTGGACCAACACTCGGAGGAGCACCGCCCGGGGTTAAAATAAAGATGACCCTTGAGTCTGCAGAACCCAAGGGAAAAAGGCTTAGGTGGCAAATGTTAAAACCAATGTTGGGCCTTTGGAGGAGTTTTATTCAAAGCGAACCGTAAAGGGGGTCCCATAAATCACCCAACCGCGTAAGGAACGCAAAATCAAGGAACATAACACCGGTATGACGGAAACTAGGCGACAAGAGTGGAACAAAACACCGTGCATAAGGCCGAAGTCTTCCACCCTTTACCAAGTATATAGATGCATTAATTAAATAAGATATATTGTGATATCCCAACAAGTAAACATGTTCCAACAAGGAACAACATCTCCATGTTCCAACAAGGAACAAACTTCATGTTCACCTGCAACTAGCAACGCTATAAGAGGGGCTGAGCAAAGCGGTAACATAGCCAAACAACGGTTTGCTAGGAAAGGATGGTTAGAGGCTTGACATGGCAACATGGGAGGCATGATACAACAAGTGGTAGGCATCGTAGCATAGGCATAGCAAAAGAGCGATCATCTAGCAAGCAAAGATAGAAGTGATTTCGAGGGTATGGTCATCTTGCCTGAGATCCCGCAAGGAAGAAGAACGAGTCCATGAAGAAGACAAACGGACGTAGTCGAACGAATCCTCACAGCTCCGGAAGGAAACCGAAGCTAACGAGAGAAGCAACCCGGAAACAAACAAACAACATGGTAAACCAACAAGCACAAACATGGCATGATGCACAACCAAGTATGATGCATGTCCGGTTTAAATAGCATGGCATGGCAATATGCACAAACAAAACTACAAGTTAAATGGAGCCCAATATGCAACGAGTTGCATATTGACGAAACACCACATCAATTATTTAGTTCTCTCTCGGTTATGTACCCAACAACATTAAATGTTATTAAACATGGCAAGAGGTGAAGTATAATGAAACTACTTATCTAGGCAAGTTTTAAATGAGGCCGGAAATAACAAACAACAATTCCAGAAAAATCCCCATATTTCATTTAGCAATTTAAAGCAAACACAGTTTTAACCATTTAAATGTTGTTAACATGATGCGGATGACATAATCAAGGTTTATGCAATATTGATGCAAATGTTGACATCTAATATGATAGGGAGCATTTGGTCACCATGGCGGAACAAAAGGGGTGCCACAACAACGATAACGAAAATGGCGCCACGGCAAGAATATTCGGGTCCCGTAACTCGATTGAGATACCGATGCAAGAGAGAAGTGTGCGGATGTGTGGAACACGCAAGAGATGGGGAGTGATCCCGGATACCGGTGTCCCACGTGACGGTGGCATGGCAAACGAGGAACGGTAAAGACAATTCGATCACGGTGCAAAACTCGAGCATCTCATACAACACACAAGCATTCGCTCACGGGCGGTCGCCTCGGGTTATACCTTCGTTGCAGCATTTTCGGGGCGGATCGAGTTCGCCGAGGGAAGTAGTGGTACACGGGTCGTAGTGGGAAGTAGTCGTTCTCGCGACGGTAGCGGAAGTAGTGGTTAACGGACGTCGCGGAAGTAGTGGTTCACGTTTTGAAGAGGAACTTGACGAATCCAATGTCTCCGGGGTCGACGGTTGTGGTACACGGTCGTCATGGTACTTGGCGAGTCCGCGTAGTCGTAGACGTTCCAAGGTACTTGACGATCGCCAGTGTAGTCGCACATGGTGTCCGCAGCAACATGTCCATGATGCCAAACAAACCAATAGCGACCGAAGGCAGCAGGGTGCGAGGCAAAGCTTGAGCAAAGGGGAATGCCATGGGCGTGCATCGAGCAAAGGGGCGCCGGCTCATGGGCGGCATGGACGGGCGTAAAGCGCCGATCGAGCTCCTCTCGACCTGCAGCATGGATGCGCCGAGGGACGAAGGTGGAGGCCCAATGAGGTCGGCGGCTTAGGCCTCCATGGGGCGGCGAAGAACGGCGGCCGGCATCGGCCTTTGGCGCCAAGGGGAGGCGGAGCTCCTGCTCGGGGAGAAGCTGCGAGGGGAACCGTGTGGACGAAGACGAGACGCGGATCTGGGCGGCGGGAGCCCATCTCCGATGATGGTGGCGGTGCTGGAGCGAGAACGAACGCAGGGGGACGCAGAGAAGCTCGCGTCCATGACTTCGCAGGGGACTTGGAGCGGCGACGGTGAACTGGGGTCACCGGGATCCGAAGCAACGGAGTCGAACTCGACTCGATCCAGTCAAAACGAGGCGCCTGGCTCGCCCTTGATGCAGAGGAGGGGCGGAGCAGAGGAGGAGGCGAACGGGCATGGGGAAGGCAGCAAGGCGGTCGGAGGGGTCTCGCTCCTCTCTCTTTCTCTGTGGTTGGGGCACGAGCGAGGGAGAGGGAGAGATCGAGAGGAGGGAGTGGCGGCGCAAGGGAGGAGAGCAGGGTGCGGGCTAGGGTTAGAGCTGGTGGGGGCGCCTGACTGGTCAGTGGAACGGGCCGGTCTGGTTGGTCAGGCCCAAGAGGCCGGCTGGGCTGGCTCCTCTCTCCTCTCTTCTCTTAAAACAGAGAAAAAGAAAGGAAAGGGAAGAAAAGAAAAAGGTTAGAGAAAGAGTTTGGGCATGGGGATTATTTTCCCGGACTCACAAAAATATGCTTGTTCCGAGAAAATAGAAAAAACCATGATTGAAAGATGTAAATTCAAACTCATTTGAATGGGTTTGAACTAGGGCTTGATAAAAGGAAGGTCCAAAAATGTTGAGGATTTCAAGGGCTCCAAAATGATGAAATAATTTATTAGACAAAGTTTGAGGTCAAGAAGTGAGATAACAAAGGCATTGGGATAATTTGCCAGTGTGTTATGGTGATTTCCAAATTAAAGAAATATTTAATATAGCTCCCTAATATTGGGATGTTATGTTATAAAGAGAAGTCACCCTTCCCTCAATTTAAATAGATCAAAAGATCTATGCAATTTATTTAGTTGAGGTAAGATGCAAAGGTTAATGACATGATGGCATGATGACATGATGCAATGCAAAAATAAAAGAGCAAGCACAAAAGAAACACACAGCGAAACTCGGAATAGCTAGAAGTCTTCGAGCGCTTGCCGGTCTCGGGGCGTCACAACACTCCACGACTACAAGAGGATCTCCCGAGATCTAGGATGACACCGGAGAGAAACGGAAGAGGAAGAGAGGAGGTAAAACTAAGTTGCTTCTTCGATTTAACGAAAGTGAAACCAATGAACCTTGAGAGGTTGAGCAAATTGAAAGAAAGAATACAATGGAATGAACGAGATTGCGAACAGTCCATTAGAAAAGAGGAACACGGAACATTACGGGAACTTGAAGGTTGCAAAGACATGAATCAAGAGTTTAAAGGACAAGATGGAATTCGAAACCACTCCGGTTAAAACAAGATGAGAGAGGAAGAATACGGGCAGCACTCCGGTTGAACATGGAAGGAATAGAACATGAACTTGGCAAAATGAAAGCACCTGGATGAGACTCCTGTTAAAAGAGGAACGATAGACACAACACTCCGGTTAAATCGATAAGCAAGGAAAAGTACATGGTCTTGACAAAAGAAGATGATGGGTCGAAGAGAGCAACATCACAATGCCTCCTAAGAAAAATTGAAGATAGATCATTGGAATAAAGGAATGGAGAAGAAAATGACAACTTCTACCACAAATGAATTTGGAAGGCATCCTTGCAAAGAAGAATCGAACGGAGTTGTTGGAAAACCAACAACGAAAAGAATAACCTTGTAGTGGACTTATGGAAACATCTCAACATTATGAGGTGAGCTTCTGCCACCAACGGAAAAATTCGTTTGGATTGATATAAACAAGGAGACGATAAACTTATTTCACCGAGTGGAAAATTGAAGAACTTGTGTCATTTATTAGCACCATAATTTGAAACAATCGTTAGGGAAAGCTTTAGGTGAAATATAGCCCAAGATAACTCCAATGAAGAGATTGATGGATTTAAAATACCTCATTCTTGACAACATGTGAATCATGAAGCATGAAGGAAAATTGTCAAGAATGACATAACACCATCTCAAGAGATAAGGTAGAAAGAATTGCACTTCAGAATGCAAGATGAAGAATACTTGAACTCCTCAAAACAAAACATGTGTTGGAACACCATGTTTATTTTGAAGTATGGCTTGACGGATCTTAACTCCGAGAGAAATCTTGATGAACAATTGAAGAATGAAAAGAATCCTTGACGAAGCACCATGTAGAGCCTCCATGAAGAACTCCGGTAAACAAAAGGGTGATAGAAAGAAAGAGAAGTTGAAAACACAAGGTGAAGCCTTGCAATGATTTAGATGGATCTTCGTGATGATGAGAGCTTGGAACTCCGGTGAAAAGAAAAGATGAACAACTTAGAACCGAGAAATGATATCATGAACAACTCCGGGATAAGGAATTGAATTTACTCAATGAAACAAGAATAAGAACTACATTATGCTCATCCTTCACCAATTAAATTGATGACAAGCAACGGATTTGGCATACTACTTATTCTCGTAGAAAGGATTAAGATAGATATGGCGCAAACTTGGGAAGGTCTTCAACGAACCACCGGTAGGACTGAAACACCGAATAAATTAATATGAGAAGATAGGGAGAGGAATCTTGAACAAACCGCCGTAAGAATTAAAAAAACGAACAAAGAAAAGATAGCGAAACCTTGGGAAGAATTAGAAAATGAACGAAGATACTTGAGGGGATTTAGATACATGAGAACGGAGAGATCATGAACTGATTAGTGAATACTTGAATGATGCACCGGTAAGATTTGGGGAACAAGAGCTAAAAGCTGGAATGAATAATTCTGAGATGATGGGCTCATAAGAATCAAACTGAAAAGACTCCTAAATTGCTCCGGATGGGTGAAAAGAATTCTCACAATCAAAACAATTATGAGGATGGCACGAAGCTAGAACCATGAATCTTGAAGAGAATGGAGCAAGATTAAAGAGAAACTCTTCTTCGGTCTTCAAAATTCGAGAATGACGACGAGAAACACCACCATGAATTGTTGAGGCACTCCAGAATGAAAATTAGAAAGGTTGAACCAAGGATGAAAAGAATTTGAAAGATCTTGGAGAAAGCCATGACTGATGAAAACCCATTCTTACGTCAAACTTAGAAAAGAATTTTAGAAGCTTCGGAAAAATTAGAAGAGTCAGGTAAGATACTGGAAAAGACCTGTGGGTTAGGGCCCACTCAAAAGAACCACCGATGAAAGATTGTTTGAAAAGAGAGATTGCACCGGTTGAATTAAATGGCTCAAAAGGGATAACAACTTCGAGAAATCTTGCACGGATTAGGAATGAAAACACGAATCTTCTGAGATAATCTTTAGCACTCCGGAAACAAACGAATAACAAGAAGTGAAAAATTAAGAGGTGCACCGGCATGAGAAAACATTTGAAATGAGGAAAGGAATATGATCAACACTGAAAGCTTGAGTTAAATCCACTGGAAAAGAATACGAGAATGAAGAATGATGAACTTGAAGCTTCCATAGCATCTTCATGAGAATCACCGGATAAGAGCATTGAGGAAAAGAATGAAGAGAATTCGCAGCAATAAAATGGGTACTTGGTTAGGGATATATGAGTCCTTGACGAAAAGGGTGGGAGGCGGGAAAAACAAAGACAACTTGGGACGGATGAAGCAAGCACCGTTGCAAAGAACTGAGAATTGATCTCGCAAATGGGGAGAATGATGGGATCATCTTGAAGAGAAGCGCAACGGTGAGAAGAAATTGAGATGACAAACTCGATGATCAAGAAGGATTAGTATTCACATAGAAATATGAGAACACCATTTAGGAAAGGTATGGAATCAACACTTGACATTGAAGCAACTCGAATACCACAACTCAAAACAAAAACAAAGGATTTGGCTCGCAGAATAAGCTGGAAACAAACATATGATAGATCCCATATCGTATCATGTGTGTGTTGGAAAGATATCCTACGAGATACTTGAATTCCCACTTATAAACTCCCGAATTTTTTTTGGTTATGCAATCAGGTGTTGGGGATACAGGGGACACAAAATATATCACCCAAACTAACAATACCTAGATCCAGCTGTATCCATCCTTCAACACATAACCAAGAAACCTTCGGAAATCATTTACCTCAACCTTCGAAAAGCATCTGTTATACGAGTTATGGCAATACTCCCGAACTCGCCCCAGTACTGGGTTATCAAGGTTATCTCACCAACAACTGCATAAAAGAGATTTTCGATGTCAATAAACTCGTGTATTCCGTAATCAGAACGATAAAATTGTGACGACAACACCGGAGCTCAACTCCCCGGACACCGCCACAACCCCTAAATGTCAGGAGGCACCAAGAACAATGTTCTCGTCACAAAACCATCGGAACGATTCCAAGATACCCGCGTGATCCTAAAAAAAGTTTAGTGAAATTTGAGGAGAGTAGAGTCAAAACTTCAACGTCAGGGGGCCTCACCAGAGCGATTTAAGGGACCGAGGAGTAAAAAGAATCCTACTCCGATATATATAATCCTAAGACTCAAAACATTTTTCTAGACTCAACAACGCCAAATGATTCGATCAAGCAGGGGCTCCTAAGTCGGGATGGCTCGACACTAACTTGAACGCCTCGATGCGGCTATATCTCCCACGTGTCGAAGCACGACTTAGAGGCATAACTGCATTGAAAGCAATGTCGCAAGTGAGGTAATCTTCACACAACCCATGTAATACGTAAGGGAAAGAGATACGTAGTTGGCTTACAATCGCCACTTCACACAATACATGAGTAAAGCATTACATCATACAGATACAATCAAGGTCCGACTACGGAACCAAAATAAAAGAAGACTACCCCAAATGCTACAGATCCCAACCGGGCTCCACTACCGATCAACTAAAACGAAACAACACAATGAACAGGATCTTCATCGAGCTCCTCCTTGAGCTCGGATGCGCCACCGCACGGTTTCATCGGCACCCGCAAACTGGTTTTGGAAGTATCTCCGAGTCACGGGGACTCAACAATCTCACACCCGCGAGATCAAGACTATTTAAGCTTATGGGTAGGAGAAGGTAGTGAGGTGGAGCTGCAAGAAGCGGCTAGCATATATGGTGGCTACCATACGCAAAAAGAGAGCGAGAAGAGGAGACAAAAGCACGGTCGAACAACTATGATCAAGAAGTGATCCTAGAACAACCTACGCCAAGCATAACTCCAACATCAGGTTCACTTCCCGGACTCCGCCGAGAAGAGACCATCACGGTTACACACACGGTTGGTGTATTTTAATTAAAATCAACTTCGGGTTTTCTACAACCGGACATTAATAAATTCCTATCTGCCTCATAACCGCGGGCACGGCTTTCGAAAGATAATACCCTGCAGGGGTGTCCCAACTTAGCCCATGATAAGCTCTCGCGATCAACGAAGGATATTCCTTCTCCCCGGGAAGACCCGACCAGTCTCGGAATCCCGGCTACAAGACATTTTGGCAGTAATAAAACAAGACCAGCAAGACCGCCTGAATGTGCCGACAAATCCTGATAGGAGCTGCACATATCTCGTTCTCAGGGCACACCGGATGAGCAGTCCGTACAACTAAAACCAGGCCTCAAGTTTCCCCGAGGTGGCGCTGCACAGGGTTTCTAGTTTGGACCAACACTGTGAGGAGCATTGGCCCGGGGTGGGGGGTTAAAATAAAGATGACCCTTGAGTCTGCAGAACCCAAGGGAAAAAGGCTTAGGTGGGAAATGTTAAAACCAATGTTGGGCCTTCTTTGGAGGAGTTTTATTCAAAGCAAACTGTCAAGGGGGTCCCATAAATCACCCAACCGCGTAAGGAACGCAAAATCAAGGAACATAACACCGGTATGACGGAAACTAGGGCGGCAAGAGTGGAACAAAACACTAGGCATAAGGCCGAGCCTTCCACCCTTTACCAAGTATATAGATGCATTAATTAAATAAGATATATTGTGATATCCCAACAAGTAAACATGTTCCAACAAGGAACAACATCTCCATGTTCCGACAAGGAACAAACTTCATCTTCACCTGCAACTAACAACGCTATAAGAGGGGCTAAGCAAAGCGGTAACATAGCCAAACAACGGTTTGCTAGGAAAGGATGGTTAGAGGCTTGACATGGCAACATGGGAGGCATGATACAGCAAGTGGTAGGCATCGTAGCATAGGCATAGCAAAAGAGCGAGCATCTAGCAAGCAAAGATAGAAGTGATTTCGAGGGTATGGTCATCTTGCCTGAGATCCCGCAAGGAAGAAGAACGAGTCCATGAAGAAGACAAACGGACGTAGTCGAATGAATCCTCACAACTCCGGAAGGATACCGAAGCTAACGAGAGAAGCAACCCGGAAACAAACAAACAACATGGTAAACCAACAAGCACAAACATGGCATGATGCACAACCAAGTATGATGCATGTCCGGTTTAAATAGCATGGCATGGCAATATGCACAAACAAAACTACAAGTTAAATGGAGCCCAATATGCAACGAGTTGCATATTGACTAAAAACAACATCAATAATTTAGTTCTCTCTCGTTATGTACCCAACAACATTAAATGTTATTAAACATGGCAAGAGGTGATGTATAATGAAACTACTTATCTAGGCAAGTTTTAAATGAGGCCGGAAATAACAAACAACAATTCCAGAAAAATCCCCATATGTCATTTAGCAATTCAAAGCAAACACAGTTTTAACCATTTAAATGTTGTTAACATGATGCGGATGACATAATCAAGGTTTATGCAATATTTATGCAAATGTTGACATCTAATATGATAGGGAGCATTTGGTCACCATGGCGGAACAAAAGGGGTGCCACAACAACGATAACGAAAATGGCGCCACGGCAACATTCGGGTCCCGGTAACTCGATTGAGATACCGATGCAAGAGAGAAGTGTGCGGATGTGTGGAACACGCAAGAGATGGGGAGTGATCTCGGATACCGGGTGTCCCACGTGACGGTGGCATGGCAAACGAGGAACGTGCAAAGACAATTCGATCAGGGTGCAAAACTCGAGCATCTCATACAACACAGAAGCATTTGTTCACGGGCGGTCGTCTCGGGGTTATACCTTCGAAGCATGCATTTTCGGGGCGGATCGAGTTCGTCGAGGGAAGTAGTGGTACACGGGTCGTAGTGGGAAGTAGTCGTTCTCGCGATGGTAGCGGAAGTAGTGGTTCACGGACGTCGTGGAAGTAGTGGTTCACGTTTTGAAGAGGAACTTGACGAATCCGATGTCTCCGGGGTCGACGGTTGTGGTACACGGTCGTCGTGGTACTTGGCGAGTCCGCGTAGTCGTAGACGTTCCAAGGTACTTGACGCATCAGCAGGTGTAGTCGTAGACGTTCCAAGGTACTTGACGCATCAGCAGGTGTAGTCGTACATGGTGTCCGCAGCAACATGTCCATGATGCCAAACAAACCAATAGCGACCGAAGGCAGCAGGGTGCGAGGCAAAGCTTGAGCAGTGGGAATGCCATGGGCGTGCAACAGAGCAAAGGGGGCGCCGGGGCTCATGGGCGGCATGGACGGGCAGAAAGCGCCGATCGAGCTCCTCTCGACCCGCAGCATGGATGCGGGCGAGGGACGGAGGTGGAGGCCCAGCGAGGTCGGCGGCTTAGGCCTCCATGGGCGGCGAAGAACGGCGGCCGCATCGGCCTTTGGGGCGGGCAGGGAGGTGGAGCTCCTGCTCGGGGAGAAGCTGCGAGGGAACCATGTGGACGAAGACGAGACGCGGATCTGGCAGCGGAGCCCATCTCCGGCGATGGTGGCGGTGCGGAGCGAGAACGAACGCAGGGGGAGGAAGAGAAGCTCGCGTCCATGACTTCGCAGGGGACTTGGCGCGGCGACGGCGAACTGGGGTCACCGGGATCCGAAGCAACGGAGTCGAACTCGACCCGATCCAGTCAAAACGAGGCGCCTGGCTCGCCCTTGATGCAGAGGAGGGGCGGAGCAGAGGAGGAGGCGAACGGGCGTGGGGAAGGCAGCAAGGCGGTCGGAGGGGTCTCGCTCCTCTCTCTTTCTCTGTGGATGGGGGCACGAGCGAGGGGGAGGGAGAGATCGAGAGGAGGGAGTGGCGGCGCAAGGGAGGAGAGCAAGGTGCGGGCTAGGGTTAGAGCTGGTGGGGGCGCCGACTGGGCTGGTGGAACGGGCGGTCTGGTTGGTCGTGCCCAAGAGGCCGGCTGGGCTAGCTCCTCTCTCCTCTCTTCTCTTAAACAGAGAAAAGAAAGGAAAGGGAAGAAAATAAAAAGGTTAGAGAAAGAGTTTAAGATGGGGATTATTTTCCCGGACTCACAAAAATATGCTTGTTCCGAGAAAATAGAAAAAACCATGATTGAAAGATGTAAATTCAAACTCATTTGAATGGGTTTGAACTAGGACTTGATAAAAGGAAGGTCTAAAAATGTTGAGGATTTCGGTGGGGCTCCGGAAAATGATGAAATAATTTATTAGACAAAGTTTGAGGTCAAGAAGTGAGATAACAAAGGCATTTGGATAATTTGCCAGTGTGTTATGGTGATTTCCAAATTAAAGAAATATTTAATATAGCTCCCTAATATTGGGACGTTATGTTATAAAGAGAAGTCACCCTTCCCTCAATTTAAATAGATCAAAAGATCTATGCAATTTATTTAGTTGAGGTGAGATGCAAAGGTTAATGACATGATGGCATGATGACATGATGCAATGCAAAAATAAAAGAGCAAGCACAAAAGAAACACACAGCGAAACTCGGAATAGCTGGAAGTCTTCTGGAGCGTCGGTCTCGGGGCGTTACACGCTGGGAGCCCACAATTAAGTTGTGGAGATTGGCCCAACCTTGTTTGTAAAGGTTCGGTCGCCGCCTCCAAGGGCACCAATAGTGGAATCACGGATCTCGCATTGTGTGAGGGTGTGAGGAGAATACGGTGGTTCCAGTGGCTTCTTGGGGAGCATTGTGCCTCCACACTGCTCTAACAGAGACGTACTTCCTCTCAAAGTGATGGAACTTCGGTAACACACCCTCATCTCCACCAGCTCCACTCTTTGTTATATCTTACCTTTACTTGTGCAAGCTTATATTGTAGTGTATCCCTTGCTTGCTTGTGTGCTTGTTGTTGTTGCATCATATAGGTTGCTCACCTAGTTGCATATCTAGACAGCCTACTTTGATGCAAAGTTTAATTTGATAAAGAAATGCTAAAAAAATTAGTTGCCTATTCACCCCCCTCTAATCAACTATATTGATCCTTTCACCCGTCTATCGCGTCTTCGCCCCACGTCGGCCTGGTTCGGTAGCGATAGGCGAGGCATGTGTCGCACGCACAGTGCCATCTCGTGTGATGGTGGTTGTCTACACCGTGGGCCTCGCGTCAGGCCGGTTTGCTCGCGCCAACTAGGTCCTGCGTCGTGGCTGCAACTTAGGCTAGTGCGTGGGGCCAGTCTGTGAGGACCATTGTCGTGTGCATGCCTTTGTCGTTCTTTTCGCCCGCTGGTACTTCTCGGACGTAGGGGGCCTTGCCTAGCCGGACATGGAGGGACTGGACTTCCCTGAATCTTATCGCCGTGGGCTCTGCTGGCTAACGCGGACGTGGAAAGTCCTTGCGAACTCAGCTTCTCGTCATCGTGGGGCGTGTCCGGCTAGCGCGTTTTTGTTGTGGTGCCTGACCACCTGTGCCGGCCTGGTTCTATCATGCATGGTTTATTTTGTTCTGTCGTTTTGGGTAAGGCCAGCTATATGTACGTCGGCTTCGGCGGCATAGCATGATGGTGGGTCCACATTAAACTAGTCATGTTTTGCACTATGATGTCGCTGGCTGGGTGTAGGCGGTTTTGTGTCATACATGAGGGGTTGTTGCGGGCGGGTGGTGACATTTTCATATCCTCCTTATTTGTGTGCTAGTGTTGACGTTGCTTTGGTTGGCTGCGTCGACTTTTATCGCTGTTGATGGGCCTATACATTTTTCGGCCCACGGGATAGTGGATCAGTGTCCTTTTATTCGTGGTGCGCTACGAGGGGGACACCAGTATAGAATCTCACATTAGGGGAGTTCAATGAGATCAACGACAAAAAATCATACTTGGACATTCCGAAAAATTCTGAAATTATTTGACAACATATCTGTGGGGTGTGTCTACAATTTCGAAAAAATAGCTCAAAACTTGATGTACATTTAGAGATTCAAAAAAGAAAATTTCAAATATGAATATTGGCAGCTTTGGGTGAATAGTATTTTGACAATATTCACATCTGATTTTGTCTTTTCTGTTTCTGTTAGTGTAGGTCAAATGAGAGCTGAAACTTTTGAGGTTGTACATCCAACATTAATGTGTGTCAACAACTTTTTTAAGAATGATTAAAAATATTTTGCATTTTAAAAAAATTATCTCATTCATCTCACCTAATGTGAGATCCTATACTAGTCTCCCCCGCGCTACAAGGGTGATGTTGTCCTTTTAGTCCCCTCTCTTTCCCATATCTATATATTCCTCATTCCACAACCCTGTCTCAGCGCCTATCTCACCCAGAAAACAAATCGGCCTTCATCACCTGTTCTTCTATACGGTTGCATGTTGGGTTGTTTGTCGAACGCTATGGTGCTCGTGTCACCTGCTAGTCAATGTTCGGCCTATGTTCTCCTTTTTCTTGTGCTAGGTCTCTTGTTTTTGTATCTGTGCTTTCCCTTTTTTGTTTGGCAGGGATGTTGTTGTTTTAGCATCTATTTTTTAGCTCGTTTGTGTTTGAGTTTAGGAGCGACATGGATTTGAGCTCGCTTGTATTTGCACATCGTGTGTTCCTTGGGATGCTTGATGGGTAGGTTATTTGTTGTGATTGCTCCATGTCATGAAGGTTTGTAGCTTGCTTTGTTTAAGGAGAGTTTGATGCCCTTTGCAGGCCTAATTACATTGTAACCAAGTGGTGTGTTCCTGTGAGATTTATTGCTGAAACTTGTTGTTTTTTTGTTGGTTTCTGCGTATTTGATGTCTTCCATTGCCTTTTTGTGCTACCTGTTTTGGAAAAGATTGAGGTGTCTAGATAGCCGTCACTCCATCAGTGCAGAGATTTTTTTTGAAACGCCTTTCGAGTTGGCTTCCCTTGGGTATTTTCATTTCACTCATTGTTGATTCCTTTTGTTCCTTCTAGACATCAGGTTGTTGCTCCATGGGTTCCTCAACGTCGATTGTTCAGTTGCTAGTGTGTTGGTCCGTGTCGGTGTCAAAACCGGCGGATCTCGGGTAGGGGGTCCCGAACTGTGCGTCTAGGATCGATGGTAACAGGAGACGGGGGACACGATGTTTACCCAGGTTCGGCCCTCTCTATGGAGGTAATACCCTATTTCCTGCTTGATTGATCTTGATGAATATGAGTATTACAAGAGTGGATCTGCCACGAGATCGTAAGGGCTAAACCCTAGAAGTCTAGCCTGTATGACTATCGTAATGTGTATGTGTCCTTTCTGGACTAACCCCTCCGGTTTATATAGACACCGAGGGGGATGTAGGGTTTACATGGAGTCGGTTACATAAGAAGGAATATTCATAGTTGGTCGCCAAGCTTGCCTTCCACGCCAAGGAGAGTCCAATTCGGACACGGGTGCAGTCTTCGGCCTTCATGTCTTCGCAGCCCATCAGTCCGGCCCATAGATAGCAGGCCGGCGCCCGAGGACCCCTTAGTCCTGGACTCCCTCAGTAGCCCCTGAACCTGGCTTCAATGACGAGGAGTTCGGCGCGCAGATTTGTCTTCGGCATTGTAAGGCGGGTTCCCTCCTTCCGAACTCCAGAATAGTCTTCGGATGCGATGATTGTATCCGGACCTGTTACACACACCATACACAACCGCAGAGAGAATATAATATTTGCACGAATCTAATCTGTCGACAGCTTCTTTACAACACGACATTGCGTCTGTCCGGTCATAATTTCGAACCATTTTTCTTCTGCCATCCCATGTTTCGAGACGCGGTTGTTATTGGCATGTCTTGTCGAAGCAGAGATCATGTCCCCTTATTGCAGGATTCTCATCAATGCGGGCATGGGTAACCCAACCGTGTCGTTTATACAGCCCTTGGGAACAGGCGAACCCTAAGGCGAGTGAGGAGGCGTTTAATATTTGCTGCCTTTATAAGGGGATAAGGATTCCCTCTTCCTCTTCTCACGCTCTCTCTCTGTCTCCTCCTTTCCGATCTCAAGCTCCAGCTCCCAAGTTCTCATCTCCTTTCCACTCAAGCAACCATGTCCGGATCCGGTGGTCAGGGCAAGTGGATGGTCTCCTCCGTCAAGGAGGAGGACATTACTGAGCTTCAGGCGGCCGGATATTTGGCGAAAGAGATCGCCCATCGTCTGCCGGCCGAGGGACAAGTCGTCCCCATGCCGGAGCCCACAGAGAGGGTAGTATGCATCCCCCATTTCTTCCGCGGGCTAGGGTTTCCACTCCACCCCTTCGTCCGCGGGCTAATGTATTATTACGGGGTAGATTTCCATGATCTGTCCCCGAATTCCTTCCTCAACATCTCGGCGTTTATCGTCTTTTGTGAGGCATTCCTTCGCATCCACCCCCACTTCGGGCTGTGGCTCAAAGTTTTCAACGTGAAGCCGAAGGTGGTAGACGGCCAGTACGCGGAGTGTGGAGGAGCCATGGTGAGCAAGCTGCCCAACATCTCCTGGCCGAAAGGTATTTTTGTGGAGACAATGAAGGAGTGGCAGAGACAACGGTTCTACATCATAGAACCCCGCGACACCACCTAGACCGCGGCTCACCTCTTGGGTCGAGAAGATTCCGGACTGCTGTTCGACTGATGAGCTGATAGCGTTGCAGACGCGCATTCAGAGCATGATAGCCATGGACGTCAAGCTCGTCGATGTGATCTAGGTGATGCTAGTTCGCCGGATTCTTCCATGCCAGCGCAGAGGACGACCTCTGTGGGATTTCAACCCGAAGAAGCATCAGACCATGGTGAGGCTCTTCGAGACCACCCACGAAGATGCCTAGAGGTTGCTCTTTAAGGGCAACAAGAAACCGCCGGCCACGAATTCAGACCGTGGTCACAATTGTAAACACCCCGCCAGCAAGGTATGTTACTTTTGACATATCCCCAACTTAAATGTTTCGAGGATGATGTCTGAGATTTTAGTATTGCTCCCTCAGGACTGGGTGGAGAGGGCGAAGCAGATCTAGTGTCCGGCTCCGCTGCCCAAAGAACCATTCATCCCGCGCCTGGCGAAGATGCTGGTGCCGGCGCCATATAAGGCGCTGGAGAAGAAGGCCAGGAAGAAGGCCAAGGGGGCCAAGAGTGGCCCCCGTCTCAAGGGAACTTCGTACGCGACGTCCGAAGACGACGAGGCCCATTCCTCTATCCCTGAGGACAATGACGAGGAAAAGGAGGAGGAGGAGGAGGAGGAAAACAACCCTCCTCCCGAGGATAAAAAGAAGAAGAGGGCGGCCTTGGCACATCCGGAGGCGAAAGCGCCCGAAAAGGGGAAGGGTGCCCCAGCGGACAATACTGCGTGGGACGTTGACAGTAGTCCGGAACGACGCCCCCGCACTAAGCCCCAGGCCGCATCATAAGTGACATGGCTTATTTATGCACACATCCAACCCTTTCTCTTTATTATTTTAATATGGTTAACTACATTATTGCAGTCCGGCCTGTGACCTTATCCAGCGATCCTCCTCTGGAGGTTCGTTGGCTCCATCGGAGATGGAGAGCATGTCGCCACCGACTGCTTACTTCCCTGGGGCCAGGGACGACACCGAAGTGCTGTCCCGGAGGACCCCTCCGAAGGGAGGAGCCCAGAACGTTGTCCGGGAGGCGCCACAAGGCGAGACCTCCACTGCCGGACACATGGGGGAGCCAATCCCCATGAAGACGAGTGAAGAGGGCCGTATCCAGTTTGGCCCTCAGCCGAATACGATTCCGGAGACCCATATGGCTCCGGAGTCGGGCGAGCAGCCCCCTTTGAAGGAGGGGGGGTTGCACCGCCTCCACCGATGGCTCCTGTCCATCCAGGAGCGCCGGATGACCTGATGGGGGCATTGCGAAGCGCCTCCGTCGTGGACGAGCACCGTGCCCTATGGGTGCGGTGATCGAGAAGGTTCAGTCCGCCAAGATCGGACTGAATGAAGCCTACAGCAGCCTGTTAACAGGTTTCGAGGTAAGAAATAGAAAAACCCCATGTAGTCCGTAGCCCCTCAGACGTTGTTCGGTGTTCGGTGAGAAGAACCGGACAGAGGATTAATCCTTAATTATAAGAGGCTGACTGAATATGTATTGATAAGCAGGCGTCCCTGTTGGCCGCGACCTCACATGCTGCCAAGGTCTCCGACTGAAGCGGAGGCTGGAGCGGATTGAGAACGAGCTCGGCAAGGTTAGAATTCGGCTCCAGGAGAAGCAAGGTGAGGAACGACCTGCTATATGTTCGGGAAAGAATAAGCGCTGTATATTGACAGTGGTATTGTGATACGTGCAGAGGCCGCTACCGAGGTCGAGGCCCTGAGGAAGGCCCTGGGTGAGGCCGAGGAGAAGGATGTCAAGCAGCAAGCCGCCCGTAAGAAGCTAAAGGCCCGGGTCAAAGTAGTCCAGCAGGAGCTCTAGGATGCGGTTAACAAATGTGAGACTTTGGAGAATGATGCATCGGCTCAAGGGCCCAAGCTCACCAAGGCTCGTCAGTACGCGGAGAGACCGCACGGAATGAGGCCCAGGCCGCCCTCCAGGAGATCCAGGAGGCTAAGAAGACCACGGCGGGTAAGGCTTTTAAGATGCAAAGCAAGTATGCGGAGAAGCAGTACCCTTTACTAACCCGGGTTCGGAATTCCCCAGGGGCTTTTGCTGATCTACCACACAGTGTATCGGACACCGTGGAGTTCTATCGAGCCGAAGTAGGGGGTTCCATGGAGAAGCTCTTCTGGTCACAATATGTGGTGTCAGAGCCTCCCGTGTCCTTCACCGATCAGCTGAAACAGCTGGTGGAGCTGCACAGGGTGGCTGAATTAGCCATGAAGGATTTGACAATCCGGCTATGGCCAGCCGAAGCTATGCCTGGCAGCTACTTCGGACTCGTGAGGCGTATGGTGAACGCCTGTCCTTGGTTGGACGTCATCAAGCGCTCCGCCTGTATTGAAGGTGCCCGTATGGCCTTCGCTCGATGCAAGATGTGGTGGGTGAAGATGAACGCTGTTGAAGTTGCCAGCGGGCCGCCGGAGGGCAAGGAGCACCGCACACCCGAGCGATATTTCGCGGATGTCGTAGAGGGGTCTCGACTTGTGGCGGCGCAATGTTCGCAGGACATTGTATTTGAATAAATGTATTCATGTTGCCTTTGCCTTGTATTGTGGGAACAAAGCCGGTTTTTGTAAAATAATTTTATTATTCTTTGAATTGTTTCCTCATGTGCGGCCGTATTATTTGTAATCTGAGGGTTGGCTACCGTCGGGCTTCGCCCTCGCGTAGGTAGTACGGAGGTGTTCGGGATGGATTCTAAACAATCTTGATCCAAATATATGGTCCTTTGATGGAGTTGTTTAGCGCAACGAACAAGGAAATCAGACTGTACGACTTAAACGCCCTCACTTAGCCATAGGAGTTTTAAAATTAAGCAAGTGCGCAGCCCCTGGTCCAAGCCAAGGTGCTGTCAGCATCTGATAGGGAAGTGTCGATCCTTTGCATGACGCGGAAAAAATCTCCAACGATTTTGTAACCCTCAAACAAATGACCGGGCTCGCCAGTATCATGACAAATCAGCTTCCGACTTTCTCTTGAGGTGCTCATCCGGTCAAGGCGTGGCACAATCGCAGTAGTTCTCCCTTTACTACCCTAGCCGATAGAGCGGAACATAGGGTAGCAAGCACAGGAGCCGGGCAACCCAACTATTGACTAAAGACATGGTTCGGAGCCAATGCAAATAATGCTAAATTCGGGGTGCCGAACTTATATATAAGAAGTGTTCGGACTTTGCTGCCCTATTGTGGGGCGACAAGTAGCCCCTGGCGAATATGAAACATACAGAAGAGTATTGATGCAGCAAATAAGCAGATCGAAATAAAACGAAGTAAGAAGCGAAAACCACAGAAACTGGGCCACGAACCATTTTTATTATAACTGGATGGATACGTCAAGGCATATCTTGTACAGATGGTGCGAAAAGTATCCGGGCTATTTAACATGCCGGAATCAATAGGGCGCAGCGTGCGGGTCGTGAGAAATAAGTATGAATACTGTCAAGAAGAACGTATGGAGGTACCCTACACATCTGTGCTGCTTGCCTCCGTTGTATGCCAATCCTTCGAAAGGACTGGTGACCAGGCCCGCGGGAAAAGGAACCTGAAACAAGAACAAAATGTGAAAGTATGTGTGTCCGGGGTCGGCCTGGCCGAACTGTAGATCCCGGATTAACTTGTGCCTCCGTCGATGTCCATGGAATTTTGAGTGCGTAATTGTGTACGCGTGGTATGAATGCCACTACCTCATTTGGACTGGGATGGAGGCCGAATTGCTAATCGAGCTCTTGACGAGCCGCACCGTCCTGTTGCAGTGTAGTCCGAAACCTCTTAATGATGTTCGAGGGCTCGACAGCCGTACTATGGTACTGCTTGAGAAGGCCGCTCTGTACTTCTGCTATTAGGGCGGCGGTGTGCTCCTCTGTTTGAAGGGAGCACTCTGTATTGCCATTGACTGTTATGACGCCGCGTGGACCGGGCATCTTGAGCTTGAGATAAGCATAGTGTGGCACTGCCTTGAATCTAGCAAACGTAGTTTGTCCGAGCAATGCATGATAGCCGCTGCGGAAGGGGACGATATCGAAGATTAACTCTTCACTTTGGAAGTTGTCCGGGGAACGGAAGACCACCTCCAGCGTGATTGAGCCCGTACAGCGGGCCTCTACGCCTGGTATGACTCCTTTAAAGGTAGTCTTTGTTGGTTTGATTCATGAGGGGTTAATGCCCATCTTCCGCACTGTGTCCTGATAAAGCAGGTTGAGGCTGCTACCGTCGTCCATCAGGACTCGTGTTAGGTGAAACCCGTCAATAATTGGGTCGAGGACTAGTGCAGCTGAGCCGCCATGGCGGATACTAGTTGGGTGATCTCGACGATCGAAGGTGATCGGGAATGATGACCACTGATTGAATTTGGGGGCGACTGGCTCTACCGCATAGACGTCCCTAAGCGCTCGCTTGCGCTCCTTTTTGGGGATGTGTGTAGCGTGTTCACCGTTTTGACTTGGGGGGGGGGGGATTTCTCTACCTCCCGGTGTTCGGCTGCCGGGGCTCCTCGTCCTCGTCCTCGCTTTGTGATCCCTTTTCCTTGTTCTCGGCATTTAACTTGCCAGCCTGTTTGACGACCCAACAATCTCTGTTGGTGTGATTGACTTGTTTGTCTGGGGTGCCTTGTATCTGGCACGGACGGTCGAGTATGCGGTCCAGGCTGGAATGTCCCTCATTGTTCCTCCTGTAGGGCTTCTTCCGCTGACCGGACTTGGAGCCACTGAATCCGGCATTGACTTGGTGTCATAGGTGTGTGTCGCCATTGCTTCGGCGTTTGTGTCTACTGCACCGGAGCTTGTCGGTGTTGTTCTTGGACTCAGTGGGGCCTACCTCGCTGGCTGTGTTTTTGCTACGAGCCAGCCAGCTGTCCTCACCCGCGCAAAAGCGGGTCATGAGTGTCGTATGGGCTGCCATAGACTTTGGATTTTCTTGGCCGAGGTGGCGTGCTAGCCATTCGTCACGGATGTTGTGTTTGAAGGCTGCTAGGGCCTCGGCATCCGGACAGTCAACGATCTGGTTTTTTTTGCTTAGGAACCTAGTCCAGAATTTTCTGGCTGATTCTCCAGGTTGTTGAACTATGTGGCTTAGGTCATCGGCATCTGGTGGCCGGACATAAGTTCCTTGGAAGTTATCAAGGAAAACCTCTTCCAAGTCCTCCCAGCTGCCGATGGAATTCTCGGGCAGGCTATTTAACCAGTGTCGAGCTGGTCCTTTGAGCTTTAATGGGAGGTATTTGATGGCGTGGAGGTCATCTCCTCGGGCCATGTGGATGTGGAGAATAAAATCTTCGATCCACACTGCGGGATCGGTTGTGCCGTCGTATGATTCGATATTGACGGGCTTGAACCCCTCGGGGAATTCGTGATCCAGTACTTCATCTGTGAAGCAGAGAGGGTGTGCGGCGCCTCTATATCGGGCCGCATCGTGGCGTAGCTCTGATGGAGTCCGTCTGCGGCATTCGGCCCGGGCGTGGTTAGGTTTGTCGCGTACGAATAGGTAGCCGTCGTCGTGCCTTGAGGCACGTCCTCGTGATCCGTAGATCGATCTTGTATGTCCTGCTCTACTATCCAGGGTCTACCGGAAGTCGTACGTATGGCCCTGAACTCTTCCGTCTCTATTTTCACGGGGTGGTGGGGCAGGCTACTGTTCGGCCTAACTTGCCGCTTTATCCCGACCGCGGGATGGCCGGTCGGCCGCCCTGTCTCGACCACATGGTGGTCGTTCCGCATTACGCGAGGGAGATGTGTGCTCCGACGCCTCCTCATCAAATTGAGGTAGCAGTCTGCATTTCGGGTAGCTCTTGGCTAGGCGCTCGAGGCCGTATTCTTCGGCTGTCAGGACATCAGTCCATCTGTCGACGATAAGATCTTGCTCAGCTTGAAGCTGCTGCTGTTTCTTTTTCAGGCTCTTTGCACTGGCTATGAGCTGAAGCTTAAAGCGCTCCTGCTCCAGAGGATCCTCAGGCACGATGAAGTCTTCGTTTCCGAGGCTTGTCTCCTCCTCGGACGGTGGACAGTAACTATCATCCTCTGAGTCATATTCTGGGGCCTGTTCATCAGGGTTATCTTGCCCATTGTCGTGTTCTTCCTGTTCGGATGCAGCTCCGACAGGGTCTTCATTGTTTTCAGCGTCGCCTGGAGTACTATTTTCTCCGGTGCCAGTGTTGCTGTCCTTTGAGCAATGAGGCTTAGAGCGGTGTTCGGGTCGCCGGCGCTTGGACTGCGTCTCAGAGGGTTTATTTGCATCTGGCTCTTCTTTGTCGTCGCCAGATCCTTTAGGTGTATCAACCATGTACACGTCGTATGAAGAGGTGGCCATCCAACATCCAGTGAATGGCAGGTCTTGGCCCTGCTCCTTGTCGGCATCGTCGTCCATACCGTCGATGTCTTCGGAGCCACAGTCAAGCACGTCGGTTAAGTCATCAACAGTGGCTATGAAGTGGGTGGCAGGTGGGAAGCAAAATTCCTCGTCATCCGCCTCTAGCTCAAACCGAACATAGTTCGGCTGTGAGTCCTCCTCCAAGGACAAGTTCTTTAAAGAGTTTAGTACGTCACCAAAAGGTGAGTGCTGGAAGATGTCTGCGGCGCTGAATTCAAAAATCGATAACCGATCCAGCTCGTTGTCCACAGACGTACCTGGTCCGGAACTTATAGCCGGAGACGAGTCCAGAGTTCCATTGACGCAAACATTGCAGGATGTCGAGTACGTGTGCGGCTCCGACGCCGCGGACTTTGTGGCCTCGTAGGGCACGATTTGCTTCGGTTCTAAGGCTGTTGCAGCGACAGGATCCATCTCGCGGATGTAATCCAATAACATATATAAGTCATGTTCATTGGGACGAGGGGGAGCGATTGCTGCGGTTTCAAACCCATTGAAGATCAGGTCTCCACGGGTATCCGCGACGTAGTTCAAGCTTCCAAATCTTGCCTGGTGGCCAGGGGCGTAGCTATCGATCTGCTCCAGATGGCCAAGCGAGTTGGCCCGCAGTACGAAGTCACCGAACACAAAAATCTGTCCGGGGAGGAAGGTTCTTCCTTGGACAGCGTCATTATCGACGGTTGAAGGGGCCATCAAACCTTTTGCTGACGGTACAGTGGAACTCTCAATGAAAGCACCAATGTCGGTGTCAAAACCGGCGGATCTCGAGTAGGGGGTCTCGAACTGTGCGTCTAGGATCGATGGTAACAGGAGACGGGGGACACGAGGTTTACCCAAGTTCAGGCCCTCACTATGGAGGTAATAACCTACTTCCTGCTTGATTGATCTTGATGAATATGAGTATTACAAGAGTGGATCTACCACGAGATCGTAATGGCTAAACCCTAGAAGTCTAGCCTGTATGACTATGGTAATGTGTATGTGTCGTTTCCGTACTAACCCATCTGGTTTATATAGACACCGGGGGGATCTAAGGTTTACATGGAGTCGGTTACATAAGAAGGAATCTTCATAGTTGGTCGCCAAGCTTGCCTTCCACGCCAAGGAGAGTCCAATCTGGACACGGGTGCGGTCTTCGGCCTTCAT
Organism: Aegilops bicornis; assembly: GCA_021605145.1. Taxonomy (NCBI): domain Eukaryota; kingdom Viridiplantae; phylum Streptophyta; class Magnoliopsida; order Poales; family Poaceae; genus Aegilops; species Aegilops bicornis. The sequence continues at coordinate 73,382,825 of CM038675.1, forward strand.
GTCTTCACAGCCCATCAATCCGGCCCATAGATAGCAGGCCGGACGCCCAAGGACCCCTTAGTCCAGGACTCCCTCAGTCCGAGCATGCTTGTTACCTTTCATGTGATGTGTTGGTGGTTCAACGAAGTATGTTGCTTTCCGTGTCCCCACGGTCTGACCGGTTGTAGTGTTCATTTTGTGTGTGTGATGTGTGTGTTCTCTAATGATTTGGCAACAAGATGTTGTTTTCCGGATCCCCGCGGTCTGACTAGCTGTAGTTGATGGAGATGGCTACCGAGATGATTTCCCCCTCTAAATGAGTTCCAAAAAAGACCTTCAGATTGGATCACAAAAAAAAAACAAAGTTGTGCGACGAGCCGACGACGAACAAAATGGGGTGTAAATTAAATTCATGAGGGGTTTTAGAGGAATATAAAGGCATGGGAACCAAAAGGCGATGGAACGGAGCCCCAGGAAAGCCACAAGGCAGGGGCACGCCCCCGGCACGTTGGGAGGCCATGTGGGGTCCACGACCAGCCCCTAGCCTATGTCGGTGACCTTCGGAACCTTCTGGACTAGAAACTTTCATAGATTTTTTATGGATTTTTTTGGTCTAATAAAATTTATTTTCCGGCAAAGTCCAAAAACAACAGAAAACATCAACTGGCACTGGGCAAGGAGTTAATAGGTTAATCCACAAAAATAATATAAACTGGTGCCGAAACTATGCCAAAGTGATATAAATATAGCATGAAATAATCAAAAACTTTAAATATGTCTGAGATGTATCAAGTCTGCGAAGGGTCTACCTTTTATTTTTATGTTGAGCCAACCCCTTGAGCCATCATAATCTCTTAAAGTAAAGACAACAAAGATCCGTGAACATATAAACTGTTGATGTGCATAATTATGTTGATTCATTATTGTTGACATTATCTCTTTGATAAATAAGTTGAGAAGCTAAGCACATACTAAACTTCGTGATCTTCCTTGTGTCCACTTTTTTATCATGTACTACGGGCCCCGCAGATCCTAATTTTATTAAGGCAAACATGATACAATATTTACATGCCCTAGGGAAAACAAGAGAAAACTATGTCCAAAGGTAAGGAAAACAACACTCGCCTCAAGGAGGCAAGAATGACACTGTAACGCCCCCGATGCGGCTATATCTCCCACGTGTCGAGGCACGACTTAGAGGCATAACCGCATTGAAAGCAATGTCGCAAGTGAGGTAATCTTCACACAACCCATGTAATAAATAAGGGAAAGAGATACATAGTTGGCTTACAAATGCCACTTCACATAATACATAAATAAACATCCATCATTCGAGTACACTCAAGGTCCGACTACGGAACCAAAATAAAGAAGATACCCCAAATGCTACACAGATCCCCGATCGTCCCAACCGGGCACCACTACCGATCATCGAGGAAAGACACATAGTAACGACCACGTTCCTCGTCGAACTCCCACTTGAGCTCGGTTGAGTCGCCTGCACCGCATCGTCCGGAACCTCGCAACTGTTTTGGAAGTATCATGAGTCACGGGGACTCAAAGCAATCTCACACCATGAGATCAAGACTATTTAAGCTTATAGGAAGGACTGAGTAGTAAAGTGGAGCTGCAGCAAGCGACTAGCATATATGGTGGCTACTTACAAAGAGAGCGAGAAGAGGAGCAAAGCACGGACGTGAAGCTAGTAGCGATCAAGAAGTGATCCTGAACTACTTACGCCGACATAACTCCAACACCGTGTTCACTTCCCGGACTCCGAGAAGAGACCATCACGGTTACACGCAGTGGTTGTGTATTTTAATTGAGGTCAACTTCGGGTTTTCTACAACCGACATTAACAAATTCCCATCTGCCTCATAACCGCGGGCACGGCTTTGAAAGATATTACCCTACGGGGTGTCCCAACTTAGCCCATAATAAGCTCTCACGGTCAACGAAGGATATTCCTTCTACCGAAGACCCGATCAATCTCGGAATCCCGGACTACAAGACATTTCGACAAGAATAAAACAAGACCCGGCAAAAGCCGCCCGATTGTGCCGACAAATCCCGATAGGAGCTGCACATATCTCGTTCTCGTGGCACACCGGATAAGCTAAGCGTCTGAGGAACCGACGTAATCCAAGTTGCCCAGAATGGTCCCAAGACGGTGCTCTAGTTTGGACCAACACTCGAGAGGAGCATTGGCACAGGGGTTTAAAATAAGATGACCCTCGGGCTCGCGAAAACCGGGGAAAAAGGCTTAGGTGGCAAATGGTAAAACCAAAGTTGGGCCTTCTTTGGGACGAGTCTTATTCAAAGCGAACTGTCAAGGGGGTCCCATAAATCACCCAACCGTGTAAGGAACGCGAAATCAAGGAACATAACACCGGTATGACGGAAACTAGGGTGGCAAGAGTGGAACAAAACACTGCATAAGGCCGAGCCTTCCACCCTTTACCAAGTATATAGATGTATTAATTTTAGCAGATATTTATATTGTGATATCCCCAACAAGTAAACATGTTCCAACAAGGAACAACATCTCCATGTTCCAACAAGGAACAAACTTCATCTTCACCGCAACTAGCAACGCTATAAGAGGGCCGAGCAAAGCGGTAACATAGCCAATCAACGGTTTGCTAGGAAAGGATGGTTAGGGGCTGACATGGCAATATGGGTGGCATGATATAGCAAGTGGTAGGCATGGCAGCATAGGCATAGCAAAAGAGCGAGCATCTAGCATAGCAAAGATAGAAGTGATTTCGAGGGTATGGTCATCTTGCTCGCAATGTTCTCGAGTTGTCGAAAGCTTGATCCTCGTAGCGTTCTCAACAGGTTCCTCGTTCACGTGCTCGTCTCCCGGCTCTACCCAAAGCAACAACACAAACAAAGGAACCACAATAAATCACGGTGCAATGCACAATCAACATGATGCAAAAACATGGCATGATATGCGGAATGTGATATGCAATGCGTATGCAGCGCTCCGGAAGGGAAATGATGAACCAGGCATCAACTTGGCAAACCAAGTATGCCACTGGAAAGATGAGATGATTTCGGTTGAAATCGATATAAAGATCACGGAATCGGATGCACGGTTTGGGAATGACAAGCAAAACAAGAATGGCACAAATCTGCCATTAACAGCATGATGCCACTTAGCAAGCAACAAATAATTAAGCTACTGCACCCAAACGTATCAACAAAGTACATGGAAGTGATCTACATAAGATGCTTGACAAAAGATGAGCACTGAGCTTCGGCTAAAACACATCATAACAGGTTCAAACAAGCATGGCAAAAGTGCACAAAATATCAGGCTGGACATGGCAAAAACAGCATCAGGTTGCAATGTTCAGAGCAACAAAACTACATGCTACAGGAACTTAAAATAGCAAAACAAGGCATGGCATGAATCTACTCAAAGCATAGAACAAAAGTCCCTTACTGACCATAAGCCAAAAGGATCCGAAAATATAGTAACACCCATGTCAATATTGAAAGTTTCAACAGATTCAGCAACATGGCATGTCAAAACTGATAACAAGTAGGCATGTTTACAAGCTCAATGCACTCACTACAGAGCCTTATATGATAAACTAAGCATACATACATCAAGAAGACATGACATAGAAGACATACATGGCAAGAACAATAACATAGCATAAATGGATCAACCACAACAACCTTGGCAAAATTGAATAACATGTAAACAATCTGCCAGGAAACATTTTATAGCAAAAGTAGAGCTCGATTGACTCAAGCTATGGTATTCGATAATTGCAAACAAGGACATGGATGGATAGAGCAAGACATGTTTAACAAAACATACTTAGTGAAGTATCTCAAAATATGCATGGATCTCTCGATAGCATCAAGTTAACATGGCATCAAAATATCAGCTAAACAGGGCTGAAAACAGCAACATCAGGACACCTACTTTGCATGCTTGTGCTAGTCACCACATAGATCACAATAATACATGGCATACACCCCTGGAAAGATGGCATGGCATATTACAAAACACATGTAGGACTCTAATTCATAGGGTGCACACATCAATCATGGCAAAAATAACAAAAGTGCAAGTTCTGTTAAGAAACAGAAACTAACATCACATAGCATCCTTCCAACAGCATTTCGGGCATCAAGATGAGCTCAAAAGAAAATGACGCAATGAGATGAAATGATCTACTCTTCGAGTCGAACATTTTGATATATTATACGCGCAAAATGGACCTACAGATGCAAAGATATACCACTTCGAAAATGCAACAAAATAACAATAGATCTAAAAGACTTAGGGAAAAAAAGGAGGGGGTGAGAGGTCAACGGGCGCTCGGCCCGAGGCCGGATCGGGCCGGATCGGGCGACGGGCGTCGGCTGCTGGGAGGCTCGCCGAGCACCGGAGGACGCGGCCGGGCGGGATGGCGCTGCCGGTCCGTCTCGGCGGAGGCGAGGCGCTGGGCGCGCCGGAGAGCGGGCGCACGAGTGGCGGACGTGGGCCGGAGGCGGCGAGATGCGGCGACGGCGCTGCCGCGAGGGCGGCGCGGTCGCCTGGCGGCGCGAGATCGGGCGGCGCGGGAGATCGGGCGGCGGGTTTCGGCGGGCGTGGGCTGGAGGCGGCGGGCGAAGCGCGCGTTCATGCGGCCCGGAGGCGCGGAAGCTGGCGGCTGGAGCCGGGCGGGTTCGCCTGGCCCGGGCGGCCGGGCGGCGCGGGGCGGCGGCGCGACAGGTGGCGGCTCGCCACTGGCTGCAGGGCGGGCGGCGATGTGTCCGAGCCGGACACGTCCCGCGGCGGGAGACGATTTTGCTAGGGTTTCGGGGAAGAAGACCCGGATTTGGACGGGGGAGGTGTTTAAATAGGCATAGAGGGAGCTAGGAGAGTCCAAATGAGGTGTAGTTTTCGCCCACACGATCGTGATCGAACGACGGAGAGCATGGAAGTGACTTAGATGGGTTATTGGGCTGTTTTGGAGGGGTGTTGGGCTGCAACATAAAAGAGGCCTTTCGAGAGTGCGGTTAACCGTTGAGTACCAAACGAGCTCCAAATGACCGAAACTTGACCGGTGGTCTACGGGTGGTATACCAAGGCCACTAGACAAACCTCGGTCCATTTCGAGAAGGTTTATTACCCGCACACGGAAAAACGTAAAAGGTACCGCCGGGGGAGATAGGAGTGTCGGATTGCAAAACGGACAACGGGAAAAATGCTCGGAATCAAGAGACGAACACGTATGCAAATGCGATGCACATGATGACATGATATAAAATGCATGACATGGACAAAATGCAAAAAGAAGAAAACCCAACCACGGAGGGAATATCATATCACAATGCCGAAAATGGCAAGAGTTGGAGTTACAATTATGGAAAGTTACATCCGGGGTGTTACAACACTCCACCACTACAAGAGGATCTCGTCTCGAGATCTAGGACTGAAAGAACTCCGGATATTCGAACGGAGGTGATCCTCGCGCCCGTGTAGCTTCTCGGTCGGAATGGTGTGACCACTTCACTTTCAGGAATTTGATTGACTTGTTGCGAGTCTTGCGCTCGGTTTCTTCAAGAATAGCAACGGGTGCTCATGATAAGAGAGATCTTCTTGAAGGTCAATCTCTTGAAGTTGATAGTGCGTTCAGAGTCTTGAAGCACTTGCGAAGCTGTGACACGTGGAACACATCGTGCACGCTTGCAAAGTTGGATGGAAGCTCAAGTTGATAGGCGAGATCGCCTCTTTTCCCAATGATCTTGAAAGGACCCACGATCTAGGGGCAAGCTTCCCTTTGATACCGGGCGACGAGTGCCTTTCATTGGAGAGACGCGGAGGTAGACATGGTCTCCGATTTCAAAAGCCACATCACGGTGCTTATTATCATAATAGCTCTTCCGGGCGCGATCCGCGGCTTTGAGATTCTCACGAATGACTTGGCACATTTCTTCCGCTTCGTGATCAAGTCATTGCCAAGAAGTTGGCGTTCACCTGTCTCGCACCAATTGAGAGGAGTACGACACTTTCGCCATAGAGAATTTCGAATGGGGCCTTGCCCGAACTCGCTTGGAAGCTGTTGTTGTAGGAGAACTTCGGCATATGGAAGACAATCTTCCCACTTCATACCGAAGAAATGACACAAGCCCCGAGCATATCTTCAAGGATTTGATTAACTCGCTCGACTTGGCCACTTGTTTGAGGGTGGAAAGTCATCTTTGAAGCGAATGTTAGTGCCCATGGCCTTCAAAAGAATCCTTAACTTGGATGTGAAGATGCTGCCACGGTCTCAAGAGATCAATTGTGGAATGCCGTGCAAGGAGACAATCCTCGAGGTGTATAGCTCTGCCAACCGAAGCTGCTGTGATAGATTCTTTGATAGGAAGAAAATGAGCCACTTTAGTAAGCTTGTCAATGACAACGAAGATAGCATCATTTCCACGCTTGGACTTTGGAAATCCAGTCACGAAGTCCATTTCAATATGATCAAACTTCCACTCTGGAATAGCAAGAGGTTGAAGGAGACCAATTTGGTATTTGGTGTTCTGCTTTCACTCTTCTGCAGACATCACACTCATTCACGAATTGAGCAATTTCTTGCTTCATTCGAGTCCACCAATATGACTGCTTGAGATCATGGTACATCTTCGTACTTCCGTGATGAATGGATAGAAGCGAATTGTGAGCCTCGTTCATAATGACTTTTCGTAGATCACCCTTAGGAACCACAATCCGTTCCTCAAAGAAAAGAGTATCTTTGTCATCAACGTGGAAGCACTTGTACTTGGAAATGCCCTTGTCGATACCACGCTTTCACCTTTTTCACCATGGTATCCGTAAGCTGAGCCTCACGAATCTGATCTTCCAAAGTAGGAGAGACTATGAGGTTGGCAAGAAAACCTTGAGGAACAACTTGAAGATTCAGCTTATGAACGCTTCACAAAGATCCGGTGAAAGGGCTTGAGGATTAGACTGTTGCGAGAAGCCTTCCTGCTCAAAGCATCTGCAATGACATTTGCCTTGCCGGAGTATATTCAATACTTGGGTTGTACTCTTGAATCATTTCGACCCATCGAGTCTGCCTGAGGTTGAGGTTGGGTTGAGTGAAAATGTACTTGAGACTCTTGTGATCGGTGAAAATGTCCACTTTCCTTCCCAACAAGAGATGTCTCCACGTTATCAATGCATGGACAATCGCCGCCAACTCAAGATCGTGAGTGGGGTAGTTCTTTTCGTTAGGCTTCAACTGGCGAGAGGTATAAGCCACAACTCTCTTCTCTTGCATTAACACAACACCGAGACCTTGAAGAGAAGCATCACAGAAAACTTCGAATGGCTTTGATTCATCAGGAGGAGTCAAGACAGAGCTGTGACGAAGTTTCTCTTTGAGGGTATTGAAAGCAACATCACAATCGGGAGACCGGACATACTTCACATGCTTCTCGAGGAGGTTGGAAAGAGGCTTTGCAATCTTGGAGAAGTTCTCAACGAATCTTCGCAATAGCTTGCAAGACCAAGAAAATCATGGAGTCGCTTGACATTCCGAGGAGGTTCCCAATTCACAATTGCGGACACCTTCTCGGGATTAACAAATATGCCCTTTGGCGGAGATGATATGACCAAGATAAAGCACTTCATCGAGCCAAAATTCACATTTGGAGAACTTCGCATAGAATTGATACTCTCTGAGCTTGTCTAGCACCAATCGCAAATGTTTGGCATGATCCTTCTTATTCTTGAAGAAGACCAAAATATCATCAAGATAGACCAAGATGAATTCATTGGTGTAGGGATTGAAGATGAAATTCATCATCCGAGAGAATGTTGGAGGAGCATTGACGAGGCCGAAAGACATGACAGTATATTCATAAGAACCAAAGCTTGTTCTCAATGCCGTCTTGGGAATATCTTGTTCACGTAATGCGAATCTGATGATACCCCATAATGAAGGTCAAGCTTAGAGAACACTGTAGCACCTTTGAGTTGCTCAAAAGCTCATTGATGTTGGGAAGTGGATACTTGTTCTTGATTGTCTTCTTATTCAATGGACGGTAATCGACGCAAAGTCGGTCCGTGCCATCCTTCTTCCGGACAAAAGAACACCACAACCCCAAGGAGATGAACTCGGTCCGATCAAACCCAGACGCTCTTGTTCATCGAGCTGCTTCTTCAATTCCTTCAGCTCATTAGGTCCAAGCTTGTATGGACGCTTGCAAACTGGTTCGATGCCGGGCTCAAGATCAATAACGAACTCAAGCGGCCGATGAGGAGGCATACCCGAAGCTCTTCCGAAAGACATCTTGGTACTCACAAACGACTGGAATCGAGAGATGGCATTTAGTTCGCCTTCTCATTGAGAGAAAACAACCGAATGGTTTCATCACGAGCGGCATAGATGATCACATCATTAGAAGAGTGAGTCAATTGAATTTCCACGGCAGCACAATCAAGCCGAGCTTTGTCTTTGAGAAAGCCACCCATTCTCGAGAATAAGATCAATATCCGAGTCACCAAGGACAAATGGTTTAGCCAAAAATCTATAATCGCCCATCTTGATAGAAACATCCGAATCCTTGTGGTAGCCCTCATAGAAGAGGCTGGAGAAACAACTCCCAAGGGTTTTTCCAGCATTTCCGAAATGAAATCATGCTTTGCAACAAATGATCTAGACATGAAACAATGCGATGCACCAGTATCAAATAGAACTTTTGCAGGAATATCATTAACTGGAAGATTACCCATTATCACATCAGAAGATTCCTCCGCTTGCGCTGCATTCATCATATTCACCTTGGCAGCCTTGGGATTATGCTTGACCACCGCATTGCCGGAAGATTTCACAGGAGGAGGAGGCGGAAGACGCCTCTGGTTGAAGCATTTGTTCGCATAGTGACCTTTCTCACGACATTTGTTGCAAGTCACCTCGAGAGCGGACGGTGGTAAGGAGCACTTGACCTTGGAGCTTGAGAATTAGACTTGTTCTCGATAGCCAGGGTTGGGTGGGTGGGAAGATCCACGGCCACCGAAGTTCTTCTGGCGATAAGGCCGACGGAACGGAGGAGGAGGAAGGTAAAACTTCACTGCTTAGCTGCCACTTGAGAGGAAGAAGAAGACCGAATCGCATCCCCGATTCTCTTCTTAGAAGCCTCACATTTGAGCTGGGCAGCTTCTTGCTTCAAAGGCCATGTTGTAGAAATCATCATACTTAATCGCTCAAAAAGCACAAGAGCTAATTGCGCATCTTCTCTCGCACCACCTCTGAATTGATAGATCATACTCTTTTCATCGTGCACGCCTTGCTTAGCAAAACGAGCAAGCTTCGAACTGGATATTGTATTGATAGACGGACATGTTGCCTTGCTTGAGATTGCGGAACTCCTCACGCTTGCTCTCAACAACACTTTTCTAATGTGGTGAGCTCTGGAAATCACGGCGGAACTCATCCTGTGTAATGACACGACCTCCTCTCGAATCTTTGTATTGTCGGGTACCATTCACCGCTTGGTCCTTGAGTTGAAACGATGCAAACTTGACAAAGTCCTCGTGTCTGACATTGCTACAATCAAAATGCTTGCAGATGTCCACAAGCCAATCGTCAGCGTTTGTGGCCTCGACACAGAAACTGAAAGACTTCGGCTGATTAGCGAGGAACTGACTGAGAGTAGCAAAGTGCGGCTGATTGTTGCCTTGACCTTGATTTCCTTGATTGCCTTGCCTCAGTGCGTTCTTGCAAGAGCTGCAAAATCATCTCGAGCATTGGCATTGGTGGCTGCCATGATAGCTTGCCGTGCCTCCGGAGGCGGAGGTGGAGGTGGAGGATTCGATCGATCCCCATCATTGCGATCCGGATTCAGACGCTGGCGGAGCCATCCTCAAGAGGGTGACATCCGTTAGTCCTTTGATAGACAAATAGATAAGTAGAATCAACGGATAGAAATTGCAACATATAGTCTTCACAATAAACATTCAACAAGAATGAACGAATGAATTCCAAAGTTAATCATCACACGTTCATTAAGGTGAGAAGCCACTTAGATAAAGATATGGAAACAACATCTGTCTTAGAAACAAATCGAGTATCACAACTGAAAACAAAAGGTTGGCTTCTAGAATGAGCCGGAACAAACACATGATAGAGATTTCGCCCAAAGTGTTCGTGGTGGGGCCCACACGGACACGACGTATAGCGGCCGTCACGAATGACTAACAAGACGTCCCCGAATCAGCATAGCCAAGGATTCTTTAAGACGCCTCGCGACCACTGTAAATCGACCGTGAATGGGCGGACCACTAGACGTTGGACCCCAATCTCAAATCATACATCCGTCGGAAAGATATCCCGTAAGCTACTAGAATTCCACCTATAAACTCCCGAAACTTTCTGGTTATGCAATCTGGTGTTGGGGATACAGGGACACAAAATATATCACCCAAACTAACAATACCTAGATCCAATCAGTATCCATCCGTCAACACATAACCAAGAAATCCTCGGAAATCGTGGTACCTCGACCTTCGAAAAACATCCGTTATACAAGTCATGGCAATACTCCCTTTTCGCCTCGATCGGCTATCGGGGTTATCTCACCAACAACTGCACAAAAGAGATTTCGATGTCGGCAAAACTCGTGTATTCCAGTATCAAGCAACGATAAAATTGTGACGACAACACCTCGGAGCTCAACTCCCCAGGACACTGCCACAACCCCTAAATGTCAGGAGGCACCAAGAACAATGTTCTCGTCACAAAACCATCGGAACGATTCCAAGATACCCACGTGATCCTAAAATTTTTTTTAGTGAAATTTGAGGAGAGAAGAGTCAAAACTTCTACGTCAGGAGACCTCACAGAGCGACGAAGGACCGGGAAGTAAAAAGAATCCTACTCCGATATATATAATCCTAAGACTCAAAACATTTTTCCATTCTAGACTCAACAACGCCAAAGAAACAATCAAGTAGGGGGGCTCCTAAGTCGGAAGGCTCGATTACCAACTTGTAACGCCCGATGCGGCTATATCTCCCACGTGTCGAGGCACGACTTAGAGGCATAACCGCATTGAAAGCAATGTCGCAAGTGAGGTAATCTTCACACAACCCATGTAATAAATAAGGAAAGAGATACATAGTTGGCTTACAAATGCCACTTCACACAATACATAAATAAACATCCATCATTCGAGTACACTCAAGGTCCGACTACGGAACCAAAATAAAGAAGATACCCCAAATGCTACACGGATCCCCGATCGTCCCAATCGGGCACCACTACCGATCATCGTGAAAGACACATAGTAACGACCACGTTCCTCGTCGAACTCCCACTTGAGCTCGGTTGAGTCGCTTTGACCGCATCGCCGGAACTCGCAACTGTTTTGGAAGTATCTGTGAGTCACGGGGACTCAAGCAATCTCACACCCGCGAGATCAAGACTATTTAAGCTTATAGGAAGGACTGAGTAGTAAAGTGGAGCTGCAGCAAGTTTACTAGCATATATGGTGGCTACTTACAAAAGAGAGCGAGAAGAGGAGCAAAGCACGGACGTGAAGCTAGTAGCGATCAAGAAGTGATCCTGAACTACTTACGTCAGACATAACTCCAACACCGTGTTCACTTCCCGGACTCCGCCGAGAAGAGACCATCACGGTTACACACGCGATGGATGTGTATTTTAATTGAGGTCAACTTCGGTTTTCTACAACCGGACATTAACAAATTCCCATCTGCCTCATAACCGCGGCACGGCTTTCGAAAGATATTACCTGCAGGGTGTCCCAACTTAGCCCATAATAAGCTCTCACGGTCAACGAAGGATATTCCTTCTACCGGGAAGACCCGATCAATCTCGAATCCCGGACTACAAGACATTTCGACAAAGAATAAAACAAGACCAGCAAAGCCGCCCGATTGTGCCGACAAATCCCGATAGGAGCTGCACATATCTCGTTCTCGTGGCACACCGGATAAGCTAAGCGTCAGGAACCGACGTAATCCAAGTTGCCCAGAATGGTCCCAAGACGGCAGTTTAGTTTGGACCAACACTCGAGGAGCATTGGCCCGGGGTTTAAAATAAGATGACCCTCGGGCTCGCGAAAACCCGGGGAAAAGGCTTAGGTGGCAAATGGTAAAACCAAAGTTGGGCCTTGCTGACGAAGTCTTATTCAAAACGAACTATCGAGGGGTCCCATAAATCACCCAACCGTGTAAGGAACGCGAAATCAAGGAACATAACACCGGTATGACGGAAACTAGGGTGGCAAGAGTGGAACAAAACACCGGGCATAAGGCCGAGCCTTCCACCCTTTACCAAGTATATAGATGTATTAATTTTAGCAGATATTTATATTGTGATATCCCCAACAAGTAAACATGTTCCAACAAGGAACAACATCTCCATGTTCCAACAAGGAACAAACTTCATCTTCACCGCAACTAGCAACGCTATAAGAGGGGCCGAAAGCAAAGCGGTAACATAGCCAATCAACGGTTTGCTAGGAAAGGATGGTTAGGGCTGACATGGCAATATGGGTGGCATGATATAGCAAGTGGTAGGCATGGCAGCATAGGCATAGCAAAAGAGCGAGCATCTAGCATAGCAAAGATAGAAGTGATTTCGAGGGTATGGTCATCTTGCCTCGCAATGTTCTCGAGTTGTCGAAAGCTTGATCCTCGTAAGCGTTCTCAACAGGTTCCTCGTTCACGTACTCATCTCCGGCTCTACCCAAAGCAACAACACAAACAAAGGAACCACAATAAATCACGGTGCAATGCACAATCAACATGATGCAAAACATGGCATGATATGCGGAATGTGATATGCAATGCGTATCTGGCGCTCCGGAAGGAAATGATGAACCAGGCATCAACTTGGCAAACCAAGTATGCCACTGGAAAGATGAGATGATTTCGGTTGAAATCGATATAAAGATCACCGAATCGGATGCACGGTTTGGAAATGACAAGCAAAACAAGAATGGCACAAATCTGCCATTAACAGCATGATGCCACTTAGCAAGCAACAAATAATTAAGCTACTGCACCCAAACGTATCACCAAAGTACATGGCAGTGATCTACACAAGATGCTTGACAAAAGATGAGCACTGAGCTTCGGCTAAAACACATCATAACAGGTTCAAACAAGCATGGCAAAAGTGCACAAAATATCAGGCTGGACATGGCAAAAACAGCATCAGGTTGCAATGTTCAGAGCAACAAAACTACATGCTACAGGAACTTAAAATAACAAAACAAGGCATTGCATGAATCTACTCAAAGCATAGAACAAAAGTCCCTTACTGACCATAAGCCAAAAGGATCCGAAAATATAGTAACACCCATGTCAATATTGAAAGTTTCGTTAACAGATTCAGCAACATGGCATGTCAAAAACTGATAACAAGTAGGCATATTTACAAGCTCAATGCACTCACTACAGAGCCTTATATGATAAACTAAGCATACATACATCAAGAAGACATGACATAGAAGACATACATGGTAATAACAATAACATAGCATAAATGGATCAACCACAACAACCTTGGCAAAATTGAATAACATGTAAACAATCAGCCAGGAAACATTTTATAGCAAAAGTAGAGCTCGATTGACTCAAGCTATGGTATTCCATAATTGCAAACAAGGACATGGATGGATAGAGCAAGACATGTTTAACAAAACATCCTTACTGAAGTATCTCAAAATATGCATGGATCTCTCGGTAGCATCAAGTTAACATGACATCAAAATATCAGCTAAACAGGGCTGAAAACAGCAACATCAGGACACCTACTTTGCATGCTTGTGATAGTCACCACATAGATCACAAAAATACATGGCATACACCCCTGGAAAGATGGCATGGCATATTACAAAACACATGGAGGACTCCAATTCATAGGGTGCACACATCAATCATGGCAAAAATAACAAAAGTGCAAGTTCTGTTAAGAAACAGAAACTAACATCACATAGCATGCTTCCAACAGCATTTCGGGCATCAAGATGTGCTCAAAAGAAAATGATGCAATGAGATGAAATGATCTACTCTTCGAGGCGAACATTTTGATATATTATACGCGCAAAATGTACCTACAGATGCAAAGATATACCACTTTGAAAATGCAACAAAATAACAATAGATCTAAAAGACTTGGGGAAAAAAAGGAGGGGGTGAGAGGTCAACGGGCGTCGGCTGCGCGGGGAGGCTCGCCGGAGCACCGGAGGACGCGGCCGGGCGGGATGGCGCGGCCGGTCCGTCTCAGCGGAGGCGAAAGGCGCGGGCGGCGCCGAGGAGCGGGCGGCCGGAGTTTACGGACGGGCCGGAGCATGGGAGATGGCGACGGCCGGCGATGGCGGGCGGCGGGTCAGCGGGCGGCGCGAGATCGGGCGGCGGGTCGGCGGGCGGCCGAGGCGGCGGGAGCGCGTTCAAGCGGCGCGCTGCTGGCCGGGCGGGTTTCGCCCGCTGGCCGGGCGCGGGCGGCGCGCGACAGCGGCGCTCGCCATCGCTGCAGGGCGGCGGCGATGTGTCCGGAGCAGGCGGACACGTCCCGTGGCGGCGGAGGACGATTTTGCTAGGGTTTCGGGAAAGAAGACCCGGATTTGGACGGGGGAGACGTTTAAATAGGCATAGAGGGAGCTAGGAGAGTCCAAATAAGGTGTAGTTTTCGCCCACACGATCGTGATCGAACGACGGAGAGCATGGAAGTGACTTAGATGGGTTATTGTGCTGTTTTGGAGGGGTGTTGGGCTGCAACATAAAAGAGGCCTTTGCGAGGGTGCGGTTAACGTTGGAGTACCAAACGAGCTCCAAATGACCCGAAACTTGACCGGTGGTCTACGGGTGGTATACCAAGGCCACTAGACAAACCTCGGTCCATTTCGAGAAGGTTTATTACCCGCACGGAAAAAGCGTAAAAAGGTACCGCCGGGGAGATAGGAGTGTCGGATTGCAAAAGCGGACAACGGGAAAAATGCTCTAATCAAGAGACGAACACGTATGCAAATGCGATGCACATGATGACATGATATAAAATGCATGACATGAACAAAATGCAAAAAGAAGAAAACCCAACCACGGAGGGAATATCATATCACAATGCCGAAAATGGCAAGAGTTGGAGTTACAATTATGGAAAGTTACATCCGGGGTGTTACAGACACCCACCTAATTAGCTCATCTCTAGATCTAGGCTTGATCCTATGAGCCAGTAGAGAGATAGCATGAACAAAAGACCCTCTCCATCTATTGAAACTAGGCCTTTCATTCCTAAAAACTTTGGCATTCCTTGTAATCCAAATATTCCAGCAAGCAGTGAAAACCACTTCAGTAAAAAAAAGGCTTGGTAAAACTTCTCCTTGCATCCAGAACCACATCCCTCATATCCACACCCGGGGATCAATCAATCTGCAGGTAGCACCAAACCTTGTAACTTAAATTATAGGAGAAGAACAAATTGTCCCTATCCTTCCTAGTGTGGGTGGGACAAAGCACACATGAAGTTGAATCAGAGACATTCTAGTGCCCTCTTTCCACCATGTCTTGTGTATTTAACCTATCCATCACCAACATCCATGCAAAAAACCATGATTTTTCATAGTATAACCAGGAGCCCAAATCCAATTCAAAATGGGGTTAGAGACAATGGGCTTGTGGACATAAGTGTAATATCTCTTTGCTGTGTAAATCTTGCCACCATCCCTCCACAGCCAAGAGTCCTCCATAGACTCATTTAGCTCTAGATTATCCATGCGATGTTTGTCTGTTTGTATCTCCTGATAGGCCGGATTAGATAGAGGTAAGTGGAACATGGAATCTAAATTTTGGCAATCCAAAAAATCTCCAACTGAAGCCAGTGGGTCAATGGCATATGAGAACAACCTGAGGAATCTCTTTTGCAATGGGGTAATTGAGTTTCCAACCTGCCTGCAGTCAGACCAAAAAAGAACATAGTCACCTTTATTAACCTGAACAAAGGTGGCGACTCTAAACTTGTCCATGAGCTTGCAGATGTCCCTCCACCAAAAAGATCCACAAATAGAAGTTGCACGAGAAACCCCATTGTGATAATAAGTATTCCAGTTCAGTTGTACCCGTGGTACATCCATCTTGTTGTAAAGCTTGTTTGCATGCTTCATCAATAGGGCCTCATTTTGCACACCCAGATTCAGGATACCCAAGCCTCCATTATTTTCAGGGCTACATACCAGCTCCCAGACAACAAGGGAAGGAGCAGGATCCTGTCTATTTTTCGTTGTGCCCAGTTGAATCATATTTGTCCTAAAAATTTGCTCATGTGTGCTAGCTAATTGTTTAAAGACTAAGATATAATTGAGCATGTGATCTTTTTTGACCAACAACTTTGACAAAGACCCTTATGGAAAAATAAGATTAATGCAATTGTTTAATACCTGAGAACAATGTCTGCTGCACTAAAGAAA
Source organism: Aegilops bicornis (assembly GCA_021605145.1). Taxonomy (NCBI): domain Eukaryota; kingdom Viridiplantae; phylum Streptophyta; class Magnoliopsida; order Poales; family Poaceae; genus Aegilops; species Aegilops bicornis. Next base: position 73,399,238 of record CM038675.1, read on the forward strand.
CTTTTAATTGTTACTAAATTATTGCATTGAAAGGGTGTCACGACCTCCTCATAGGAATTTCTGTAAGAAGGGATTGATGTTTATAATGTTTAGTCACGAAAGTAAATAGTAATGATGTCATGTCTGTATTCTTTGTTATTGACTTATCACTTTATAAACTTGTTGTCAACTTTACCAAGCTCGACATTCGCTTGGGGACAAGCGAGGTATAAGCTTGGGGGTCTGATACATCCATTTTGTATCATTATTTATTATTATAAATTTCTCTTTATTATTGATATTTTGCACATTATACAATCCTAATGCATTTTCCCTTCAATTTCCATGATTTACTGGAGGAGGGGGATTATCGGAAATTTGCAAAAAATGAGCAAAATTAGGACAAATGGAGGAAAGTATTTTCCAAAGACCCAAAATTCCAAGAAAAAAATATGGCAGTTATTTTTATGTCTAAAGAAAGACAAGGGTGCTTGAGCCTGCCTAGGGAGGGCCTATGGGGTGCATGCGGCCTGCGCACTCGGTCATCCCCGATTGTGTGGTATGCGTGTGTGGTGCCCATAGGAGGCCCCCACCAGATATGGTTCATGTTGATCCTATATTACCGTAAAACCATGTCCTGGATTTTACAGGAATTTTTCGCCGCCATCAACGAGGCGGACATACTATGATCTCAATCAACACACCTGCTGATAAAATGAATGTACTCTCCAACATATTAGGCTGCAAGATTGGTACAATGCCCCCACACCTACCTTGTACTGCCACTGTGTCTCACAAAGCCTAGAGTGGAAGACTTCATACCAATGTTGAACAGAATTGAGAATAGATTGCTGAGTTGCTCTATAATGCTATCATCTGGAGATAAATTGACCCTTATAAAGTCCATTTTCACCAGTATGCCTACTTTCTTCATGTGCACTCTGATGATACCCAAAATAGTCATCAAACAAATCAATTCTTACCTTATTAACTGTTTTTGGAGAAAGTATGGCACAATGGGCAGGGGTACTATGCTTATTTCTTGGGATAAAGTCAGCAGACCAAAGGACCATGGAGGTCTAGGGGTATTAGATCTCCACATACATAACAAGGCTCTTCTCCTCAAGTTTCTGCACAAGTTCTTCAATAAGACTGACACACCTTGGGTGAATATCATTTGGGAGAAACATTATCAGAACAGATTACCTGGAGAGCAAAAGGTGGGATCTTTCTGGTGGAGATATGTGCTAAAGCTTCTCCCTATATTCAAGCAGCATGCCATATGTAAAGCAGGCATAGGGGATGCAGTTTATGCCCCCACCAGCTATGGTTCCTGTTGATCCTATATTACCCTAAAACCATGTCCTGGATTTTACGGGAATTTTTCGCCGCCATCAACGAGGCGGACGGAAACGGAGCATTTTTTTCTCCCGGAGGGCTGTTTCTCTAGTAACTTCCCTATGGAACGGGGAATTCAAAGCATTTTGACATCACCAACGCTTTGTTCATCGTGGGGATCAACATCATCATTAGCGCCAGCTTCACTGGTATCCATCTCCAACCCTAGCTTTCAATCTATGAACTATTACCTCATAGCGTTTACTGAGATAACTTCCTGCTGTTGATTACTATCTGTAGTAGATGCTTAGAAGTTTTATTTGTGAAAGATTTATATGTTTAGATTGCTAATTATAATTCATATTCATGGATCATGGTCCATACGATGTCATGTGAGTAGCCCATTATGTTCTTGAGGACATGGGATAAACCTTGTTGCTATTTGTGAAGTGGAATATCATTCAATGTTCTAATATTATGTTGTGGAGTAATTCTCTAGTGGTGATATGCGAACGTCGACTGTGTATTACTTCACTGTTAAGGGCCTAGAGGAGAGCGTTGTGTGATTACTTTATCTATAATGGGTGGTTGGAGAAACAAAAATCACCTAACCCTAAGTTTACGAACTATTGCATGAGGGGTTGTTGGAACAATTGTTATCTTAATTATTCCCTTGTATTTAGGGATGCTTTCATAGAGGGTATAACCATAAGTATGTTTTTTCAAGTAAGAACAACACATCATTATAGGTTCCACGACATAACAAATTGTCGAAGCAATGAATGTTAACTCTTGATTCGAATCTAGAGTCCACAGTATGCTGATGTGGGCTCTCCATTGGGGTAGGTATGTGACCCTCAATCTGGTGGGTACCTCGACGTCGGCGTTGGCGATGCATGTGGGTGTCGCTCTCCTCTTGAGCCACTGCCCGACTCTCTCTCTCTCTCTCTCTCTCTCTCTCTATCTATCTATCTATCTATCTATCTTCTGACACTTAGGGTGAAACTTTTGTCCGCTTCGGCTCGCAAGGCGGTGGCGGCGCTTCGCTCCGTGTCCCTCTTGGGGGAGTCATCAATGAGTGTGGCGATCCCTCGAGAGTGACGGCGTGTCTTCTATGCTTTATCTCGACCGCATGCGTGAGGCGTTTAGTGATGCATAATTGTACGTTTTTAGCATGTTTTTGCTTGTTTTGTAGTGTGTTTTTTTTACCAGCTCTTAAGGATTCCGTCAATATCTTATACTATCTCGTCTCAAAATATAAGATGTTTTTGTATGCTAGACGGAGGTAGTATCATTTTGCCATATGGCTTTATTAGTATAAAGTGAGGCGTATGCCTGTTTCGACAAACTCGAAGGTACGCCTAATGGTCATTCGCAGTTACAGAGAAACTCCAAGGTACGATGCGAAGTTACAAGGTAAACAAGAACCATGTGTGAGAACCAGTATTATCTCTGCTGTTTATGTAAATCTGTAACTATGGCCGCGGACACTGCAAAACGGGTTTCTTTGGGATCAAAAGAAGTTGAATAAGGAGGCAAGTTTTGCTGCAACCAAGGTCCTATATTCGCTCTTCTAATTTTCTATCAGCTCTGAAGCCTGGATCATTTGTACAGTGGCACTGGGCTTGAGACTTATTGCTGCTTCCGAGCTCGCCTCCTACTCTTCAGAAAGCTGAGGTTGAAGCGGGTGAAAAAATTATAAGTCAAGATCAGATGTGACATAGAATGGCACCAAGAGCTATCGTTGCTATTTTTCGCTACGATGATTCTTTTTCCTGAAATAATTAATGTGGGTGTAGAAAAGCTACCTTTGCTTATGTATATGAGAGAGGGCCTTCAAGCAAAGTCATGTGTGATGCAATACACAGGCTACCCTTTGAACCTGGAGGGTTGCACTTGCACCATGTGAAGGGGGCATGGAAGTTTCTTTACACTGATGATCCAATGGCACCTGCAACCGCGACTGCGCCTCCGAAACTGGAAATTTGCGATCCTGATGGATCAAAATGTAAGCTTTTGAATGCAAGATGAACAACACCCAATAACTCGAGTGGCAAACAAACAACAATACACAAGATTCTCATGGTCAGTTCTCAACTATGATCTTATCTTCTGCAAGGAAAAGAAAATACCAACATACCTATTTTGCACACGAACGAATGACCGACTTACAACCGCGGTTTGGATTGGGTGAACTTGAATTTCACTCTATGCCAGCCAGATTCTCCAGAGACAAGAGCGCGAACGCAATACATAACAAGCACAATGCTAACTAGCAGTTGCAGAAACATTGTGCTAGCTAGATAATTGCTAATCATTTCAGTGAAGTGATGAGAAAAAAGAAATAACTGGTCAGTTGCACAACAATTTTAACTCCTGCAGATACATGCCAGGATAAATTTTGCCCGACGGGTGGTTAGTAGATATTACAAGAAGAGAAGGATGTAAACCATGTGTATACAGTGCCAAGGTATACTTCCTGAATGAGAAACTAGCAAGAACCATTCATCCGGCACAAAATATGGTCTTACCACAGGTGCCTGTACAAAGGAAGAAAGAAACAGATGACAAAGCATAAGTTGTCCATTATCAGGAAGGCGCAAGAGAGAACTTGAGTATTGAGTTTAGTTTCTGCTAGATTTATCAGAAACAATTAAAACTGGCTGTACCTCTTTGCATGAAGGAGGTTCAGGAGCACCAGCTTTGTTGAGGAGTCTGACCCAGGTGAGGGTGGTGTCGACGTAGCTGACGAGAGGGAAAAGCTGGAGGTAGAAGGTGATCTCACCCTGCACCTCGCGGAGCTCGTCGGCGTGCCGCGCCCCATGAAGCACCGGTAGAGGTATCCACGGCCCTGGCAGGACCTGACGAGCAGCAGCGCGCGCCGGAGTGTCTCCTCGAGCTGCTCCATCGGGTTCCTCGTCTCCGGCTGCTGCATGAGCTGCGCGGCGTGGAGCTGGTGCAGCAGGTCCCCGATCATCTTGGCGCGGCGCGCGAGCTGCAGGCAGGTGGCTCTGTTACTCCGGACCGTCTGCGCCGCATCGGCGATCATCTTGATGAGCCCGTAGGCGTCCACTCCTGCAAACTGCGCAACCATGGCAGCCTGACCAACTAGAGCCATTGCTTATCTTGGGTTGGTTAAGGATCGATCTTGGAGCAGATCCAGTGTTCCAATCCAAGAGAAGGAGGAGTAGGATGTGTTCACTCTGGGCCAGGGAGAGCAAGATCCAACTAGCTGCTCATAAAAAGGCCGCCCGCGAGATATGGTGTACAAGTGACGACGACGACTTTGACTAGCGTGGGCAATACACACCATATGCTCCTATCGTTCAATTATTAGATTTTTCAATCACACCTCCATTATTGACATTTGGACAGAGATAGCTTAAGGTGAGTCCAAACTTGGGCAGGTTCCCGGAAAATTCAGGCTTCTAGTTTGAATGATTCGTCAGAAATGAGACTGAGCAAAGGCTACGGCAGCCGGTCCGACGTGACACGACCAATTGTTCAAGGTTTGAATCTTTCTCTTGACCACTAGACTAAACAAACCATATATGTCCATGCACTATATGAGCAGCATTTAGAGATTGAAGTGCTACTTAACGAACTTACTAAGAACCTTCCCATCTTCTGTGACCTCCATATTCATACCTGCTGGGGCCAGAGGCCATGATGGAAACCTCCCTACAACAGTCTTTCGCTACACTTTATAGATAAAGCAATCATCACGTCTATACAACAAGTTTAAGTACAGGCAATATAAATATATGTCTGCTGGGGATATAGCTCAAATATGCCCAAATAAAAATAAAAATAAAATAATGGCCGGCATATCAACGGCTAGGGGCCGAAGTAAGGAGGCGTCCTGCTTAACCGATCTCCGTCCAGCTCAATTGGACTAATTAAAGAATGTACATTTCTTTTGGTCACTGCAATACATGGGTTTTCTGTCTTTATAAAGCCGGAGTAATGTAATTAATCCGTAAAAATTTGAAGCCAAACTTATAGATTTCAAAGTTATATCTGCACTATATAAAGAACAGATGAAGGGTACCAATGCACCCCTAAGTGTTCTAACGATAAAAAGAAACAACAACTGTTCACTGACAACTTCCATTTCTGTTAACATAGCTAAGTTTATCTTCACACATCATAAAGTGCATAGACAAATCAACTAAGAAGAACTGACGTTTTGGATGCGCAGAAAAGTATATTATAGAGCTATTTCCAAAGGAACTAAATGTTTTTAGTGTTAACATGTATAGTTCTAGGACCGAGGCTGACGCATATTGTTTTCTACGTGGTCAGTCATTCAAATAGCGTCAAATTTGTATCTGTCCACAAGTGTTGCCAATATTTTTGGTCATTGGTTGGACGGTATTTCATATAGGTTCAAAACGCTAATAAGGGTGGGAGTGTATGCCTTATTATGGTTGCTTTGGCTATGTAGAAACGATTTGGTTTTTAATGACAAAAATACTTCTCCTCTGCAGGTTATTTTCTGTTGTACGCACTAGCTTTGTATGTGGTCTATGCTACAACATGCGGAGTACTAACCACTATTCAAGGCGGTGTGTACGCGATTGGAGCAGGTGGCTATGGAGATTTTTACCCAACATGGGTGGCAGCATAATCTCCGCATCGGTCCACCAACTGTTTCGACATAGGCATAGTGTCGGTCTATAGAACTCTACTGTTGCCGAATTTCATTTTTTTTCTTGTCAGGTTTTTATGTTTGGCTGTGTGCATCCTAGTTATGCAGAGGCCGGGTGATACTCTAAATGCTTTGTATCGCTTGGTGCTACATTTTGAGATAATAAAAGCGTCCTTTATCGAAAAAAATATCTTGTTAGCACCGACGTCTCTTTGTAATCCTTCCTTGCCTCTCAAGTTTCCTATCACAATCCTTCTCATGGTTGAACTCCTTGTATGCGCTGTCTATGGGAGGTGCGCCCCAATATATAACATGAATCCATCAGCCTGACGCGGCAAGAAGTTTTTACCCAATCTTACATGGTATCCGAGCCAACAGGTCTTGAGTTCAAGACCCTGCCAACGAAGTATAAAAATAAAAGATCCTGCGGCCTACATCGATCTCACGTCTAAGGACTAAATAAGGCTAGACGTTAGGGAGAGTGTTGAAATATATTGCTCGCCTTCCTCCATCAGTTTGGACTTTTGGATGAGTTGGCTGGAAAATGAATTCGATATGGTATCAGAGCCCTCTCTTTCAATACGTCTAGCTATCGAAACCCAAGCAGAAACCCACTTCGATCGAGAATACCATCGCCAGAAACCAGAAACATAAACCCATCTCCAGAACTCAGAAACCGAAACCCATTGCCAAAACCATCAGATCAGGGACCATATCCAAGCACCAAAACCCATGGCGTCTTCTTCAACCTCTGTTGTAGCACTAACCACACAAGTCATGGAAAACCCCACTCACCAGAATTGTATTCTTTGGCGTGCCCAGATTCTTCCCCAAGTTCGTAGCACTGGATTATATGGCCTCCTTGATGGGTCTGATCCAGAGCCGGCAAAGCAAGTCATTGTGAAGCACAAGGAGGGGAAGGACTCCACCATCACTGAGGGAGTCCTGGATTAGGGGGTGTCCGGATAGCCGGACTATAGCCTTTGGCCGGACTCCTGGACTATGAAGATACAAGACCGAAGACTTCGTCCCGTGTCCGGATGGGACTTTCCTTAGCGTGGAAGGCAAGCTTGGCGATACGGATATGTAGATCTCCTACCATTGTAATCGACTCAGGTAACCCTAACCCTCTTCGGTGCCTATATAAACCAGAGGGTTTTAGTCCGTAGGGACGAACAACAATCATACCATAGGCTAGCTTCTAGGGTTTAGCCTCTACGATGTCGTGGTTGATCTACTCTTGTACTACCCATATCATCAATATTAATCAAGCAGAGTAGGGTTTTACCTCCATCGAGAGGGCCCGAACGTAGGTAAAAACATCGTGTCCCTTGTCTCCTGTTACCATCCGCCTAGACGCACGCTCGGGACCCCCTACCCGAGATCCGCCGGTTTTGACACCGACATTAGTGCTTTCATTGAGAGTTCCTCCGTAGTCGCCATCTTTAGGCCCGATGGCTCCTCCGATCATCAACAACGATGCGCTCGTGGTGAGACTTTTCTCCCGGACAGATCTTCAGATTCGGCGGCTTTGCATCGGGCCAATTTGCTTGGCCATCCGGAGCAGATTGAAAGCTACGCCCGCCACCAGTCGATTTGGAAGTTTGAACTACATGGCTGGCGTCGCGGAGACTTGATCTTCGACGGGTTCGAGCCACGCCAAGCGTGCCGCACTATCACGAGGGCATGATCTAGCTCTGCCGCCAAACAGGTCCTCGAGGCCGCAAGGTCGACTCCGACCTTTAGCTCGGAGCCGATTACGCCGATCGAGGACGGGTGGCTGGACACCGCCTCGGGGCTGCGATCTCTACGGCGATTGAGCCGTACACCTACCCCGGCCCTTTGCGGCTTCAGGACTCAAGGTGTCGGACTCCTCTCCGGACTCCGAGCCTTCCGCGCCCCACCAATCGAATCCGATTGGGCGCCCGATCATGGAATTCACTGCCGCGGACATCTTTCAAAGACTCGCCCTTTGGCGACATCCTGAATTCACTAAAGTCTCTCTCTTTATCGTGAGAGCCTGGCCGGATTATGGTCAGGAAGGTTGGGATGCGGACGACGAAGAAATTCAAAGCCCACCCACCACCCACTTCGTAGCCAGTGTCGATGATTTAACCGACATGCTAGACTTCGACTCCGAAGACATCGACGGTATGGACGATGATGTAGGGGAGGAACATGAACCAACACCTATAGGGCACTGGAGAACCACCTCATCTCACGATGTATGCATGGTGGACACACCTAAAGGAAGCGACGATGAGGAACAACGGGATGCTACGAAGGATCATTCCCTCGAGAAGCAGTCAAAACGGCGACATAAGCGCCGCTCAAAGTCCCGCCTTGACAAAGACAACAGCCATACAGACCCAGCCATAGAGCAGGGCGAACCGGTGGACGACGAACATGCTATCGAGCAACCGTCTGAACAGGACAATCTGGATAAACAACCCGTCCCCGGCGAAGATAACAGTCCGGACGATCTCACGCCGGACAAGTTGCTGGAGCAGAAGAACCTCCACAAAAGGCTCGTCGCCACTGCACGTAGCCTGAAAAAGCAGAAGCGGAAGCTCAAAACAGCGGAAGATGCACTCAGAATCAGATGGAGCAAAGTACTCAACACCGCAGACAAATACGGCGACAGTGGCCGAACGAAGAGCTACCCAAAGCGAAAACTACTGCCTGAATTTGATGAGGAGGCCATAGAGCCCCCGCAATCAGAAAACAAAGAGGCCACCCGGTCGGATGGACGACCCCATGACAAACAGAGAGCGGCAAACGGCGCCGCACACAAGCCGGCAAGCGATCCGCACAGGGATTTGCATCAAAAAGATGGCCCAGTTAGATCTATCTACGGGCCAAGAAAGCAAGCTCTAGTAAGCAATGCAACACATCAAGTATCCGAACATCACGGTACACCTAAATATAGGGGTGCCGCACACCCCCTATGTTTCACCGATGAGGTGCTGGATTATGAATTTCTAGCGGGATTCAAGCCCGTAAACATAGAGGCGTACGAAGAAACAACAGACCCTGGAGTCTGGATTGAGGATTACATCCTCCAGATACACATGGCTAGAGGAGATGATCTCCACGCCATAAAATACTTACCCCTCAAGGTCAAAGGGCCAGCCCGGCATTGGCTTAAAAGCCTTCCGAAAACACCATTGGAAGTTGGGAGGAGCTCGAGGATGCTTTTTTCGCAAATTTTCAAGGGACCTATGTCCGACCTCCGGATGCCGACGATTTAAGTCACATAACTCAACAACCCGGAGAGTCAGCCCGAAATTTTGGAACAGATTCCTTACTAAAAAGAACCAAATAGTCGATCGTCTCGGACGCCAAGCCTTAGCAGCTTTCAAACACAACGTCCGAGACGAATGGCTCGCCAGACACCTCGGCCAAGAAAAGCCAAGAACAATGGCCGCATTAACAAGCCTCATGACCCGCTTTTGCGCGGGAGAGGATAGCTGGCTGGCAAGATGCAGCACCAGCGGCCCAAGTACATCCGAAGTTAGGGATGGAAACGGGAAACCACGACGCAGCAAGGACCAGCGTCGGACCAAGGGAAACAGCGCGAAGAGCATGGCAGTCAACGCCGGATTCAAAAGCACTCGGCAGAATTATAAAAAGTTGCCCCTTAAGAATAACAGGGACGAGCTATCTAACTTAAACAAAATCTTGGACAAGATATGCCAAATCCACGGTACTCCCGGGAAGCCTGCAAACCATACCCACAGAGATTGTTGGGTCTTCAAGCAGTCCGGCAAACTCAACGCCGAACACAAGGGGCTCGACACACCAAGCGAGGACGATGACGAACCCCAAAAGCAGAGCACCGAAAACAAAAAGAATTTCCCACAAGAAATCAAAACAAGTAAACTCACTTCATGTGACAAAAGGGAAAAATAGAGCGGCGCCCATAGAGGTACGCCATACGGCCTATCCCGGAGGAGTCCCGCCACCGGGTTGTTAAAACCAATCACCTTCGACCATCGGGATTACTCTAGAAGTATACGGAATGCAGGTTGGACTGCCTTGATATTAGATCCGATAATTGGCGGACTCCAATTTTCACAAGTCCTAATGGACGGCGGCAGTGATCTAAACCTGCTATATCAGGACACAATCCGCAAAATGGGGATAGACCCAACCAAATTACGCCATAGCAACACTTCCTTTCAATGGGTAATGCCAGGCCCATATGCCCATTGTATGGGTTCTCTACGGCTAGAAGTTGTGTTCGGCTCACCCGACAACTTCCGCCGCGAAAAGTTAACCTTCCACCTCGCCCCATTTACAAGTAGCTATCAAGCACTATTGGGACGCGAAGCTTTCGCCCGCTTTAACGCAATACCGCATTATGCATCTCTTACACTTAAAATGCCCGGTCCACGCGGCATCATCTCGTTAAAAGGAAACGTTGAGGGTTCCTCGAGTCCGGAAAATCGTGCGGTTGCCTTGACAGCCACACAATAAACCGGATTCATCAATAAAAGCACTTGGACAGGTCGTCCAGACCCCGGACACGGCTGGACGAGTCCGGCGTAAACATACAAGGGCTTACTAGACACATACCCCGCATAAGGGCTCCGCAACAAGAGACCATAAAGCTCAATTTTATTCATTTTTGAATTGTACTTCGTTTATTTAATATAACGTACATTTTCGCATACGACCTTTTCAACTAAGTTCCTCTCTTTTACAGATGAACATCGTATACACCCGGCCCGTGATACGGCACAACGGAGACACAGCGCAGACGCAAGAGGGACCCGTCGCAAGGATTCTTTTCAGATTAAGACCCTGCATAAACCTTTTTCACTGTCTCTTGTTGATACACATCCCCCGGTTTCTTGCTATAACCAAGGAGGAGGCTGGCGTTTTGGCATAGGCCACGTCAGAATTTCGCGCGTACCTGGACACCAGGGGCTTATTATCAAGGGCGATTGTTTGACCCATTTTCACAAAGACCGAATACCTTAGGGAGTGTTCGGCGTCTCGAGCTAGGCCTTATATGCATCAGCTCCGAATCATGTCTTTGGTCAAATGTTGGGTTTGCCCGGCTCCTGTGTTTTGCTGCCTTACGTTCCGCTCTATCGGCTAATGCGGCACTAGGAGAACTATCGCGATTGTGCCCGGTTCGCCAAAGTAGCACCTCAAAGAGAGAAAGCCGAAACCGATCGTCATGATATAGCGTGAGACTGGTCAACCACTCGATGACCCATCGAATCTTTAGAATTCCTCCGCATTGAAGGGGTCGCTTTCGGCCAGGCACATACGCGCCCCGAATTCGGGTGAGCGCGGTGTCCCTAGGGGCTATATAGTAGCCCCACTGTCGAACTCCTATGGCTAAGTGAAAGTGATAAAGCATTATAGTTCGGTTGCCTGGTTTGCTGCGCTATCACCTCCTTTGTAGGACCAAGACGTTGGATCAAGTGTGAAAAGGCGCTTTCTGCAAACACCCCCGCATTATATGCGTGGGGGCTGAAGCCAAAGACTGCCATCTTTTAGGTTATATACACATATACATTAACGGCCGCACAGGAGGTATTTTAAATCTTGAAGGCACAAGTATAAAAAGCTTTTATATTCAATCGAAACATTGTTTCACAATAATACATGTTATTCGAACATAATATCCTTCGAAAGCATCGCGTCTCTATTAAACGAAGCGCTCGCAAAACTTCCCGAAAATAGTGCTCGGCAATGTACTTTCCGTCCGAATCTGGGGATGCAACATCGGTGGCCTTCATCTCCTTTCGGTATGTCTTTTCACGGGCAAGAGCCATCCGCGCACCCTCTATGCATGCCGACCACCTCATTGCTTTGATATGCGGCACCGCACCAAGGAACCGCCGCACCAAGCCAAAATAACTCTTCGCTCGGGCCTTTTCGCCACAAATGAGTCACGACATTCTTCATGGTAAGTCCGGACAACCTATTCAGCTCCGCCCATTCGCCAAACGATCGATTAATGGAAGTGGACGCTGGGATTACGGAGTCGCGATTTAAAAAGCTCTTCCATCTCGTGATCCTTTTGATCTCCGAAGTGTTCGGCCGCGTCCGCGGCATTCGCCACCAAGTCCAGATAAGCATCCTCACTACTCCACAGCCGGTCCAACTGAGCATATCTAGGACCCGTGAACTTCCTCCGCAGCAGAAAGGGCTTTCCAGCCGCGATATCTCCGGCCTGACGTAGCTCCTCCTTCATAGCTCTCATCGCAGAGCGAGCATCCTTGGCCTCGGTGGTGGCCTTCTTCAGGTCCTCTTGCTCCGCTCGACCTTCTTTTTCAAGAAGCTCGCAGCGGTCGGTAGCATTCTTAAACTTCACGGCCATATCGGCCATTTCCTTCTTGCTTCGGCAGTGAGCAACCTGTTCGGCTTTTAGCTCTTCGGTCGCCTTTAAGGCAGTAGCATCACTTTTTCTGGCCTGCTCCTTGGCTCGGGCAAGCTCCGCCCGAAGGTTCTCCATGGCAGCGGCACCATCTGCATCAAGCATACATGTTGTAAGGCATGGGCATCAAGCTCCCTTACCAGGTGTCCGCGGAGAAACCGCATACCTTGTGACTCGTCAAGCCGCTTATTGACAAGCGCGATGTCGGCATCCGCCACGTCAAGTTGCCGCTTTAGTTCGGCAAATTCATCAGTCTTGCCAGCCACCGGACGCTCCGCCACCTACATAGGAAGGGTGATATATTATAACCTGGGATTATGATCCTCGGCGCGCTGTCATTCTTGACAAACGCACCGAGTCTCAGGGGCTACTATCTACACAGGGCACATCTTATATATGCAGAACCGTCAAAAGGTACATCATTGCACGTACCTCAAAACACATCGATAAACTTCGCGGCCTCGTACAACCCGCTTTCATGGACGAAATTTTTCAATCACCGTACCCATCAATGCACGGTGATCCTCTCGAGATAGACACTTTCGCCCGAGCAGACCCTTCAACTCCTCCGACCGTGCACCAGGAGGTGCCGGACTCGTCTGATGGCCTTTTTCGAAGGCCGGACACGGAGGGCTCTGGGGGGCCCTACGACAGCCCTCCACCCCTGCCGGATTCGGAGAAACCCTCCGCGACGACACCTAAGGATCGTCCGCCTCCCTAGGCGGTACGGCAGGGGGAGGCATTTCGCTCTCCATCATCTCCGGACGAAGATCCCCTGAAGACGAGCTCTGCTGAGAAGGGCTGAGATCCGAACTACAAGGTAAAATTTCGGTCATCTTCAGAAATAAAACAGGGATGTCTCTTATTTTAAAACTCCCCTCTCTACTTACGGCTCATTTGGAGGGCTGATCTCCTTGGGGAAATAATGCGGCCGGGCATCTTCCGGCGCAGACCCTCTGGCGAAGATTTCTTCCCGCGCCGAGGCCTTGGTCTCCGGATCTTCTGAGGCGGTCCTCTTCTCCCCTTGGATGGAGGGATTCTCAATCCTCCTTTCTTGATAACCTCCTTCATGGAGGCAGTAGCTTCCTTGTTCCCCTTCGCCTTCTTCTAAAGGCGCAGCCTCCAAAGATCTTGGTTAACACGGATCCGGCGTGGTCTCGTGGAGGGGCCGGACACCGATCAGTTTGCTTTCGCCATCCACTCTGTTTAAGGGACAACTCTTTGAAGGGCAAGTTTATGATAAATATACGGATAGCGTGTCCCGCACGGACTACTTACTTGAGCATCCGGCGATTGCAGCTCGTGACTGCGTCCTCGTTCAAGTCGGACACATTGCTTGTGATCCGAAGAACAGTTGTACATCTCCATCGGGCGTTGCGCCCAAAAAATGTTGGAGAGCTCGTGGTCCCTCCGGATTGAACTCCCACAAAGTGAGGGGGCGACGTTTGCGGTAAGGTGATGCGAATCAGCATGACCTGCGCTACTACAACTAGATTGATCTCTCTCTAGGAGGTCTCGACACGGCCTGCAACAAGGGCACGTCCTTGGACGGCCCCCAGTCAAGCCCTTTATTGACCCATGACGCCAGCCGCGGTGGAGGACTCGAGCGAAAGGAAGGTGGCGCCACCCATTTGGTGCCCCTGGGAACTGTGATATAAAACCACTCTTGTTGCCATAGACTGAGCTCCTCTTGAAAAGAGCCCTCGGGCCGTGAAGCGTCAGCATTCTTGCTTATAACAGCCCCTCCGCACTCTGCCTGTTGCCCCTTGATCATCTTTGGCTCCACCTTGAAGGTCTTGAGCCACAATCCGAAGTGACGGGTAATGCGGAGGAAGGCTCAGATATGACGATGAACGATGAGATGTGGAGGATGGACTCGGATCCAAGTCATGAAATTCCAGCCCGTAATAAAACATGAGCCCCTCACGAAGGGGTCCGCCGGGAAACCTAGCCCCGAAGGAAGTGAGAAGCGAACACCACGCTTTAACCGGCTTGGGAGAGGAATAACCTGCCCTTGGGCGGGCAGCCTATCTGAGATTTCGCCGTTAGATACCCGCATCTCTTAGCTTTAGGACGCCTTCTTCCGTGACGGAGGAAGGCATCCACCGCCTTGAAGGTCGGAGCCGGACATCATCGAAGGTCCGGCGCTGAATCTGGAGCTTTGGGTGTTGGGACTCAAGCGAGGGGCGATTCGATTGAGATTGAGAAAAAGAGCGGGGCCTTGGTCTCTTTATAAAGAGGTTGAATACCAGATCCCTCCCCTGCGGACCGTTCGGGACTCGCCTTCGATAGAGGAGGCGTGCCAACGGGCACAACTGGGTTACCCACGCCCATATTAATGAGAATCCCGGAATAAGGGGACACGATCTCTGCTTTGACAAGACGTGCCAAGGAAACCGCCTCACTAAACGCGCTGAGGTGGACAGTAAAAAGATTCGAATAAAGGCTTGGCCATGGAGTGATGTCATGCTGCGGAATACGTCAGCAGATTGAACTTGTGTAAATATTATTCTCTCTACGGTGGTATGTGGAACTTATTTTGCAGAGCCGGACACTATCCTTGTGTTCGTAATCTTCTATGAAGTATTCGGAGGAGGAACCCGCCTTGCAATGCCGAAGACAATATGCGCGCCGGACTCGTCGTCATTGAAGCCTGGTTCAGGGGCTACTGAGGGAGTCCTGGATTAGGGGGTGTCCGGATAGCCGAACTATAGCCTTTGGCCGGACTCCTGGACTATGAAGATACAAGATTGAAGACTTTGTCCCATGTCCGGATGGGACTTTCCTTGGCGTGGAAGGCAAGCTTGGCGATACGGATATGTAGATCTCCTACCATTGTAACCGACTACAGTAACCCTAACCCTCTTCGGTGCCTATATAAACCGGAGGGTTTTAGTCCGTGAGGACTAACAACAATCATACCATAGGCTAGCTTCTAGGGTTTAGCCTCTATGATCTCGTGGTAGATCTACTCTTGTACTACCCATATCATCAATATTAATCAAGCAGGAGTAGGGTTTTACCTCCATCGAGAGGGTCCGAACCTGGGTAAAAACATCGTGTCCCTTGTCTCCTGTTACCATCCGCCTAGACGCACAGTTCGGGACCCCCTGCCCGAGATCCGCCGGTTTTGACACCGACAATCACCAACCCCGAGCATGCGATCTGGGTCAGGCAAGACCAGCTCGTGCTCGGTTATCTCCTCAACAACTTGACGAAGGAGGTCCTGATCCAGGTAGTATCAATTCCCATTGCTGCTGCTCTCTAGAAATATCTTGCAACCATGTTCTCCTCCACCTCCGGATCAAAGATCAACAATCTTCGCGTCGCCATCACCGACGCCCAGAAGGTAAACCAGACTGTGGATAGCTACTTCGCGCACAAGAGGTCCTTGGTGTATGAACTTCTAGCCACTGGGAGTCCTCTTGATGGTTACAAGTCCATCAAATGAGGTAGTGGTAGGATTGTTGAAAGATTTGAGCTCAGAATTTGCCCTCAAGGATCGAGGAGATTTTCACTTCTTCCTTGGCATTGAAGTAAAGAAAACTGGGGAGGGTCTTCATCCCTCTCAAGAGAAATATGCAATTGATCTTTTAACCAGAGTTGGCATGCAGAGCTGTAAACCATCACCAACACCATTATCTAGTACAGAAAAGTTATCTCTTGCAACAGGTGATCATTTGAGTCAAGAGGATTGCATCAGATACACGAGTATAGTAGGAGCACTCCAGTACTTGACTCTCACTCAACTTGATATTTCATTTGATGTGAATAAAGTTTGTCAGATACTTCATGCACCAACTACAACACATTGGACAGATGCGAGGCGTATATTATGATATATTAAGAGTGCTCCTCTTATTGGTTTGACTTTCTGTAAGTCATCATCCACTCTTATTAGTGCTTTCTCTTACTCTAATTGGGCAGGTTTTTTAGATGACAAAAGGTCAACTGGAGGGTTTGCAATATTTTATGGACCAAATCTAACTTCATGGTATGCAAAGAAACAAAGATATAGTTTCAAGATCCAGTAGAGAGGCAAAATATAAAGCTTTGGCAAATGCTATAGCGGAGATTATCTGGTTCACCCATGCTCGAGATAACTTGGAGTGTGAAATACACATGCCCCTTTTTTTTGGTGTGACTATCTTGGTGCCACATATCTTTCTGCCAATCTGGTTTTTCATGCGAGAACAAAACACATTGAAATAGATTTTCAATTCATCAAAGAAAGAATAAACAACTTGAAATAAGGTTTGTACATTCGAGGGATCAGATTGAAGACGGTTTCACCACGGCATTACCTACAAGAAGCTTTGAAGTGTTTAAGCGTAATCTCAACTTGTCAACGTTGTGATTAAGGGAGGGTGTTAACATGTATAGTTCTAGGACTCTAGGCTGCCGCATATCGGTTTCCTAGGATATCTTGTTAGCACTGACATCGCTTTGTAATCCTTCCTTGTCTCTCAAGTTTCCTATAATAATCCTTCTCAGTGTCGAATTACTTGTATGTGTTGTCTATGGGTGGTGTGCCCCAATATACAACATGAATCCGTCGGCCTGAAACAGCAAGGCATTTTACCCAATCTTACATGTAGTGCATCAGAATGAAAACAATTTGGTGTGCATCAACATGTAACAGTTCCCGATGACATGAATCAGGATAGGTCTTAGCAAGTACATCAAAGGATTATTATTTAACAATATTTATAATTCTTCTTCAAGACATAAAGAAAGAACTAGATTTCTATATGGCCCCAGTTTAACAATACATCATAATGGTTTATTTCTCTCGAACATACCTCAAAATGGGTGTTGTCTGCTTTCTATGTATACAGGAAGAGTTCAAGGGAGTTTGTAGTAGGCTGCATACATCCAAAACCGACTGCAGCTGGAGGGTGACAGTCCGGGTGATCAACGACGAGGTCACACTTGATCAAGTTGACTCCCCTTCACCGTTGTTCAAAAGATCAGTATCGGCAACCTCGTCACACTCAAGCTTCTGACTCCTGATACCCTGAAAGTGATCGAATTCAACGACGCGGCGTTGAGGTGGTGACAAAGTGCAAGAAGCACGACGAGGCCTTCACCATGAATGTGTAGAAAGTTCTCTCTTGCCTAAATTGCTTCTGTTTAGCGTTGAACGATTTGGTTAAGACTTGTGTTTAATTATGTCCTGCTTGGTATGCTATCTATGCTAAAGACTGGTTATTTAAGATTGGTACTCCGTTAAAACTAGTTGTTTAAGATTGGTACTCTGTTAAAACTGGTTATTTAAGATTGGTATGCTATTTATGTCCGACTTGCAAGTGTGCTGGTAAGCTCGCCACCTCCACAAGGAGGTTACCAGACAACATGTGTTGCATCTAACCATACAGCGTGACTTGCATTTCTGCCTAAACAAGACCGCAACCAAACAGCATGACTTGCGTTTCTTCATAGCCAGGCTGGGGAGTATGCAGGCAACCAAACGATGTGTAGATGATGATTTTTGGCCTGCATTTGCTCAAGCAGACCCACTTGGGACAAATGTGGAAACTGGCAAAAAATGATGCAGGCAACCAAATTAAACACGCCCCAAGTAAGGACACTTAAATTAAAAAATTAGATGCTAATACTAGATATTTTGAAGCTAAGGCTAGTGGGAGAAGGAAAAAGAATAAGATTGTCACTTTAGTGCAGGATGAGGGTGTGATAGAAGCTGATAAAGTTTTGATGCAGTACATTACTAATTTTTACAAAGATCTCTTTGGAAAACCTGAAGTGTATAAATTAATATAGATATTGATGCTGCTGAAAAACTTTGTGCTCTAGAAGCTGATAGGCTAACAAAAGAATTTACCATGGAGGAAATACATAAAGTGGTCTTTACTATGAAACAGAATAAAAGCCCTGGCCCTGATGGATTCCCTATTGAATTCTATCATATAATTTGGTAATTGATTAAATGGGATCTAAAAGCCATGCTTAATGAATTCCATAATGACAATTTCAACATTGCCATGCTCAATTATGGGGTTATTACTTTGGTACCTAAAACTAGGGATGCTACACAAATTTAGAGGTTCAGACCAAATTGTCTTCTAAATGTTAGTTTCAAAATTTTCACAAAAGTTCTGATGAATAGGCTAAGTGAGGTGGTGGGATCCATTATATCTATTGAGCAAACTGCTTTATTAAAGGCAGATACATAACTGAGGTGATGATCTTACATGAAGCACTCAACACTATCCACAGAAAAAACAAAATGCTATGCTTTTCAAAATGGATTTTGAAAAAGTATATGACAAAATTAAATGGCTGTTTGTACACAAAATGCTTTTCCTTAAAGGTTTTCCTGACAAATGGAATGACTGGATTATATAAAACTACAATGAGAGGGGGGCAAGTAGCTATTAAAGTTAATGATGAGATTGGACCTTATTTCCCGACCCATAAGGAGTTAAGGCAAGGAGATGCTTTATCTTCCCTCCTTTTTGACCTTGTTGTTGATGCCTTAGCTATAATTATGGACAAAGCTAGGAAACATGGCTATGTCAAGGGGGTTTAAGAGGAATATAGTGAAACGGGAATTAATATGCTGCAATACGCTGATGATACTATCTTCCTCCTCCCTAATGATTTAGATGGTGCAAAAAATATAAAATTATTTTGTGTCCTTTTGAACAAATGTCAGGATTTAAAATTCATTTCCTTAAGAGTGAAATTTTCTTATTTGGAGTAGCTGCTGTTAAGAGGATACTTATAAGATCTTTACTTGTCAGCAGGGTAAACTGCCCATGAAATACTTGGGGATGCCTTTGAATGAAACTAGAACTAGGAATGCTGATTGGAAACCCTATGAAACTAAGATGAGTAAAATCCACAAAACAACCACATTTGTGTCACGATTAGCGGAAAACCACCACTTTACGATTCATGGCATTTCACATGGAACCAAATTTTTGACAGTGGCAAAAAATATTGAGCATGTTTTGACGCGGATGATCATTCGAGAGCGGACAGCTGTGACGGCACGCCATTAACAACTGGCTGGAAGCGCGCGAGTCGGGCATGTCAGAAGCGCCTCGTGGGGCTCACTCACTTGGTAGTAGGGCACTACTAGGTCGTTCGCTCAATAGCATGGCTCTACTAGTCGTGGTGGCCGTTTGCTAGATAAGGTGCCACCCGTTTGGTTTTCCTATATGTCTAGGAAACTCTTGGTGTCGTCCTCCCACCACATTCATGAGCAGTCATGTCGCACATAAAACCACCTTGCCTCTTGCCTCTCTTCTCTCGCCTCTCTCATCTCACCTCGCGTCGCCACCTCCACCGCCATTGATGGTGAAGTCTAACCTCGGTTGGGAGAGGGTTGTTCACGACTGCGCCGACAACGATCCAACAAAGCTTCCAATCGGCCGCGAGATCGCCAGTGGTTCAATTGTGTCTCCACTCTCGTGAACCATGCTAGAGGCCTCCTGCCAGCATTCAGGGAGGACAAAGGCCCGCGTCTTCCACGATGGCAAGGGCGTGCCGGTGGTTGCCACCATCATCTGGTTCATGCTGGAGTCCATTTCTAGCGATGTTTGGCAGCAGAACCGGTGGTGCGTGTACCGCCCTTTGAAATGCACGTTCTCGGCAGATCCAGTGGATGTAAGCATGATGGTCAAGGTTACCGTGCCAGATCGTGCCGACCCTGAGTACCAAGTCCTCGTCTGTAATCCTCCGCTTGCTAATGTGCCTATCATTTCCATCGACGACGAGGAATCGGAGGTGCAGGTCGTGGCTCACCCGCGCATCGCAGGAGCTGCCTTCAAAGGCGAGAAGGAGAAGCCAATTGATGTTGAGCTGTTGGCGGACGTGGATGTCTAGGTGAAGATGGAGGAGGAGGGCGAGGCACAACCGATGGTGAAGAAGCGGAAGCAACAGAAGAAGAAGCCTCTGCGCGCTCCGCTCGCCTCCTTGGTGCGACACCCTACCTCGCCGTTCTACTCGATTGACCATCGATGACCAAAGATGTTGTTGATGTGAAGACTGAACTTGCTGTAGCAGTTCTAAGTTAGTTGCATTCTAGTCAGTTTAGTAGCAATGCTAAGTTTGGACTATCTCTATTTGGTTCTTGCTTTTGGAACTCATGTGCTCGTTAAGTAACTATACTTTGGAGCATCTC